>BLKM01011093.1:1328292-1396168 GCA_013340265.1 Coptotermes formosanus | reverse complement strand
GCGTGAACTCTCTGCGGTCCCGCCTTGCAGGCTGGGACCGCAGAGAGTTCACGCTTCCAAAAACAACGCAGTACACAGTCAACAGCACATTCTCACTCAACTATAAAGTGCAACCTTAGTGTAACGATAACAAAAAAGTTCTCCCTGAAGATGACCCAGCAGGGTCGAAACATGTAGGAGTGTGTTACGATCGATGATAAAACTCTCTTTGTGCATTTGCTGGTGATTAGTGTTTTTGTATAATATAGTGCACGGACATGGAACACATTAAATTTGTTTTATATTTATTTATGTTAAAAGCACTTAACAGAACTACTAATGTTTCCGGTATGTAGTATCGGATGAAGAGACGGTCAGCGATAAACGAAGAGGGAATAATGTGCGGTTGTGGCTCAAATCGAATAACTATTCCGCAATGCCTGGTGGGACATAAGAAAAATAATAAAGCTTTGGTCAGAAACAGCCCGTCTCCGCGCCAATGTATAAAATAGAAACATATGAAAGAGGAGTGATATCCACTTGACCAAAACGTACGGTTTTACGCGAAGAAGAAAACATTTGTTGTGGAGTCAACACCTGCCTTGTGGCCTATAAACGCTTTTACACAATTTCATTTATTATCGTGTTGTCATAACGGACAGAGATACAGTCGGTATGGTCCTCTATTTAAACACTCGCGTCATTAACAGAAAATCGTAAAAATTCCGGCAATTTATTACACCAATATGAAATCTGACTGCAGATTTCATACTGAATGACCTTCACTGACAAGCTACGAATAATAATGAATTTGTCAATGGGATATTACTTTTTTAATGTTTCTTTATTTTAAATTTTGAATACTACTGTTGCGCACGTTGGTATTTATGGTAGAATGTTGTAACAAGTAAATGTAATATAAAAATCCGTTAAATATATGAGCTTATTAACTTTATCCGAAACGTACAGATGTGTTTTCTCTTTACAAGGGACACCACCATTCATGATTTTGGATGACAGAAACTTCGAAGTATGAAATATAACATTTTAACGTCGCTGATAAACATGTAAATAATGCGTGAGTAAACGTAAACACTTAAAACATGCAAAAGACCGCAGGCCGTCGAGAAGTTCTCACATCATTGTAGTTCGGAAACCTCAAGTCAGGAACAGAGTTGGAACATCTATGCCATGTTGCTAAGATAATGACACAATTTGTACTATAGAAAGTGTTTGTGCAGAACTACCATTTTTCTTTCTTTTCTAAGTTAATACAGACGTTTAGATACCTTTAAAAACAGTTCTTGAATAAACAGTTACATTTTACGCCACATTTTGCCTCACGTTCTTCATATAAGATTCGAAGACTATTGTTGCTAATATTGGGGCCAGGGACAATTCTGTTGCAACATTTTTTTAGGGCAGTAACTGGACGAAGCACACCAAAAAGTCAGTTGGGGAAAAAGATTTCTTTCAGAGCACACGAATATAAAGCAAAAAAAAAAAAAAATAGAATTGTAGGTTTAAATAACTATGATGTAAATTTTAACCACCTCTGTTTTGGAACCGGATTTTCGTTGTAGCTTCATATTTAGGCAGTTTTCCAGATGATACCCTTACATATAGGATGTTCTGCTTTATTTATGACGTAATTACAAATCGGAACAAGCTGATAATTACAAGCCTACTAGCCTGGTAGCTGCAAATTCGTTACCGCTTATGGTCGAAGCTGCGTGGGTTACAGCGATGTTTCAGTATTGCAACGCGCACTCCCTCTGCAGGGTATATATGGAGTCGGAGCCTGTGTAGCTGCGTTACATGCTGCTATGAATACGCCATTCAAGCATGCTTCCTGCCTCCTTTGTGTAGGATGTTCCATGAACTGAGGATAGAGCGCTTGGCACTTGAGCATCACCTACTGGTGAGTCCCCGCTCTGTCCAATTAGCGTAGCTTCCGCCATATGATAAGCAGCGGAAGAGGAGATAAGTAACTATCATATCACGCACACTCTTGTCTTTCTTGCCAGCTTGGTCGATTACTGCATAGTTACAAAACTGAATAACATATAAGGATAAAGACACAGACACGCCTGGTTTACGTGTCGAAGACCTGGATAAAGGCAAAGACGCAGTGCTGACTCACTGCATCCAAGTTCACTTCTCTCAAATGCCCCCATCGGAGCAGGAACCCCACGCGACCACATGAATTAGTGCGAGGAAACTGCAACGAATCCTTGTGACGTGCCGGACGCAGCCAAACATAAATTAAAAACTTTGCATGACGATCCTTATCATTACCATTTTTTACATTTTTAGCATAATGTTTAATGTTTCCAGATATGTTTACAACCATTGCTACATCTAAAATGACATGAATAAACGCAATCGTTATTCAGTGTTGACCCAGATAAAAATTAAACAGATAACTTGCACACGTGATCCTCACACACACAGCTAACCATTCGTTAACCATTATTTTATGTTATTCATACCGCGCATATTCCCACCATTTGGTCAGTATCCTACACCGCTCGACACGACACACTTCACACCTTCCACCTGGACGAAATCTCTTCGGATCACATAATATCGAGACATGATTATATGCACACTCCACACAGAACATAAAGAACTACCTAATTATACATGGAAAGGATTACGTTTAATATCACAACATTGTAAGTTTAACCTTGCGTATTTTAGCAATTTAATATTCTGATATTTTAATCATTCCAATACGCGCGACGCAGTACCTATATTAGCGTGCCGGGATTTTACTCATTTGTTCTAAATAACTCCCTACTGATGGCACCCCGGTGCCGAAACGTGTGTAGGAGTTTAATACTTGTCTTGAATTGTATGATACTTAGTGCATGTGTTAGTGATGTATTAACTGTTAAACATTGTGTCTAGATACTCTTACAAACGCGTGTAACATCTCTTCTGATTATGCATTTTAATTACGACAGTATTTTCATTGACAGATGTTTGATATCTTCAATCTATATTAAAGAATCTTGTTAAGTGCAGTCAAATGTGGGCACTTAGTGGGCACTAACTGTCCAGTAAGCGGCTGCCGCGGCTTCAGAATTCTCACACAAGCCTACAAGTCCAAACTCCTCCATAATGAATCAACACAATCCTGTTAGCATTCCCATAATCCATTTCATTAAATAACCAAAGAAATATAATTGTTTCGGAACGACTAGCATATTTATGATATTATAATTTTATTATCTACATCATCATAATAGGTCTACGTGTTTGAATTGTTAAAATCTGTTAAAATACGCTTCCAAACAGATTTTAACAGATTTAACAATTTTATTTATCATCAATTGTAATATATCTACACTAGTTTCAGCACATAAGAGATTTAACATACGATAGTGATTATCACTATTGGGTATGTGATAATAATCAACCACTCACTAATGTATCATACGCTGCTTGCTGTCTAAGGAAAGCATTCTCCCTGATGATGGCCGAATAGTTGCGGCCAAAACATGTCTGAGATTATAAATTAATTGTGCAGCAGTTGGTTGATTAATAAATTTGTATAGTACACAACTGCATGGAAGATGTACAACATTAAATCCTAGACACATTTAAATTTAGTGTGTTCCATGTCCGTGCACTGTATCATACAAAAACACTAATCACCAAGAAATGCACAAAGAGAGCTTTATCATCAATCGTAACACACTCCTACATGTTTCGACCCTGCTGGGTCGTCTTCAGGGAGAACTTTTCGTTACCGTTACACTGGGGTTGCAATTTACAGTTGAGTGAGAATGTGCTGTTGACTGTGTACTGCATTGTTTCTGGAGGCGTACAGTGCACAGTCAACAGCACATTCTCACTCAACTGTAAAGGGCAACCCCGATGTAACGCTAACGAACAGTTCTCCCTGAAGATGATCCAGCAGGGTCGAAACATGTAGGAGTGTGTTACGATTGATGATAAAGCCCTCTTTGTGCATTTGTTGGTGATTAGTGTTTTTGTACATTTAAATTTATTAACGTAAATTTGAACCGCGTTTTTGCGGACGATGCCAAATACACTGGACTCCTCTCAATTGCAGTTCAACTTTCGTGAAGTACATTTAGGTACTTAACCTGCGAAGGAAGACATAAAACCCGTACCTATTCAACAGTATGACGAAGGTGGCAAAGATGAAGTTGCAGACAAGGCATAAATAGGATTCAATGTAACGGTGTCAAGCGAAGGTTGAGGTAGAGGACTAGGTGAAATACACAGTCATATAAGATGATACACGCAGGCAGAGAAACATATTCGTGACAACACAGCTTGGAAATGTTTATGGTCCTCAGCAGTTAAAATGACGAGCCATGTTTCAAGACAGCGAGGTCACTTTGCTGCTTCTGCGCTGTCACCTGTCGTTAACAACTTCACATACGCCCCGTATAGTATCTTAACTCTATTTTATGGTTCCATTAAACATTTCTGTTGCCAGCATGTGTCCTCTACTCATGACAAGTCCAAACAGTACAAAAAAGTGAAATTAAACAAAAAAAAAGAAGAAAAATTACAGGAAATATTTAAAATTGGTGTACACTGACATGGTCCATAAATACGGAAGTGTGAAAACCTGAGCTCCATTCCGAACTGAACCCTCCGTTTTAACAAATCTAAAGCCCCGCCGAGCATCCTCACTAATCACAGTAACCTCACAGTGCCATTCCGCACACTGTAGGTGACCCATCAACATGGCTATCCAACACACATCACAATCAAAAAAAGATTACTCTCTGTCTGTACACAGTACACGTTCTACCAATGTCTTTCAGTTGCTTACGAAACGTTCGTACGGCTTTCGTTCCACACCTCAATGGCGAAGACCCACACATTTTTTTAAGAATACATAGCTCACTGTTCAAATTTAAATCCAGTGAAAAGTAACAGCCTGAACAATTATAACTTGAGTCGTGATACCACGTACCGGCAAAGATGGTAAAACACAGCTGCATTACCACTCGGACTGTCTCTGTGAAATACCTGTTATGTTACAATGGTGTGGAAAGAAGTACTCATGACCATTTAAATAGTTTCCAAGGATTTTCACACAAGAATTATGGATAAACAGGAAAATTCTATATCATGTTTGTAGTCCTATGAAGAAGTAACGCAACCCATGATTTACGGATCGCTGAAGTATGTTAAACACCAAACCGCGGGACTGGTCACGTGTTGTGTATTTTCTCTTCGGTTTAACATTTATTCATCTAACTCAGTAATCCTGCAAAGTATAACCATAAATTATTCTGTCTTACGCTATTTTTCCACTGCTCTTAGGTGACAGCATGACGCCTGGCCAAGAAGAACGGCCACCATTTTACACTCCCTTTCTTAAATATATCTTTCTGAGTCTCTTGAGGTTCATTCACTCTGATGGGGAGAAGGCAGGAGTGAAGAGCATTCGGAATGTGTAAGGCGTCGAAATGTCTCGTGGACGCCCACCCACTTCCTGCGAGGATCATCAGCTACATCTGTCTCATCATCAGCACAGTCCGACATCGCTCACTGGCAAGATACCAAGATGCTCTAGTGAGCCACTGCAGCTGGGAATGCCAGGCGTCTCAACCTTTCGTTCATTCATATAAACAGACGACGAAATAACCAACTCGTTTACATTGTCATTCCCTAGGCCTTTCGGTTGTAGGTTGGGATCGTTAAAGTTACCAAAATACACTGGACAGTTCAACTTAAAACTCTTTGGTTCTATCCAGCAGCGCATCCCATTCCGTCAGATCCAAGAATGATACGACATACCTTATTTTGTGTTACAGACTCGTATAAATACACTTCTGGTTTGCTTTTTTGAGATACCAACAGACTGCCATTTGCAGTACGATAAACAGAAACAGCCTTAATTAAACTTAAAAAAGAAAACAGAATGTTCCAAAGTGATGCCTTTGTATCAATCAGGAACATAATCTTCCCAACACATCACAGTTTTCACCTGTTAAAACACAGGAATTACAGGTAAATTCGAAAGGAGTTAACTCTCACCTCAAACAAGCAACCCTAGTGGTGCTCATATACAGGAGAATGTAACAACATTCGACGCTTTTTCAATTCGTCCCGTAATTCTAATCATCTCATTGAAATTTGTTTTAATTATTCAACCAAAAAGTTAAAGGTCACCCGCCCAATTACTTGAACGACAAAAATTATACAATACCGTTTTGCTCGGATATGGGGTCGCGTCGCTGCGTAAGTTGTTCCTGACGGTCAAGACAACCTGGTGGCCACACGTTCAAGTATCGAAGTTTCCATTCTTTTTGTAAATTTTGATGGCTGGTGATCAGGACATAACGTTGTCTCGAAACGTCGTAATCACCTTATCCAGTGACACGGTTTCACATCTCAGAAGACGGAAATTATCGGATATGCCGCTGCGAAAACCTGAAACTCGCATACAAAAATTATACAGTTGTCACTAATAATTATAATGGCTTTACCTTTTCCTGCACGCAATCGGAGGAAGAGTCGGCCGCTCCTCTCACAAAGTCAGGCCATGCAACAAAATGTGAGGAACTTCGTTCTATGTCCGCGCTTCTGGACAATTCACTGTATTATTAGAAACTTGATTACACAATCGCCCCAATTATATTAAAATTCTTATGTAGTTAACACGCTATAAGCAATCGTTCCTAACAAACAAGACCTCTTGGAGAAGACAATACCCATGCGACTGAGTTATTTATTACTGGATAGCTAATATCCAATCAAATTTCCTGCTAATTAACCAGTAAAATGTCTGTTACAATGTAAAACTGGCGTACCGAATTTGCAGGGTTTGACAACGATTTGCATTATTTCAGATTAGGGCGCACTTTCGTAAGAAAGGAGGCAGGGCATGGAGGTATGAAATCGTAACAAGCACACGGTTTATGGTACTCCGAATCAACTAATTTTCTTACCGACGTTTTAAACGTACACATATTTTTAACAATTTTTTTTAAATGCAATTTTATAGGGTTAAATTGCCTTTCAGAAAAATATATTAAGATATGTTTACAGGCGAACATTACAAATTCAGCAAAATACACTCTCATCAAAGACAAGTGTGCAAAATTTCATAACTGTGAAATTTCTGGTTGCTTATGAAAATACGTCTAAATTTTACAAATGTAACGTTTGGAGTGTACGGTACACGAACTCCCCTTAAGGCAGAGTTGTTTTCAACAGACTTCACATCTTATCACACTCCGAGCGATGCTTATCTTGCACACTACAACCGGAAAAATCTCGAATCTTCACAAAATGCAACGTTTCCCTGCAGCTGACGACACATGGTTACTTTTTGTTTCAGCGTCGAGGTGGTTTATTTGGTTAGTGCCCGTTGAGTGACTTCGTAAGGTCAAGAAAGGGAAGAAGCAGACTGTATTAGAACGTCACCACTGCTGGGTGAAGCTGTAAACCCCGTAACCTATCGTGTAAGCTTCATGTTCATGGCAACATTGTACAAATGTCTTACAGCAGCATAAAAAACGAGAAGCGGAGAATGAAAGTCACGTAACATACAAAAAAAAAGACATTTTCACAAAACGACACAAACTGTTGTCGATCGGTATATCGGTACTGTACTGGCAAGTCTACTGTCTCTCTGTTTCAAGTGAAGGATTTGTAGTAGTTATAGTTCATATGGACACTTTAACAAGGTGTTAAGTTAAAGGTAAACTTGTCCCTGTACAAAAGATAAAAACATTTGGAGAGTAGAGGTATAAATCCACTCCTTTAGAACTCGACACTATATGGAGATAATTGGACAGTTTCACGCCAGGCCTATTTTAGCCCCGGGGAAGGCATTTCCTGTACCCATTTTATAGGAGGTTATGTTGACTCCAAGCCGGTTTGAAAGTCCTGTAGATCAGAAAATTCTCTTACTCCAGCAAGGAAACGAGCAACGATTCCTCGGCTGGCCAGCCCGCAGCCTAGTCACTATATCGAATACGCTATCCCGGCTCCTTTTAGAAAGGGTTTTAATATTTTAAATAATGAATTTATTTTAAAATAACAGTAACTGAAAGGAATGGGCAAATGTGCCTTTGGTGGAGACATTATAAAGATGAGTTTTGTAAGCACTGCCTGTGCTGTAAAGAGAGTGGCCAAGAGCTTCTTAACAGTTCAGCAACATTCCATATTTGAAAGGTGCATACATGCCCCGCTGTTCAGAAACAAATGAAACTAATCTGCGAACGCTGAAGACTGGATCACAGACGATGTGCTGAATTGCGCATGCGCGGGCCGGCCGACTTTCCTTTCACCCGGATCCACGTCGTGACCCACAAATAAACCAAACGTATTACGCAAGACAGATTGAATTAACAAGCGATTTATTCCGATCTAGTCAAGTCGAGAGCCGTGCTGGTGTGCACAACGCTCACAAGTAGACTTCGCATCTATTTTTCATCACTTTGTAAGATTAGATTTTATTTTGTAAAGGCTAATCTACAGAACACCACCAGTCTCGGGAAACCAAGGACAACTTGTGCTAGCGTGAGTTGCTCCACTGTGACTGCCCAGTGCTGACATTTGAGTAACACAGGACTCTGATCTTCAGCCTGAGAAATACGGAAAAACATTACAAAACGCGCCGTTCCAAATTAACAGAAAGTGTTACAAATATTCACCCGGAGATCTGCACTCTTGCAGGATATTACGCAACGTCGAATGGTAAAGGTTCACCATTCGACGCTGCGTAATACCCCAGAAGAGCGCAGAGCTCATCAACATTGCGGCGGAAGCCTGAAATCGCAAATATTCACTTCATTCCTCCGATATGACAAACACGAACCTCTACAATAACTAACAAACCACTTACCTAACTCCATGGAGAATATTCCTTCCTGAGAAGCTAAGAAGTCTTCAATTAGATATTCCTCTAATTTTATCAAACTTGAATTTCGTTACCGCGTTCACAACAGCCCTGCTCCGGGTCAGATCAACCAAATCCTCTCTCTCCCATCCTATTTATTTTAAAGATCCACTTTAACACTACTTTTCCATCAACACCTTGGTCTTTTATAGGGTCCTCTTCGTTCAGATTTCTTCAGCGCCACCATATGTGTATTTCGTTTCTCCCCCATACAAGCCACATGCCCCGCCCATCTCATTTCTCTTGATTTTATCAACCGCATAATAATTGGCGAGGGGTATAAATGATGAAGATCCTCATTATGCCGTCTTCTCCAGTCCTTTGTTCCCTCCTCCCTGTCAGGCCAAAATAACTTCCTCTGCCCGCTATTCTCTACCTTCAGCGAGGAAGACCATATTCAAATCTGTGTACTGTAATTCCAAAAACCTTCCTAAATCCTGATTTTTCACTACACAGGGAAAACATTTTACACTCAGCGAAATTAGGGATAACAAAAAAAAATCTTTCGGATATATTGGAAGGGATATTTGAAGGTAGTTATGACAATCGATAGTATTCCCAATAGTCGTTTCCCTTAATTTCCTTTGACTAATGCAGTTGTTACTTGCGTAAGACATTCAGAAATAGCGTCTGCTGAATGCTGAAGAGACCTGTCAAATAACTGGCTCACAGACATAATTTATATCCAACTGCGGTTTCTCGTATTTCAAAGCAGTCTACAACGTCTTAACTCTGTGTGTCAGCTAAGTCGTTCTTAAACAGAGATTCCAGTAGCAGTGATGAAGGAAGAAATTACACAAAAGATCGTGTTAGAACTGGAATCACAATATATATTTCACTTAAACTGTCTAATCTTTTTCACAAATAAACAACTTTTACTCATGCAATTTAGTGGCGTTACATTCTTGTGTTTATTGTACAAAATTCCTCACTCTGAAACGCGTAAGCAAGCAGCTTTTCACTCATCGGAAGCCACAGTAATGTTAACATTGCTATACGTTCTTTACATCTCCATGTAACGAGATGTAATAACTTTTATCAGATGATATCTTTGTGACAAACCTCCGTTTTATTTAAAAAGTCCGATGCAGAATGTTTCATTATTCCAAGACATAGGCCTATTCTTTCTTTCGTTATTACTTCAAACTCTCAATATTTTGAGAACAATTTGTATTCCAACACCATAGTATTGCATTTTATTAATTATTATTATTATTATTAAATATTCTGTTTATTGTAAGCACGCGTTCTCTTTTATTGTTTTGATTTATTTTTTACTTTTAAGGTAATTATCTGTAATGCTTTAAGTTTCTTTTGTTTCTTGTTCTGCCTTCCTCTTTTCTTCATTGACTGCTCCAGTCGTCGTCGCCGTTGTCTCCTTGTACTTGTGATGTCAAATTTGTTTTGTCAGCACGTAAATAAATAATTGTATTAAAAGAACTGGATAGCCGTCATCATAATCTTCTGATGAAAAACAAGTACATAGTCAGTACACACAGAATTTCTGGAGAAGAAAGTTACAGTCTCGCCTGTTGTGGAAGCAGTATTTGGTACACATTTATACGAACCTCACTACTGTACATCATTCTTAAAACATATACTGTGTGGCACTGTTCCTCCACTCCGTTTGTGTGCTATATTGTTATAACCGATTTTAACAAATTACAAATTAAATCTACCAATATGGAATGCTCTCATAACATAACGCGCACACCAATTGTCGTGAAAATCGGTGAGTTTGTTCAAGAATTGCACGATAAATGTGGAGACAGCATTGCGATTGCATAAGCCTAGGCTTACCTCTGTGGGGATTATACACTATGAATAATTCTAGTTTTCCCTGAAGCGTGAAGCTGAGAATTTAAATGCAACTAGCGCGATGGCATGATTCTAAAGCCCAAACACATTTTTGCGCTACCACGTGTGTGTCGAGGGTGTGCGCAAGTCGTTGCTGTGGAAGTTACGACAGACACAGAGGCTGACGTAAATCGCATACCCATCGACGCAATAAAATAAGTATAACCTTGAAGTTTTATTTAAATAATTAATTTTATATTAGTCCAAGTTTCCTCTGTATTTATATTATTTACTACGGCTTCTGTATCTGTCGTATTCTCTTACAACACTGATCTGTAACTTAAACATATACACGGTGAGTGTGCCCGAAACAGTAATGCTTCTCTTGCACAATTCCCTGCATAGTACTTGCAGTTCAAAATGCTGCGTTTGCTACGGAGTTGGAAAGAATGTATAAGAGCACACACGCTTTACCATCACAAACACAACCTCGCTACATTACTGAATAAAATAAAATAAAACAAAAGAGACGTTAACTTTTAGATGTACCGGTATGCAACCTGCGAGTGAACAGTAGATGAATAATGAATCACGAACTTCCACCCCTTGAACTACACTGACGTAATAAGCCTGGCGTCTGACGGCTGTGACTTGCACTCAGTGTACAAGTGGGAGAAATATCCACTTCAAATAAAATAAAAAGGCACAAAGCAAAGTCTCAATTATAAAACAAATTAATTCTTCATAATGAATGTATAATGACGTTTGAGATTCAATTTAATTTCTACGAAAATATAAAAGCGGTTGTGAAATTTACCATTTCCTTCCTAATGAAATTCCAGACTCCGTACAAGACCTAACGTTCTCAAGTTTAGTATGAATGCAATTTAGTATACACAAACTCTCAGAGTTATGTAAACCAATCCAAAGACCAATTCTTCTGTGGGTTTCTTTCAGCTCAAATAGCAGCAAATCTTTAATCTCAATTACGCCTGAGTAACGGAAGCGTTAGAAGCAACTGCCACTTGCGTAGCCTGTTGTACCTTCCTGTTACACAAAACACTTTGCCAGTTACCTCATTTAAGCAGATCTTAACGAACTACAAAGTGTAGATATGGACTAGATATGACATGCTCAGAACAGAGTTCGGTGCAGGGCCCTAGTGAAGACGAAAATAAATCTTTTAATAGCAGGAGTGGCAATCACTGACTCGCTCTTCTCAAAATTGACTCTGTAACATTAATGTGGGAGTGGAATTTTTAATTTGAGATTAAACAACTTTAGACTATGGCATTAATTTTACAGACTTTATCTTTACATCGTTTTCTTATTCGTATAATGCAATATAATATATATAGTACAATCCCTCCTGCATAACGCATTTTTGTTTACGGGTGCATCGGTTATTTAGAAGCTTCCGTTGCTGCCGTCACACCAGT
The DNA here is from genome assembly GCA_013340265.1 of Coptotermes formosanus. Taxonomy (NCBI): domain Eukaryota; kingdom Metazoa; phylum Arthropoda; class Insecta; order Blattodea; family Rhinotermitidae; genus Coptotermes; species Coptotermes formosanus. Next base: position 1,384,048 of record BLKM01011093.1, on the reverse strand, counting down.
GATCAAATGGCACTAGGCATCCAGGCTACTGGTTGTGCGTACTTACTGTCGTCCTAACTCTCCCGCAACGTCCCCCTCCATCCGTCCAGCCAAGCACAAACGTCTACTTTCAATGCTAAGACAATCCAAATCACAGCAACGTTAAAAGAACTCGCCTTTTAAACATTAAAATATTTAAATAACGCTTATTTACACAAGGTTTGGTACGTACACGCCAGACCCTTCCCCATCAACCTACAATTACATAATTTATTATGGGAGAAAACACACCGCTTAAAGTTGTTTCACATTAAGGGGTACATTTTTAGGATAACTTTACAACGGATACCTGGGCCCACATGCATTTATTTCCAGTAACTTATGCGTAAACCTTGAACACTTTTATAAATAATTTTAATTTTGAAATTTCATCGTGGACAAGAACAAGTTATCTTAAAAAACTTTTCGTGATCTTCTGCAGATTCCAGATGACTTGGGGTAGTAACTTAAAATACCCTACTCAGTCATCTTTCGATACCGCTTTTAGCGCTGAAGAGCACAGGTTTTTGGTATAGCATAAGAAATCATTAAAACTTAGTACTCCGTCGTAATAGTGACTAAACCTTTAAGCACATACCAAATTTCTAGCGTGATTGCACTTCTCGAAATTTCTAACTCTTTATGTATATAAACCTACCACATATATCAACAAATTCTGGTATTTAGTAAACACTACGAAAATATCTGCTGTGCTGCCTTTTTTATAAAATTCAGCAAAAAGTCCCTGTCTTGAGAAAACCAAAAGCAGTGCACAGATTCGTTTGGTGTTTCTGTAAGATCGACTTATACACGTATCCTACTTTCTACACTAAGGTCTTGGAAGTTGTCTCTTACTTCATTCGCATCCAACACTGTGAATGCTTAGCCATGCCACCTAATGTTATATTTTTTTCCACTTGCTCGCCCCCACTCTGTGTTCTTTATATCAAGCAAGACGCCAAATTTCTTACTTTCAAACAAGAATAAAGTCATATTATTGCATGTTGTCACGTGTAGGCTTCTATGTAGTACACGTGAACATAGGGAATTCTAAATTTAAGTGACAGAAAATGTTTCTGGAATTTAATCTAGTCCCATTTCGTCTTGAATTTCAACTAGCACTGCCGTCTGTCATGGAGAAAACACAAAGCTCAACAACCGACGGTAAAGAAGCATTGTACACGCCTACAAACACATATCTCGTAATCCATCTCAGCAGTAACAATTACTGAACAGAAGACAGGCTGCTTAACCAAATGTTAAGTGTCAGGACTAACTGAATAACAATCAACACTCGACACAGTTAGTTAACATTCTAAACAAAGTAGGTTAGGGAAACTAAAAATATAACATTCTGGAGTGAGAAGTTGCAGGTAGTGTATGAGATGAGTGGTTAAAATAGGACCCAGCATGTATTCAAGACGCAATCACTCAAAGTTGACTTATTTATAGCAAGGAGGAGCAAACTGCTTGTCACCATCACCCACACAAATCCACCTCTAGCACCAGATGTTCCCTAGCTGGCACAAACCACTGAAACGGATGTCGCGTGTCCAAGTAGTCGTCAGTCCAGTGATGACACCAGGATAAGTATTTGCCTAGCTCAAGGAAGCTTCAGCTTTACAACTTTTATTAATTACCACTGTGTGATTCATAGTCAAATAGTATTGTTGGTTTATATCTACGGGCTATTTGTTAACTGCAGCAAGAAAGTAATTATCCTTGAGTTTGGTAATTATTTTAAAACTGTAAATTACATCTAAAATTAAATAGCAACTAACAGCTCATGGACATTGCAGGAACTCTTCGTAACATTTATCTGGCAACAGCTCCTGTACTGCGGTTAATTTCATCATCATATTTTATGGAACGCTGTAGCAAAGATAGAGTGAAAGCTGTGAAAACGAAGCAAATTTCACACTTACCGTCGCCTTCAAATACAAGACGACCTAGTGACTTGTACGATTGTGTGTAACGGTAAAAATTCAATAGCGTCTGTACCAATAGTTTATTGATACTTGGCTTATATAACTGTCATCCTCAGCTACGTGTTTTAAATAGGGTCCAATATTTTCCATAATGGCAATTAGAAAGAGTATATGGAAGCAGCTGTAGCTATTTTAATGCACTATCTGCAATTCGCATTCAAGAACAAAGAAAGCCACAAAATGATTCTGTAACGATAACCAGATTCAAGGCCGAAATTCGAATTTAAAAACGCAAAGGAAAAGTATTACAGGCCACACCGAGGCTACTGGTTATGTTCTTAGCTTTAACTAAGACACAAAAAGTAAGAAAATATACTCCGATTTTGAAAATACATAATACAATTTTCAGGCGTGTCCTTTAAGTCTTTCTGGTTTAAATGTTAATTTCTTTAGATATAATTCTAATACTGTACAGACAAATAGAGTGCTGTAGGGGTATTAGCTTATTACAGGTACATTACCAACAGGATCATCACACTGCATAAACAGAGAAATTGTTTAGCCTTGAATTTCTTTTAGTGAGAAAATACAAAGACATAGATTTTAATTCCGTATGAAATGGACGGCATATTCTGATTATACGAACAAAAATTACGAACATTTGACCGAAAGATTGTAACGTATACTTCAAGCATGACATTAAATCTAAATCCTTCTTGCACTTTTGGAAATGAAACACGGACACACAGACAGACAGACAGACAGAGAGGCAGGCAGGCAGGTAGACGAAGAGGCAGGCAGGCAGGCAGGCAGGCAGGCAGGCCTGACCTGACCTGACCTGGACCTCCCCAGTATTCCTTCATACTATGCATTGTAAGCAGAGAACTCATGATTATATACAGATGGACAAAATATTCTAAGCCGTTTTTAGAGGCAAATTTCCCAAACGCTGTCATTATAAAAAAAAATCAGTCTTTCGTTCGGCGCCAATTACCTGAACGGTGACGACTTTTATATATGGAGGAGGGCAAATCAAATTTCTTCCGCAGGGATGACCTATCAGCAAGAGTCTATCGAGCCACAAATAAAAATTTCATTATCGTCCTACAATGTTAAATGTTAGAAGTACGGGGAAGATCTTCAGTTCGACACACAACCGCCCCTCGAGAATACTGCAGTTATGAACTGCAGGACTGTGCATGAACATACATGTTTAATTATCAGCTTTAGAGAAACTTTGTGCTGAAAAGTTGCAAGTATTTTATTACCCTAGTTGTAATAAGGCTAATGTGAACTGCATTATTAATTAGTAATTGTAGTATGAGTCTGCGCTGATAGCTGCAAGTGATTTATTAACCTAATTATTACTGGACTATGAAAGATTACGTGCTTCATTATTAGTTTTACAGGAAGTTTGCGGTGATTAATTGCAACTATCCTATTACCCTATTAATCACTAATTTCTTCTTCTTTCGAAAGTGCGTCAGACTTCAAGTTGATCCTCCTGGTAGTTGTATTTGGGTGAAACAAAACATGACAAGGCTACAAACCTGTGAAACGTACAGAGTTACACAAAATCCCTATCTAGATCGCCCCAACATGATTCTTGGTATAAAAAGGGAAATGTTTATGATCTATTGTTCTTTATTATCCTTTCTTTTTTATGCACAGTGGGTGAAGCGTAAGCTGAACGTGTAGCGCACAATAGGCCTATACGTTTTGCCTAGTTAATCTCAAGAAGAGACATTATCAATATAAACGGATCTCCAAAGTATAAAATAACATATCTGCATACAGCGTCTTTATTTCTTCAGCAATTCAGCATCGATTTCCTAGATGTTTAGCAAATATGCATAGTTTGAAACGCCCAACCTGCGGGTAGAAGAGAAAACCTCTGTGGAATGAAGAGCAAAATTTCGCAGTCAGCCAATAAGGGCTGTAGCTACAGCTTGGAGGTTGACCTGAAAGCTAACAACAACTCGCCATAAAGAAACCGGCATATTAGCAAATGCCAGATACGGTAAGCGCTTGAAGGCTCTTCTGAACACAGTAATGAGTATTCGTATCACTTAAAAAGGCGGTTCGACCCCCGGAGGGGGCGAGATTTTCCGTACCCTTCCAGATGGAGCCCAAGCCCCACCCAGTCCTTCGTAAAATGGATACAGGGTCTCTTTTCCGGGGAAGAAACGGTCGGGACCTGTCTGTGACCACCCACCCTTTTCTAGACCTATACCTGTACCTCCCGTGTTAAGTGGGTCCCTGTCACCACGACATGGCGCGTCCTCGGGTTGCGGATGGAGGAACGGCCTCCAGTCATGGAGGGTAGCTGCAAATATATTGAATAAGCAGTCGCGGACAGCCTACAAGGGGTGGTCCTCCACCTTGGGGGTTGGGCGACGTGCTAACAGCTCCTCACCGTAAAATAGTATGACGTTAGGAAACACGTGGACAAGCCTCGAACCTGGGCCGATTCGTTGATGCGAGCCCAGCTACGGAAAAGGCCCATGAGTTTTGGAACATGGATCTTCAAGAAGTGGGATGGGGGGGGGCATGTATTGGATTGAGATGGCTCAGGATAGGGACAGGTGGCGGGCTCTTGTGAATGCGGTAATGCACCTCCGGATTCCATAAAATGCGGGGAATTTCTTGACTAGCTGAGAAACTGTTAGCTTCTCAAGAACGCCTCTGTTCCATGGAGTTAGTTAGTTAGTTAGTTAGTTAGTTAGTTAGTTAGTTAGTTAGTTAGTTTGTTTGTTTGTTTGTTATACCTCTACCTTCCATTTGTACGTTCATGAGATGTTACACAGCGACATTTTTTACTTCAAAAAGGCTGGGCATTTGTAACAGACAGCTTAAACGTGAGCTCCGTAAGAACTTTCTTCTACGTTTTTCTGTTTGTTACTGTATTTGGGTCGTCCGGTAAATATTTAGAACACACAATTCAATAAAAGTAAAACTGAAACTTAATGGACGTGTCTTAATAACAGCCATCAAATCAGAGAGGAAATGTTTCTTGCGTACAGATAAACATCCACATTCACCGTAAACAAGGAGCATCATGGTTCCAAATAACCTCCGAATACGTAACAGGCCTGGTGTAATTTACTAGACGGTTCAGCGCTGGGTAGAGACGGCCAAAATGCAAAGAATGTAGACGCGTTGCGTACTTTGCATCAAGCGAATATGCCAAAAGCTGAAAAACAAAGTCCTTTGGCTTGTGACTCCATGTTGATTGGTAATTAATTACCGACGTTTTGGTGGATTTTGCTGCTTCCATCTTAAGGGTCGGCCCAGGCGATTTTGTTTTCTTGCAAGATTTTATCTTCTTAAAATCATTCAGAGAAACTCTGGGGCTCAGCCAGTCCCCTAGCCGACTAAAAATGTGCCTTCTTTCTTACTGTAAATCAGCTGAGGCAAACAAAGGAACAGTAGGCTTATTTTTTTGGACTACCCGGAAGAGGAAGACAGCAAGCTCCAACAGCCGGTAAGAAGTTACGAAACAACATGACATGATTGCGCAAAATACTTTAAACTCAACTAGTTGAGCGTTTAAAAAAAAGTTGAAAAACTGTGAAGGTCTTAAAAACACTCAGCTAGGTGAGCGTTTTTAAGACTTTTAAAGTTTTTAAATCTGTTTTTGCGTTTTTAAAACAAGCACCCCCTGAGGACGAGGCTGTGATGCATTGAAACATGTCGGGGTAAATAAAGATTTGCATGTCAATTGTTACTAAATTATGTGTAGGAGTTGGTTGTTAGCACACGTCAAGTTGAGTAGGCATGTACACGGTATGGACAATATTAAACTGCATCATCGATGTTGTGAAAATCGCATATCCTACCTGGTTCATTGGTTTATCAAAAGGAAGTCAAAAGTTAAAGATATTTGCATTGAAAGCATTACACAACTCGGTGTAACACATTTCCAGTTACGATATGAAACGTTTAACGTAACATAAATAACCGTCCTTCACAAAATGAAGATTTTACAGCGCCACGTACGTCGTAAAATTGTTTGTGGATTACACTCAAATACTGCAGTATATAATATGTATTTTAAAAGGAAAAGCATGATGTTAGGTTGAGAAACAGATTCAACTGGCTTACGGCAGTATCCAATTGTGAGATAATGTGAACAACACCTGCACATTGCTCAGGGCTCCATACAACCTTCGAAACTTCTTCATCAGCCCACTACTTACAACTTTCAGAAGTAAACCCGTGTACCATATTGCTTCACAGTGACCAGAAACGCTAGAACTGTTTTAGATGAAGAACATGCAGTTTCTAAAGGCCGCCGTAATTTCATATTTTGTCATGTCTTAACCAGAGGCGATTTCGTAAGTTCCGGCGAAAGTCTCTAAGCGTTAAATTCGTCACACTAACACACACACACACACACACACATTAACATGAAAAAAATCACGTACATAAACAATAAGCAGCCATATCGTTGGCCTGCCAAAAAGGCCCTATTTTAGCCATGCGAACAGAAAATACACACAAATGTAAGTTATGCCTATGTACTAATCTTTTGAAAAAATATTGTTCCAGAATGATTCAGCATTAATTTTCTTGAACATGAAATACATACAGAAGCGTAAAACTTCACTTCGTACACCGCAGTAAAGGCAGCAAACACACTTCGTCTACATTACAAAGTCCAGCCGGTTAATGTGTTTAGAAGAGATAATTCATGTCTATGCTACGAATCGCATGGCTCATGTAAGTATCCTGTGTAAGCAAATCGTATACAGGAATTTCAATGCAGGATGTAGATCTATTAACCACTATGCGGTAATGCTTTAGCCATTAGACACATTCCCGTTTCCAAACAAACGATCCAGTTTTGAGAAGGATTAGTCTGCTTTCCGTTGTACGAGAACACGACCCGACTCACTGAACGGTGTACGTTTTTCTGTACGTAACCGCTTGCACGTTAGTTTTACGATAGGAAATGCAGGTGTCGAAGGGTAGAAGAAGGGAAATTAGAAATAAACTACGGTAAATTTTCTTTAGTAAAAACTGGCAATCTAATTCAAATTCCCACCATACACAGCGCCACAGGAACCACGGTCCATCTGTTTCCCTAACATCAACTTCCCCATCCCCATCCCCATGCCCGAACGGTCTAAGGCATAGGCTTGCAGCAGCTCGATTGCTGGGATCGCTGATTCGAATCCCGCTGAGGGCATGGATGTTCGTCTCTTGTGTTGGTCGTGTGTTGTGCAGGTAGCGGGCTATGCGACATACTGATCGCTCATTGAGATAAGTTCTAACGTTTTGTGTGTGTGTGTGTGTGTGTGTGTGTGTGTGTGTCCAGTTGTGTATGATCTCGAAATTTCAAAAATAAGGCGACCTACCCCCGAGTTGGCTGTTGTGCCACAAAAAGAAACTTTATGGGAAATCACTGGGTCAAGAGAAACCGATTCCTTTCGGCGTTTAAATTTCAGTGATTAACATATGTAAACCACGCTTTAATACTAAAAGTCTCTGCATTTTGCCCCCCGATCGTATTTGTTCCCTTCACATGACTCTAACGGCAGAGAGCGATTCTTTTCTTAATTTTTCAGTTATTACAACCCAGAAGCTGTATTGTCTGTGAGGCCATTCAATGAAATCATGACTCTCTACCCTTTTGTTATTATTTCTTACGTTTATCTCATGTTCTCCCCTCACCTGGGGCTCAGAGAGTTGGTACCTTCTTTCTTCCTCTTTTAGTACTCTAAACTCATTCCGCACCTCAGATATCTGAACTAATATTCACTGACGTCATAACCTACTACACGTCCCTCTTTTGATTGTGTGCAGTACTTATTTACATGCGTTTGCATCGCTAGAATTGTCACACTTACTACGGTTAAGTACACACTAAGATGATCTATCGTCCACGATAGTCACAATTATAATGACAACCTGAAAGTCTCAGCAAAGTAATGTGACGCCTGACATCCAAATCAGAAGTGCAGAACAATAAAGTAAAATAAAAAAACAGTAATTTTAACTCCATTTTTACATACAGCCGTATCAAAACATAATAAACCATTGCTCTATTTTTCATTAAGCGATGTTCCTAATCTATGCTGTGCAAAAGACGGGTATCGAGTGAAATGTTTAATGAAATTCAAAGACAGAAAAGCATAGTGGTCGATATTTTGTGTTCAGATATTACTTAATCATTTAAACAATGTCATCCTACATAAGTCGGTCATGGCACAAGTAAACAGATCGCTTCTCAGATTTCTGTTCTTATCCATGATTGCTTACAGACATTAACAAAGTGCACCAGACTCCTTTTTTAAGAGCTGGCATTCAACCCACAGTTGAAGAAGTCCCTTGTCTTTTATTGAATAAAAATTGCATTTATTTATTCATTCACGAACGCCAATTATTAGACCTTACCATAGCCCAAAAAAATCCTTTTCTCGTCGTCACACATTAGTTCATGAAATACAGTTAAACACTATACTTCTATTCAAGCTTAGCTCTTCCAAATTCACTTTTTCTTCATGTTTTACAACGTAATTGTTGCCCGCATTATTCATTTCTCCCACGTCTGTAACACGTTCTGCTAATCTCATTTTTCTTTAGGCTCTGACAGTGCTGTGAGAAATGCAAACCGTTGCGTTCCTCAGGGGGCCTTTGTACGCCACATCTTCCTATCCTTCTCTTATTTCCCGTCTCTTAAAATTGGTTCAAATATTCTCTTCCACACCATTTTCTCAAGCACCATAAAGCCCACATTCCCTGTACAGTGTACTGTGGAAGCTCCGCAACCAATAAAACAACAGGTAAAATATATACTTTTATTATTATTATTATTATTATTATTATTATTATTATTATTATTAAGGGTAAAGTATATTCTAGTCTGACAATTGCACAATTCAGTGCGGGCATACCAACCCCTTGGTTCATCCGGTCGCAGTGACCCTAATGATGTGAGGTTAGGTCCCAAAGTATTTAAAATACACAAATAAAGAGAAAGTAAAAACAAAATAAAAACACTCTAATACCACAGATTTAAAGATCCAGATTTAAATATAGGACAATTTTAAATTAGGTTATTCAAATGGTACTACAATAATATCGGGCCTTTAAACATATCTTCTGGAAAACTACTTTATTACGAGAAATATTCGGCTGAAAGTCTCGGATTTATGCTACTTGCCTTACATTTGTGTCTGTCAGTCGCGATATATCGAAACTTCTCTTTAGTTTCGTGAAGGATAAAAATTGTTAACCAAAATATGTACTACGAAGTATCGCATATACCCAGTAAACAAACTGAATAACGTTCGGAAATCAATGCCCAGGTCAGTGGGTAAAAAAGAAAAAACTTGACACCCCAACCGGCTGTAGATTTTTTTTTAAACGAAATCACACTGAAATTCTGTCACTTCCACTTGTATACCTCCTATTGTTTTACTGAACGTGAATGTTATACTGCGCACGAAACATGGCGAATTATATTTTACGAAATTAAAACTTCGAAATCAGCCTTCAAATTAGGTTCTCAGCAATCCAGCACCCTCTGCATGGCAGTTAAAAGAAGAGATATGACCTACAAAACTGAAATTTTAACGAAAAATTTTAAATTTTATTATATTTTCAAAATATTCACCAATATTATTTCTTTCCGGCATTGATTTTTACAACAAAATAGCAGTTGCTTAACCCTTCGTGTGTTTACTTTTACGCCAACCTTCTTAGCATCACCTAACTGAGACCTTTTGCTTTATTAGTCATGATTTGTTCCGTAAATTAATACCATTAGCATACACAAGTAGCTGGCGTGTCTATGTTTTTGCCAATTCTTCCCGATGAAACTGCATTAATGTAAAGAAAAAAAACGACCTTGTTAAAACGGCCTATGGCTGAAGAAATACGGAGGAGAATGGGATCCGTAAATACCTCACAGGAGTTCAGTTCATTCGTAAGATCGATCGCGGAAACTACACCATCTGGTCCGGCGAAGACTTGAAGTCTGCCTGACAAGTTCAGGATTCCCGCAACACGAGTGTTCAGGAACTTGTTACATGTTCGATGTAGTTTTTAAGAGCAGGCATGGACTCAAACCACTGCTGAGATCAAAACCAGGGATTCTAATGTGTACTACAGTACGACTGGACAACTCAAACAGTACTTCTCAACTTGTTGCCCGGAAACATCTTCTTGTCGTGAGGTAGTGAGAGGTTCTCTTGAAGGAGGTCTAAAACTTGTGGTAGTATAGTAAATTTACTGTCATGCTGTGGCCATCCCACTGCGAAGAAATTTATTTTCAAAACGAGTAGCTGTATTAATAAAAGTTACGTGGAAAAGAAGAGTACCCACCACAACCATGGCAGTATATGTTACAGAAGTATTGTAAGTATTCCGAAACAAGTAAATGCATACATATAAACAATAAATTATTTAAGACAAAAGTTTATAAGCCGATGTCCAGTAACTAACTAAAATCAACATTCATCTCCTTTCTCTGCAAGTGCGTTGTTTTGTTATTTTATATTTGTTTCATAAAACATGCACAATTTGTATTCACTTAATTTTTAAACACGTATGACGAAGAAGCTTTCCGGCTTTCGGGGTGATTCGTGGGGGGTGGGGGGGGGGGAATCCACACGAATTATCCAACCAATAGGTCAATAAAATGTTAGTCCTGCAATACAAACTTACTTTACTCACATTACTCTCCTATCAAGTGTGATTTAGTTTGGATAAACGTAATGTTCTAGGATTAATTTGCATTAAACTAAATTTGCACTGGATATTTCGTCGGGTTAATTAATTACATTCCGGTGTTGCAAAATGACTGCGCCTACTTTCGTGTATGAGCTCTGGTGAATTATATTCAGTAGGGCTTCTTGTACTGAATATTAGGCCCAGTGTTTACAGAGTGTTAAGTGTAATTATATAGTTACTTTAGTGTATTGTCTGTAGTTAAACCTTGTAGACAATTTACATTGGTATGTACAATATCCGTTTAAAAGTACACTATATTAATCACGAATTTTGAAACTGAATTTCAACTGTCTGACACAACAGTTACAATTATTTTCGGAAATACTGTACTAAGTAGGCCTGGATGAAACAAAAGCCTTTATAGACTTATATCTCGACGGATATCAGACAACACATTCAAAAACTTCTTCGAATTCTAGTACGTTCATTTGTGGAATTACCTCATCCTATGCTAAACCGCTCTTCTGGGAACCCCAAGACGACAACTATTTGAGAAACTTCCGCTGTGGCAGTAAGAAGACTCACGACGTGTGGGTCATTTGACAGATATCCATAAACTGTTCACGGTAAAGTTACACAAGTCAGCCCAGCTTCATAATTCCTGATTTCCTGCTGTCAACTGATACTAACATGTTTGTCTTACGAACTTCCGATGTAGAGCAACATCGGCGCCATGTAATTGTGTGTACCTTACATTTCTGTGTTAACAGAGTTTAAAAAAAAAGTACGACTTTTTAAAGCTGCAATTTTGTGGGATGTAAAACTGCAACGTGATGGCCATTCAAAATCTAAATGTAGCTGTAATCTCTGCGAAACACTCTTCACACGTCAGTAACTACAAAACATGGGGACGATGCGAACAATTTACATTATCCTCGCAACTGTCAAAATGAAAACATGTGGAACGTATACGATAACAGTGGAAACTTCCCCGAAGAAAATGCGCCCGGGCATTAAGCTAACCACGTACCTCAACTTAGTGTCGAAATTAAGAATGAGTGGATCTATACCTCCGCTTTCTTGAAATCTTCATGGCGAAAACAGGAAAAACTTTAATGTAATAATAAAATATATGTGTATTTGCCAGTAGCTTCATCAGGAAAAAGCAGCACATAACAGCTAAGACTACAGTAGGTCTTACAATTTTCGAGATGATTACAATTGAAAGGGAAGGCGGAATGTTACGCCACCCCTACACTTCAAAAATTTTGATGTTCGTAATTGTGTATGTGCACATGTGTAGTAACCGATTTCTGTCCTTCAGTTTCTTCCGTTAAAATTCCTTATGTTTCTCAACTACCCTTTTCTTTCTACATATCCCACATTTTCCGTCATTCTGGATTTCGTAGACACTAAAAACGAAAAATTTTCTTTCCATTTTCTATTATTCGTTCTGTCACGCAAATTTTTAATCGTAAACAATCGATGTTTTTTCATTTATTACCGGATCCCATCACTGCCGATTATGCAAAGACATCAGTAAACCGAAGTGCCTCTTGAGGTGGCTCGGATAAGAGAAGATGCTCTCTTATAATCTGTTTACTTTCTATGTGTATACTTGTGCATAACAATGAGCCTTGAAACTTTAACTCTGTGTTCCCTTACCACTAACCACGGTTGGCTCAGCTAGATGGCATTCCATTTGAAGCCGATTACCTAATATATGTAACCATTTCAGAACCCTTTACAGCCACTTAATACCAAATTCACAATCGAGCAGGAACCTTAAATATTTCGGCAGCGACTCTACTCTTGCAGCCGCACATCAAAAAAAGCTTTAAGTTGTGGAAATAAAAAGTATTTCAAAATGCAGCGAATCCAGTCTTCATCACAGACACCTTGAAAATTCCGATAGGCTTACTCTACATCTGTATTCCTTGAGTATATTCAGCGGATAATAAAGCAGTAAATGTTGCGAATTACTGCTAGACGTGGCTAGACGTACTGAACTGAAAAGAAAACTGTTTTTCCGAAGATCACAATAGACGTACAACCAACGCCATACCCTATACAGAGTATATGGACACTTAGATTTGCAGACATTCCCACACAAATGTATGTCAACAAGCATGTAGGTTTTAAATGCAATAAAACATGATGACTGCCCACTAGTTTAGGTTACATCTCTGTTATAAAATTACGTCAGCCCACCAGCAGAAGAAATACACGAAGAAACATACGATTTATAGAATAATTAGTGTAAAACATTCTCCGTCTTTAAGATATCTTGAATTATTTACGGACAATTATTCGTCACAAATAGCAGACGGTATATCTTAGCTGTGAAATGTCTGTGGGTGTAAGGGCTATATAATCCGCTGGACAAAAGAGATTCGGTTACCAACAGCAGCCAATATTTTCTCTTCGACACCGCATTCAGACTGAATCTGTGTCTTCCCATTGTCCTGTCTATTGGGTGTTGGGTGCCAGTTCCCGTGGGGTGCAGAGGCCGAAGCGTGAGACTGGCCGCTAAACTAAGATGTTTTGAAACGAGTGTAGCTTCACCTCCTCTCCCACATACGGCCTATCTTTTGAAGGTGTGAAATTAAACTTAAGCACAAAGACAACTTTTACTTAACCTTCTATTTTGGCTCTTCTGTCCGGACAGACTTCATTAAACTCTCCAAAAACATCTGTACGTTGGGAATTTGATGAGTCCAAAACCGAGAAAATACTCTACAGGTCTATACAACAGGATAACAGGTTAAACTGGTAAATAGTTTTGTTTAGTCCAGAAATTATGCACCATGCTGTATTTTTAAGTGTTAAATCTATGGGCATCGTCATTTGCTGAGATTATGTACGTGACAATACAGAACTGATAGAATGATACTGACACGGTCGGAGAGACACCTGTCCAAGCACCACTTTGCACTTTGCACACTATAAATCCAACATCGACTGGCCTGGTATTGAATACAGGTCTCCACGGTGAGGGGCCGGCGACAAACCGCCTGAACCATGCCACGCCAGAATTCTGGTCTTGATATGGAATACCTGACAAAGACAAGTCTAAATCCATGCACCAGATGGGCACAGAATACAACAGCTAGGAAACTACGGTGACAAAATGGTGATTCGTGTACTCGAACAAAGGCATGAATTGATCCGAGGAACATGCTGGAGTCTGCCAGTGCAGAACAGGGGGCACATAAGCATCGCGAAGCAACGGCCAAGCAGACTGAAGGACATGCAAACGGAACATTAATCTGGGTTACAGCGTCACTTGGCAGGAGGCATAAACAAACGCCCAGCGCAGATGCGTCGCACAGAAAGTATTAAAATAAGGGCCGTCCGCCGTCCGCTGACTAACCTACATCATCGCTATATAAGTGCGCTTCCATTACCATCCGAAGCTTCCGTTCTTGGACATGTGTCAACTGCTGAATTTTATGGTTCACTTTGAAAATAAATTGTACCTTGAGCAACGAACGGGTTCTCACATACTGAGAAAGCGGGAAGGTCTCTTACACATCCAAAGCACGTGAGACAGAACGAGATCAATAGCGCCATGACGATATTAAATTTAAGGAAGGGTGGCGGAAGCAAAGTGAATGTGCTAGTTCATCTTTTTCTGCACTAATGTGAAAAATGAAAAAGTTCTGAGCGAAAGACAGGTGAGTTAAAGCAGAAATTTCTTAATGGATACCAGCTATTACACTACACATACTCTCTAGAGCGCTTAGAAGACGCAAACAATTTGCTGAGCAGCGAATAAAAGGAGAATGTAAATATTTTTGTCTGGCCTTTTGTAATTGAATTTACTAAAGTGTTTAAATGATACTGTCGGAAAAGGTTTTAAGCAATAAGAAGGATTTTGATGGTTATATGCCAGCTCTCTCCGTCTGTATGCTGGTCATTGCAATGGATATGTCTTATGTAAATTTCAGAGCTTCTGTATCACGTTGGTTTTAACTTCTTATTACGAGAAATTTTAAAGGTGTTACCAAAAATTTCAGTTTTAAGAAAGCCGCGTATATTTGATAGTAGATAAGAAAAAGAGCCCATCACTTTTTAGATCATTACATTGTCAGATTTAATTGATACGTTTCTTCGTATTTTAAAATAATGCGCTGAGAGATTGGCTCCAGGAATGTTGGTAATGCGTAAGAACAAAAACGATTTTCATTCTTCAACTTATAATAAAAATTAATTTTCAAGTTACTTCATTTCCAAACATAAAATCTAACGGCACCCATACACCCTAACATTAAATCACGTGCCTTTCTGTGTGTTTGTCAGAACTCGGGAAGTGACAACGCGATATCATGGCGCTGTAGTCACAATTAGAATTGGCGACTGCACAGCCATGATAATGCAGTGGGCTGTGCAGCTTTCGAAGTCCGTACTCCCGTTTAGGGTGAAAAGCAATTACTGCAGCGTCTGTAACCGACCACGTTCTAACCGATGTCTCTCGAATATGATTATGATGTTTCAGAATAAGCGAGTATTTTTGTGAAAGACTTATTCTTCTATAGACTGGAAGACTTGACGGCCACTAACTGTAGCCATTACATCCCAAACCTCTCCCTAATGGAGTTAATTATGCCTCATCTAGTGAGATAAACCACAATCAAATATCAGATATTTGCAGCAAACATGAAAAGAAAGTAAACTATCATTTGTGAGCATACACCGAAGGGCGTTAACATGACGTTTCATAAGTATGCACGTAAATAAAGCAGTATATGTGCACAAAATCATATTATTTTACAGATAATAGCCCACCTGTCACACTATGCTTTGCAGTGTAAAAACTATCTCAGTAATTACGTTGTCATTAATTACCCTGCACAATTACATTAGTCCACATATTGACATCTCGTCCTGGCTCCAAACCAGTGACCCAAACATAATTAGGTAATGTATCTGTTGGGATGTGTCATGCACTTCATGAGATACCGACAGCTAGTCGGTCTTTGTTCGTAGACTCTTGCTGTACGTGCATCTGCACTTCCCTGGAGACGCTGGCCCAAGCTTCGGATACCTGCTGCAGATATCAAGCAAATATCACAAGCCTATAAACCAAGATTACGAGGTGCAGAACGACAACAGGCATTGTCTAGAGATGGTAAAAGATGAAAGCTCTTTCTCTAAGCAAAAAGACAAAATCGAAATGGAAAACTATACGGAGAAGTAGTTGTGGTTGAAATTTTGGACACTATCCTTCGTCTTAGGCCAATGGAAACCACAGGGTTTAGGAGTCTAGATCCGCCATCGTCTTCAGGTGGAATAGGGAGAGGGAAGAACCTGCTCTGGTGAGACCGTTACGCTATTTCTTTCCAACTGCCCCACCAGACGTTCTTTCCTGTTCCCATTCCACCTGAACAGAGAGACAGATTCGGCCTCCGAAAGTTCAGGGTGTTTTTTCCTGAGGTGATTAACAACATCCAAGAGTTCAGTTACAAACATTAGCATACACGATCGTCAGAATCCTTCAAATTTGACTTACAGAAAGCGATATTTTCTTGACTCTAAAATGCGATCACCATAAGTGGCGTCGTCCAATCTGTTCTTCTCTTTATATGCCATAGATCAAAACTGATAATCTAAATAAATGTTCGAAATTAATTTTGGAGCGCTGTTTTTGTGTCCACCGGGCCGCACTTTTTCACTTCGACGAAAACAGGTGTTCTGTCAACAAAACACTGTATTTTTAAAAAAAGCTGATTACCGGATTATTACTAATACGACAGCAAAAACATTATTATCATTACTTACTATACTACATTACACTATATACACGTATGTACAAATTATCTCATTCATTTACTGGTTTATCTAATGGCAATTTTTCAGTTGCGCTGAAATGAATGAATGTGATCAGAACGTGCAAGTACGTATGGCTCACGGTGAGAAAATATTCAAAAACTTGCTTGGAAATTACTGAGGAAATTCTCAAAAAATCTCTCAATATGACGATCGACTTGAAGGTCTCGGGACCTCTAGAATACGAAATTTGTGTCACAGACTATGGGAGATGATCAATCTACACAGTGTACAGTGTTATTAATTTACCTATCGACTGTATTAAAACCAGCTTACTGGAACACTTTCGTAATCTATAGTAGTCCGTCCTGTTGTAACAACTGGCAATTCGTTTCATATATTACCCGATTCCATTAATGATAACATCAATAATCCGCCCTATATCAGTTACATTCTACTTTCGATAACTGGCGATCTGCTATATTAATCACAACTTTCTTTAATCTTTCTTTTACAAGCCTGTAAGTAAGGTACAGAACTGGCCCAAAGTTCTTTCGCCTTACATTAAGACACACTCCTCATAGCCTGTCATTCCATTTTACCGTCAGTGGTGCGCTGAAGAACACACAACGCGCTGGAAACACGCAAACAGAGAAACACAGGGTGGAAAATAATTAAACCAACAACGAATGGGATTACTCATAAACCATTCATTCTGCCAGACGCATCGGGTATTAAAACTACAAATAAAAATTTCACGATATAACACTTTACAAGTAGTAGTGACTACGATAATACGATATGTTCACAATTAATTTATAGAATTTTCAAATACTGCGGTGTGCTGTATTAAATATTCTGAATATCATTTTCACAAAACGCACTAGGACGATGCACGTTATTCTGTTCCTTGACCTTCGTAGTCCTTCCATCTTTCACCTACTTGTTCACAGTAGGAGCAGAGCTTTTTTTTATTTTCACTTGATCACGCTCAGACACACACCACAGTCGGAAGGAATCCTCTGGATGAGGGATCGGCCCGTCGCAGAGACCTCTACCTGACAAGACAAACACTGTACAAGAGACAACCATCCATGTCCCAGGTGGGATTCGAACCCACGATCCCAGCCAGCGCATGGCCGCAGACCTACGCCTTAGACCACGCGGTCACTGGGATCGGCTGTGTTCCTTGATACATACTATACTATGCGGCAGAAACACCTGACGTTTAATTAATAAAAGACTCAAAACCAACGTGCTTCTCCTTTTTCAACACAATGTGGTACACTACAAGTTATGTGGTTTTTCAGTAATTAAATCACCATTATTTGTTCCGTCCTTCTGTGTACACTCCTGTATTCTGGAAAGCCAATTTCCCATTACTCGCCGCGTCATGTCCACCACCATTGTTTCAATTTCTTCTCTCACGGTCTGCTCCAATTCGATGATAGTCCAAGGATGATTGCCGTAGGCTATACCATACCGTGAGGTGTCCCCAGAGAAAGCAGTCAGAAACGGACAAATCACGAGATCTTGCAGACCACTGAACATCCCCATTCATCGAAATTAGATTTGCAGCAGAACATTCGACTTTGCTGCAGTGTTAGACAGTATCCCATCTTGACGGAGCAGAAAAGTTTGGAGGTCAAGGCCGCGCCAACCCAACTCTTACACAAGGCCGTTCAGTAGCGATCTGATAGGGTTACATCTCCTCGGCAGCAGGGACACCGCTCAGCATACCATACCGTCAGCTTTACATTGTGCACGTGCTGATCGAGCTGGCGACGATTTTCTTCTGTCAAATAACGGAAGTTATGCTCGTTGGTGCTGCCTGAGATGTGGAAATGTGCGTCGTTTGTCACAAAAAGAAAACTGATATATTTTTATTCACGTTGCAGTTTGTTAATGCTTGAGCTATCACAATTTTGAGAGAATAAATTTTAAAATATTTGGTAGCATACACAGCCAGCAAGCTTTGCTCTTCTTTCGCCACAAATACGGCGAGGGGAGCTGTGTCCGTAGGTGGTCCTCGCATCTTTCGTAGCTGCACCATGAGCATGTAAGAATATTACTCCGACAATAGTGTTCTGGTGCTCATTCTTTTTACTAATCCATGACCAATTTCTCTTTAATATTGTTATTTATCTCCCACCACAGAGTTTATTTCCGATTTTTCTCGTGTAATTTCACGCACAATGTTGTGTCAAACGAAATACCAGGAATCACACACACACACATCCACAGAGCTTCACATTCCATACTGAATAAATCTTCCTACAATTCCGTTGTGAGAGCCTCAAAACTTGCTTTGTTACTATTCCTAAAGTATGCACTTTTTTTTTTAAATTCACATTAACTGTTTCATCGTCTTAAACCTATGACTACAGACTATTGGAAGTAAGATTCTAGAAACACAATGCTTGATAAATCCGCCTAAAATACTTTTGTGTATTAAACTTGTGATCTGCAAGGTCCAAACTTCTTTCGTTTGTAAACAAATTGTACGGGATCTGTTCTTTTTCAAATACAGTATATAAAACAATTCATGCTCTTACAATTTCCCTTACTACATTACACGTGTTCAAGGAACTGCCTTCTTAAATCCATTCATTTATGTAATCGTCGAATCTTCTACCTAATGAGGGCTTCCTGCAAAATCGGTAACGACCAGTCGAGCGCTGAGAGCAGATCAGGGGAAAAGGGTTCTGAAGAATGCTGTTTATGATTAATTTATTAACGCTATATGACGATGATTAAGAGGCATTGACTGAAAGTTAATTAAAGATTTTCGATACAAGAAAAAGGCAACTTCATTTCTTCCGCGTAAATCATTTTAGGTTACGACCCGGCGAATGGTATCTTATAAAACATAAATGTACGAACAGATCTCACAAAACGGTATATCAAAAAGCGTTCTCTGTTTCCCGGCAGTCCAGACTTGACTAGACTCCTGTCTAAAATAATTCCTCACTTTATATTCCGGTTTATATTTTAAGTGGTGGGGAAGATTATGAGAAAATAGGTAGACACGTCAACACACTTCAACTGCGATTCTGGTATATTCATAGGATGCCACTGGCATACGAAGTGAGGCTAAAGGCAAGAACTTTGCAGGGCATCTCAGGGTTGTTTTTATTACCGTTACTTCAAATGGTCTTCGGCTATATGGATACCAGAAGGCAGGGAAGTTTTAGCCTGACAAGGGAAGAGAAATTTGTTTTTGACATATGGACCACGGTTGGCTTGAAGACGTGAAACCTGACGCTAATTAACTAGTTGATGCAGGACATGTGAAGCAGTCAGGAGTAAGAACTGAAATCTAACTTTTTACGTAAAAGTTTAGAAGGACAATAATCACAAGGTCTCGTTACGGAAAATTTCCTGAAGGAAAATTCGCAAGCCCTATTTCGTATGTCCCCGGGCCGACTAATGCGACACCCTACCCTAAGGATGTCAGCAGCAAGCCGTTCCGAAACATCAGTATTACATACCAATTTGCGCGGCCTCATGTCGCACAAGACATGAATCTGAATTTTTGACGGTCTCGTTCGTTATGCATCTTCGTGATGTGGCACAGGCACCTGGCGCATCGACAACCACGAGAAGGTGGGCCTACGTACAGTCCGTACGTAAGCAGACGGCAAGACACACTGTGCGTGGGTGGAATACACGATGTCACGTTTGTTTATCCGTGAAACTCTGTGATGAAGACGACATTTACAATAAATTAGCGTGAAGTTTTGTTACATTAAGAGTCCAGTCTATTAAACAGACACACAGAGTTTGATACCCAACTCGAACATCATTGCGGAACATTCAATTAGGCCGACGATTCGAATGTCCTAATGATCATTGCATCAGCAGTGTAGTACGAACGGATGGAGGTAACTGGAACGATGGGAATACAAACAGGTGAAGACTGTGATGTGGTAACCAGTTCTGTCACTCCCTAACACATTCTGTCTCTACAGCCAGGGCTGTGGAGTCGGTACACAAAAGCTCCGACTCCGACTCCTCGATTTTTAAAACTCCGACTCCGACTCCTTCATAAAAGCTCAATATGTATTAATAACGGTAAACCTATAAGACATTTCATCGCCACCACGTGAATCATCAGGCTACTTTTTTTGACTTATAACCTATATTTAAGCATAAGTTTAATGGTTACTGCAGCTATCAGGGCTCTGGAGTTGGAGTATCTAGTTAAGATTTTAGACTGAGGTCGGAGTCGGAGTCGGTACATTTTTACCGACTCCGACTCCACCTAAAAATTCCTTCCGACTCCACCTAAAATTCCTTCCGACTCCAACTCCACAGCCATGTCTACAGCTCAGCGAAACATACTTAAACAGCAATACCATTACTTTTATTTTATAATGTCTTAAATGTGGACCAGTACAGGTAGTCGGTGTAGCGACTCGCTACGGGCTGGATGGTGCAAGAATCGAATCTCGGTGGAGGCGAGAATTTCCGCACCCCTCCAGACTGGTCCTGGGGCCCAATCAGCCACCTGTACAATGGGCACCGGGTCTCTTTCCCGGCGGTAAAACAGCCGGGGCGTGGTGTTGACCACTCACACCTCTCTGGCGCCCAGGTTAAGGAACGAGCTGAGCTGTACCTCTACGCTTCTTCTGGGCCTTCAAGGCCTGTTATAGGGTGAATTTTGCCTTTACCTTTAATTTGTTAAATGCAGTCCCAGGATACGACACACACACACACACACGCGCGCGCGCGCGCGCGCACACAGGAACTTTACTCGACAAATTCAGACACATGTTTGTAATTAAATATTTCCCCAGTAGGGGCAGCCCTTTGCATCCAAAACGAAATGTCTAATGAAACGAAAGTGTTGTCTCTTCTCTTTCGTTGTTACCGTCATTTACATTTGTTACCCAAAGACGCAGATTTGACGGTCTGTGTGTCATGCGTACAACACGTTTTATTTCTGTACTTTTGTGTTTTTAACCAGAAGCCTGTAATATTCTGCGCTATTGATATCACAAAATATGTACGCCTATTGTGACCTATTTTATTGCTGTGTTTCATAGAAACTTTGGTGCCAGTCTGCCTGAAGATGGTGTGATATAAGGCCGAAACATGTGGGAGCTATGTAAAAGACAGGATAAACAAATATAGAATTCTGCATTTGTTGGTGTTATAGAAGTTTCTAACTTTGCCACAATGCACTGAATGAACAATGTAAAATCATTGTGTTGTTTACCTTCTATGATAAATATCTAAATAGAATCTGCACGTTTCTCGAAGATTTATTAGGGAGCACACACAATCGTAGGGTCGCACGTTAAAGTATGTTAGTGTCTCTTCCACCTCAGGAGTTTGCACATCAGACACATAAATAATAGTGACTGCAGAAAGTTAGAAATTTAAGGGAGAGTGTTTGTTTCTTACGGCATAATCCTGATAGCAATTTTCAGGAAAATACGTCCGTTGTTACAAAATTCGTCACTGAGCTTACGAAATTCAAATTTCTCTCTTGATTTTAAGCAGGTTAGAATTTTAGACTTTGATGTATAGTTAAGTTTTGTATGTACACAGTATAGGTCCTTACTACTTTATATACTACATACACTTACATATATATATGTATATAAAGTGACGAAAGAAAGTTTACGGGCATCCATTACAAACTTGCTTAATGTTTGTTCATTTGTAGCTTAATTCTTGTGTATTTTTCCGTCTCACTTAATGCAGGTAACTGAAAACATATCTGTGATCTATGATGTTTGTCAGTCACCTTCTATGAAACTGGTGCCAAACTACATAAGGAACGACAGCAAACAGCGTTAAATATATTACTGATTATAGCGGCACTTCCAATGTTCTTATAGCGAACACACCATATGTTTACTGCATATTTATCTTTTTCTTTAATTTTTTTAATTATTCTGCTTATCATCCTTCATACTCCTCGAGTAAAGAGGATGTTATCTTACTTTTCACATTACAAATTTATACAAATTACGCACATCAAGTGACAAATTTGTAACTTGTTGTTTCTATAACCCAATTACATTTCTTGATTATTTATATTTCACCTTTAGGCTATTTCCTCCAAATTTTCTCGCCCCCACCCACGAACGGAATGAACACGAAGTTATTGGCCCTTTCCTGCAACTACTCGTCCTAAATTTCACAAAATATTTTCTTTAAAAATGAAACTATGCACTATCGGACACACATGTTACGCAGTTCACTTACAAGGGCCATTTTTAATTTGAATCAGAAATCTCTATAAATTAAAAATATATTTTTATTAGCTAACTCATCCGTTCGTCCTCTGGATTTTGGTGGTAAGGCTTTGGGACCAAAAAAGCCTCGTACTCAGTGGGTACCGGAGTTATTCTACGGAGTTAAGATGCCAGGTCATGCATTAGACAACTCACTTCCATCTAGTGCCGCGGTCAATAATGAGTGGAGCTATATCTCTAATCCCCTATAAGCCTTCATAGCGTGGAGAGGGGCGACTTTGCCTTTGTGGTCTACCTTGGCCATACTGCCCTGTAGTGTCGTAAAAGGTGAATATATAGTTTCTAGTGGTAGACAAACCATTATATTATCTATACATTAGGTCCATTACCCAATGTTGTAGCAACCACTAGAGAAAGAAGGACGGTGTCCACGAAATCTCGTAATAGTCTACAGACGAAGACAAAAATCCAGAATTGTGACACTTGTAATCTGGTTGCAGTTACAAAAGTTAATTGTTATACGACCGGCTAATGCATTACAATGAACTGCTCCGTTCCGCGAGAGTCAATTGACGTTAAACGCTTCCGCCTGCGCTGCATCACACTACTTCTCTTTCCTCACGAAGCCAAGGAGTCCCTGTGGCGGAAGGGAAATGACTTACTAAGTGAAGCGCTCCACTAACACACAGCGACTGAGATCAGTTCGTCGGCTCGCTCCGAGGGCTAGTTGCTGCACGCACGGGTGTTCGGGCGATAAAACCATAGCAGGAAAGCGTAATTACACTTCCGTAGAAAGTAACAGCCTACATTAAACTGTGTTGATAATTCAGAGACATACAAACTTTACCAACAAATCCCGCACTGTCGAGAATTCAGATTCAACGTTTGCGAACAGAATTTACCTTCAAAACTCCTACTCCTGCATTCTCTTTTCCACATGCTCAATTCACTTTAGACACTCTTTGTAATCTGCAGTTGCTGAAGACAACTGGCATCGTTTAACAGACAGAGATACCGGTACACAAACGTGTAATACTGTTTTGTTTTTACCATCACGTCAATGATTTCAGATTTTTGGCTGCAATTAAAGAGGTGTGAAAATGCACACTGGGGTAATAACAAACCGAAAGGTGGGAGGTAATTTCACTTTATACATTATTATTATTATTATTATTATTATTATTACTACTACTATTATTGTAGTAATAGTAGTAGTATTAGTATTAGTATTTGTACTAGTGTAAGCAGTAGTAGTGCTAGTGGTGGCAATAGTGGTGGTGATCATTTTACTTGAAGGACTGTCTGTGACCTTAAACTTAATGTATCATTCAAAGTTTAAGTGAGTAACCTCGCGAAAAAAAAAGTAACAGGGCTGCTGTTCAAATGATTTAAAATCTGATTTATAAAAATTACTTTCCGAATAATTTGCATAAAATATGCAAATCAATGCAAATCCGAAACTATTAAAATAAATTAATTAAACTTAGTTTTGGGATTTACATTGACTGCCAGTGATTATATTTAATTTTGGAGTGCACTGATTAAGCACGATTAAGTATACTTGAAGACAGACTGGATAATCACCAACATTAATAAATAATTCAAACCGTCTCACTACTTCTGCTATTTTTATTGAAATAGTTTCCATAAACTGTGTCATTTAAAGCCGCGTTAGGATTTCGAACAATACGAAGCATAATATGATTAGCTTTTAACAAAAGGTATGTATAACCAATATAGCAGCATAAAAGCCAATGTGGTACGGAAATCAGCAAACAAAGCATTTGGAAAATGTGAATATTGTTGTGATGTTAATCGGAACGCTCGGACTAATCACCAGATTGCAAATGCCGCCTTTTGTAAATCATATATTCGTAACTTATAAAGCGAACCCTCTGTTGCTATTGGGCATGTATAATACGAATTAAAGTTATGGAATAGCAGTTATTTGTGGTTCGCGTTTTAACTATATGCACGTTAACTTGCTGCACTGCAACGCCGCAATATTGGACATGCCCTCATGCCAAGCATCCAACAGATTGCAACGTCTCGTAAGATGTCGTGAAAAATGTGACCCTTTCATACCGCCCAACAAATTCTCAGTGGTGTAACTGTCGAGGGAGGGAGAAAGAAATGTTTGTTTAACGGTGCTGTCAATTGGTAGGATTATACGTTATGGCGTTGACGGTAGATGAAGGAACTAAAATTATGACGACACAGGGAGACCGAAGTAAAAGCAAAGGTAAAGCAATTCTTGGACTTCTAGCCTCTTGAAGATGGGACCGATACGTTGTCCCGAAACGTCGGTAAAGGATTAACATTCGACGCTGCGTTATATCCCAGAAGAGCGTAGATCTCGTAAAGCAATCCTATCACAGGCCTGGACACACCCTTAGGATTACAGGCCTGGACACACCCTTAGGATTACAGGAAGTTGAGGCTCCCAGATTTCAAGACAATCGGCACATGAAAGTGGTAAGGTTGTCAGCCCTAAGCACCGGCCGCATTTACCCCCAGGAAATATTCCTGGTATTCATTTCTCTCAGAATGAGGACGAAGTACTAGAAGAAAATGCTGTCCCAGTATCACTTCGTCCAAAACAAACTTCGAATGGGCTGGTCTGAGATCGAGCTCATGATTCACTGATCATTATAATATTGTTGTTATGTGTTCACAGATACAGCGCCGGAAAGATAAACCACAGAACGGCCTGCATTAACGCCAGCACCAAGCAGATGGGTACAGCCCTGAAGCCTTCACAAACTCCTGTTTTGCAGACAGCCGCCTCGGACCGACGAGTACATTAGAGTGACGTGTCTTCCTAAGTCGGCAAATACCGGGGAAACTTTTAACAACACACAATTTTTATACGTTTACTTACTTGCCACCCGTGACTGTTATCCATTACATTCCGGTGCTATATACCGTAAGCAGCAGCTACCAATCAAAAATTTCGTAAAAGTCTTAAATATTCTAGTTACATTCCAACCGTTTAACTGCAGTTGCTGACTTAAATACACGGCAATTACGGACGTCAGACGTGCCTTAGAGCATTACATGAACGCTTGCTACGAATTTAACAAATAGGCTATTATGAGCTACTGAACGAACTGTACATATCCCTTCAAAATACGATCTAAAAACAACAGACGTTGAAGCTGGTTTTAATGTTCATTACAATTACGCACACCCACAACAACTCACAACAAACAAATTACGAAACTCTTATTAACGACTGAATTTAGATTCACAGCACAGTGACTTCCTGACCTTAACATCAGACACTGTTCAGTAAATATATTTGTCAATATCACCAGCTTAACACGGCAGAATATGTCACTAGAAATACTTCATTATGCGTAATCATTCACGATAACGATGAAATTTGGTGTAGTGATCACTTTATTCTCCTCACTTAGAACACATACTTCCCTGTCCACACGTGTGAGTACATTCCCAACAACACCGCTTATCAGGGTTTACGTATGCATACGGAATTACTGTTCTCATATTGGACTATGACTGATTTTGGTACAATAATCTACAACAGAGATGATCAAACTGACATAAAATCGACATCGGGCTCCTGGGCTGTTTATCAATTACTGCTCGCTTATGGAACACAACTGTAAAACCTTTTCATTGTGCTCTTCCTACAAAATCTTGTTCATTTACGTTAATCATGTTATTATAAAATATCATTAAGATGTCACTGAGAAATAAGTAAGCTTAGAT
The DNA here is from genome assembly GCA_013340265.1 of Coptotermes formosanus. Classification (NCBI taxonomy): domain Eukaryota; kingdom Metazoa; phylum Arthropoda; class Insecta; order Blattodea; family Rhinotermitidae; genus Coptotermes; species Coptotermes formosanus. Next base: position 1,357,710 of record BLKM01011093.1, on the reverse strand, counting down.
GGGCGCATATTTTCGCATAGACTTAAGACTTAAATGTTTAAGTGATCAAAAAGGTACAGATGTCACACTATTCTACGCAAATTCTTGCGGATTCTGTGTAGAGTGTTTAATGTCACCTCCTACGGAGATGATCAATTTCGCCAATTTTTATTATTATCTACGTCACCGGTAACACGTGGCTTTGGTAATGAACAGAAATCTTCAAGTTGTTTAAATACCACATTTTCCACATAGGCTGTTGAAAAATCTACTTCAGACTAACCAAAATTAATCACTAAATTCTGAAATGAGTTAGAAATATCGTGCACATTCACAAAACTATACTGTAAAACTCATGAGTTTGAGATATTAGAGGAATAAGCTCAGACTAACGTGGGACGAACTCAGGAACCGTAACATACTCGACAACAGACCCGATATCGGCAACCCAGTTTTCTCTCGAACTCAGGATACTCGACGCGAAAGAAAAACTAAAAAGTAAAGGAGGCATAAAGTTCCAAGGAATGTGAATACAACAGCCGAGAAATGTTTGTTGTCGCCGTGTATTTCTTTAAAACGGGGCGTTCGTATCATCCGACGAGGCTGTTTATTTCTCTTTCAATTCCTGTACTCAGACATCCAAGTTGCTTTATTTCCATGAGCGATGAGAACAGATGTTTGCCGTGACATGCTATTCCTTTTTACTTACTTTCCTTCAACATATCAGAGGCGAGAAGTATTTTGGCTATACCAAAAATAAGTTGACACATAGAACCAAGTAAGCGAAATGGTGGTGCTCTTGGCTACATTCCAAAATGGTTATGGCTTCAAACCTTCTCACCCACCCAACCAAAATGCATCAGAAAATTTGTAGCAGTTGGGAGGCAGTATGTCATTATAGAAGTTACATTTGTTTCAAGCTAACTTTCTCTATAAAGTATGAAGTATTAGGGACACATTTTCTGCTGTTACTAAGGGCTAAAACACTCAAGAGGCGAGGAAAAGTTTCGCGCAAGAATATTATTTCTTTTCAGCCCGCACGGAAAAATCTTTACTCTTGTTCGTGCATGTCAACACTCATTGCAGAATCGACCGCGAAATGTAAAATCTCTGTGAACTAAAACATTATATGAGATATGCACGAGTATGCGACCTTTAGATTGTAATACAGCACAGACCAGAAATTGATCACTTCTACGCTGAAGATGGAAGCAGTTAATTCTCTCTGAAGCAGCTGGTATTCACTTATCAGACCCCACGGTATTATAATCCAGAAAGTCAAATCGCGAATCTTCATCACTGTCAAGATCTCAAGTTTTATATATATATATATACACACACACACACACACACACACACACACACACACATGTATGTGTGTGTGCGCGCGCGCGCGCGCGCGCGCGCGTGTGTGTGTGTACCAACGATACGTTCCGGCAAGCCGACATATTTACATGCTAACAATACAAACATAAAGTTATCTCATAATCCGTACTCATGAAAATAATCAGCCTTAAAAACATCAAGAATTCGTAACGTTATTTCATGTGTTCCATGTCCGTGCACTATATTACATAAAAACACTAATCACCAACAAAATGCACAAACAGAGTTTTATCATCAATTGTAACACACTCCTATATGTTTCGACCCTGCTTAGTCATCTTCATGGAGAACTTCTTGTTATCGTTACACTAAGATTGCACTTACAGTTGCGTGAGAATATGCTGTTGACTGTGTACTGCGTTGTTTTTGGAGGCGTGAACTCTCTGTTGTCCCAGCCTGCACTGCACATGTGCAGTGCAGGCCGGGACAACAGCACATTCTCACTCAACTATAAAGTGCAACCTTAGTGTAACGATAACAAAAAGTTCTCCCTGAAGATGACCCAGCAGGGTCGAAACGTGTATGAGTGTGTTTTTTAGTGGTGAAGGGCCCCGCACCAGATGCTACGGACGCACTGCAGCCATGAGCCGTACTGTGCAACCCTGTGATGAAGATGAAGATGATGATTATTTTTTTGTCCTTTTCCTAGTAATGGAGCACCGGTGGAATGAAATTGACACAGGAAAACCGAAGAACTCGGGGTAAAACCTGTCCCAGGGCCACTTTGTCCACCACAAATCCCACATGGACTGACCCGGGATCGAACCCGGGCCTCCGCAGTGGGAGGGCGGCGGCTAACAGCCTGAGCCATGGCACGGCCTAGGAGTGTGTTACAATTGATGATAAAACTCTCTTTGTGCGTTTTGTTGGTGATTAGTGTTTTCGTAACGTAACGTTCATCAGCGACTTTCCTTTACATATTTTCCAGTGTAGGCATATGAGACGTCTCTAGGCTGGTTCTCTTTCGTTAGTTGAAGGGGAATTAAGGACACATCACCGTCTTTTGATGTATGATGCCGTTTTGTCTCGTAGACGAATATTGACCTTTAGAGGAACCAAATCTAAGCTATGCCCATCCATATGATAAGCTATCGGAACCTTTATCTGACCCTCTTGGAATATAATTCATCATATGTGAGATTAAATCCCGGTGCATTAAATTTCGAGATTCTGGAAGAGGTATTACTGTTCACAGGAACTGTCCTGCCATTTTCCTTTAAGCTATGGGCTCAGTATCCAATTTTGTAGCAAAGCCCGACGCCGCTTTATTGCAATATCCGTTTGTTGGACTTTGTCCACTTTAAATTACAGCTCTATGGAACTACAAACATACACAAACATTGTACTGCTCTTTGTGTTTCTCAATTAGCATTGCTAGATAGCAGCAGCAGCAGCTGCAGCAGGTATAAGGGTTCATGAACCGATTTAGACTTCCATATACCACAACCACGTAAACAGTAGGGCCGAAGAGGTTATGTAACCCTCATTGCAGTATCCATCTAAGACACGGAACTCCACCGGAGAAGCTTACAGTCGCTTAAGTGATTAAATTTCCTTTGTTTTATGGAATCCGAAAGTTCGTTACCATGTTCAAACGAACATGGCATTAGTTCCTATAACACACCAGTTAAATCCAGTCCACATTGCCTTATTTTGAGATTCATTTTAATATTTTTCTCCCATCTGTACTCATGTCTAGAACTTCCACCTAACCTCCTTTCTTCAGGCCTCATATATACAATTTATTATTCCTCATCTAACTTCATACCTTAAACAACCTACTTTAATTGCATCAGTATTTTGTTTCACGTTTGTGTAGGTTTGAGATACCAGCGAACGTTTAAACACTGTGTGGCGTGCAGTGTCTGTAGCTTATTATATCGTATCAGAACTACTTATTCTAAGCTCCTCCATTTCAAGGAATTGATAAACGCACGATGTCAAAAACAGCCTCACACTAGCCGACATTAAATGCCATCTTTTTTTATTACCTATAACGTTTCTTCTCCATTTTGCTCTTCTGAAAATTCTTCTATAACCACGTAATGCATATTAAACATTAATCGCCCAATTTTAATAATACGCAACCTACAACTGTTCATTTCTGAAACAACAAAAGGCGTTCGTTGTGCCCGTTTTCTTGATATTAGATTGGAAGCTGTGAAAATGTCACTAATTATTTTTGAGTGCACAAATAAAGGGAATTCGAATTGGACACCTCAGTAGCATAAAGCCAGAAAAGCTGTTATTTTTGAAACTCAGGATAGAAAGTGTGACTGTCTGCACTTGTGCGCTTTACACTGTGTATCAAACATGTCGGTAAACGTTAGCAAGGAGAAGATCATATTAGTAATATCACTTTACTTCCTACGCTACAGATAACCTGACACCTACCTTACAGATAACCTGACACCTACCTTACAGATAACCTGACACCTACCTTACAGATAACCTGACACCTACGTTACAGATAACCTGACACCTCCGTTACAGATAACCTGACACCTACCTTACAGATAACCTGACACCTACGTCACAGATAACCTGACACCTACGTTACAGATAACCTGACACCTACATTACAGATAACCTGACACCTACGTTACACATAACCTGACACCTACATTACAGATAACCTGACACCTACGTTACAGATAACCTGACACCTACGTTACAGAAACCAAATGTTTACTGCTGTTTATGAATATAATCGCTGTTCAGTGCGAGAATTAATTCATAAACATACTCAGGCGGCTAAATGGAGTATCGTGAAATGCTAGCTTCGATAAATACTTCTCTTCCAAAGTGTACAATATAAGAAAACTATCACTTGTTCCAAAATATAATTCTTTGCCACAGCATTCTATACATTCAATCTTAGTTTGTGCTTTTTCCCCCACAAGCTGAAGCGTTTCTATTATTAATACAAATTCGAATGCCTTTACACTCATCGCGAAATGATTTATTTTCTAAAAATATTACAAATGCAACCTAACCTGCACCACAACCGTGGCGTGTACACGGTTACGGTCGTATTTCGCACGTTAAACACATGACAGAATAAATGTAAATGGATCATTATCCGGCAGCATCTGTTCACGTTGCACGACGTTATATGGCGCAATTTTCACTAAACAATTACACACCACAGTCTAAAAATACAATACTCAACAAGCCATCTTCGGCAACCATTCAATCACCATTTGAAGTTAGCTACGGGAAGGTGTACTGCTTGGTTTAAGTGGTTAAGTGCTAATTATGAGCCACGCTATCTCACTGCAGTGAGAATGACATACTTGAACAATTATGCAAAGTCTGAGTACCACACGTTACATACTTTTAACATAATCCACTCATCGTAAAACTGCATGAAATCGATTAAAATAATGGAAACCTTATATGGATTAAATTGAGAAGAAGGCCAGAAAAATAACAGGAGGAATAGACAAAAATGTAAGTCTTCAAAACTAAGTAAAGTGTACACGAAAATAGCACGAAATATTCTTTCATAGAATAGGAATTTTGACATTTGTAACCAAAAAAAAAAAGTAAAAAGAAAAAAGAATACGATTGAAACAGATGTAATGAGTTTTCCGTGTTCAATAGCAGAAGTTGCTCCAAAATCAAACGAGTCACAAAACCAATCCTACACGAAGAATAACAATTTGGCAGCTCCTTGTGTGATTTCTTTTACATTTTCAGTTTATGAATATTAAGTTCGGATGCTGCCTTATAAATATCTTAAAACAGCTGGCGCGGAAAGTCAAGCACTGTCAACGGTTCTCGATGTATGAAACAACAAGTTGTTAAAGCACTTTTCTGTAATTACTTCGAATAGCATGTCTTAAGAAGAATGTGTGTTGAGTACAAAAGCGCCTCTTTCATTTTCCTCTAAAACTTTGGCTTCAAAATATTTTTATTACGTCAAATGTTAATTAATTTACTCTCTGTTCGTCAAAAGGCATGGAGGTCATCATATACAGATACACATCATATATTTTAAACAATACTGGAATACGTCAAAACACTGTAGTATGTACTTGCTACATCTATTGCGGTTTTCACAAAAAAAAAAACCTTTTAAGTGGTTTTCCAGTTGTAACACACGAACAAAGGCGTCTGGACAGACGGACAGCTGTCAGATTAAAATGATTCTTTCGAACTTTAGCCCATTCCGTGTTCCTTTAGAAAGAGTATGCTTCAGAAATTGGCTCAATTTCTAGCATACGGTGAACAAGACGCTAGCCTAAAAATGGCAGTCTTCTGAGATACGACGACATATAAACTGGTGATTAGTTAACGACAATTACCATAAGACAATACGTTATATCGCATTATATTTTACTATTCAACAAGAGGACCACGAAAGCCTCAAACCACGTAAAATGCAATTCTGTTGGGACCCTAATGGAAATTTTTCGAACAGCCTTAACCTTTTAAAACCTAGCGGTAACTTTACGCGCTACCAGGCTTAACTTTAATCAATTCTCCATGGTGCTCGCATTGCGTTTATGTGTTTTGTACTTATCTGAGAACAATCTGCAACTTTTACCTTACACGTCATCAAATGATTGGTTTTTTAAACTGAAGTAGAGAGTGTTCATGCACGGTACGCGCTGAGTCTTTCTATTAGACAAAATGCGTTTTGTCTTTAAAGGGTTAAACAATAGTACAGGAAATAATCATTATATGTGAGTGAAGTTCAAACAAGGTAAAAACGTAGTGTATTGCTTATTTACAAATTAAACGGTTCAGAACATTATCAAGTAAGATTTATGAATTATGTTCACATCAACAGACTGAGTAGTAAGTGGTAGAAACAGGGACAGAAATACTAGAAGTGCGAAGGACAAGATCCTTATTGCATTTTCCATTACTTATCTCCAGCAACACAAGATAGGAACAGGCCTTGAGGGTATGCCTATGTTTCCACCGCCACAGTAACTCTTTGAATATTTCGCTCATTTAGGAATAACAAGCCCAATACATTTCCGGAGTGTCTGCGTACTACAAGAGAACAGTTTCTACACGGTGTTGCCCCGTTTCCTGCACCCTATATTCCTGTGTACCGTCTCAAGTAACGCCAAAGCTGTGCTGTACGACGCGCGCCTATCCATCAGCACGTAACACACTTTCATTACGTTTAGAAACGGTGTTTCACGTGTGCTGTCAGTACGGGTAATCTGTCTCCATCCCTGCGAACGGCGTATACCGTGTTGTGTGACGACCCGTTTTGTGGTGAAGTCTTAATGATGCGACGTAGTGGTCGGGTCAATTTAACCCCGCCCCCAACACACTCTTTCTCTTTCACTCCTGTGGAAGTGTCGACTGAAGAAGCCGCGGCAAATTGCTTCAGTGGGAATGAGATTAAGTAATCGGCTCTACGTAACAGGTAGCGGTGAATGATAATACAACCATGTCCCACACGGAGAAATAGTTCCCCCGTGGTAGTCTCAGCGAAGATTGCGATTGGTGGAGGAGAAATGGGGAAGAAGAAGAAGAAGGAGGAGGAGGAGAAGGAGGAGGAGGAGGAGGAGGAGGAGGAGGAGGAGGAGGAGGAGAAGAAGAAGAAGAAGAAGAAGAAGAAGAAGAAGAAGAAGAAGAAGAAGAAGAAGAAGAAGAAGAAGAAGAAGAAGAAGAAGAAGAAGAAGAAGACGAGTAGCAAGCAGTAAGGTTTAAAAAGCTTCCTGTCTTGGTTGCATACCCCTTCACAACGTTCGGAGTGTTCCCCAGGTTTTAATAGGCAGTTAAGACAGAAAATGCACCGCACACCCGTTGTTAACTCCCCAGCACCCCACAGTAAATATTGGAAGGTTGTATGCCTCTATTAACGTAACGTTAGGGAACAATTACTTGTGAATTATTTCTAGGGATCCAGTACATGAGATGTGTTTTATTATTTTCCCAGGTACTCAAGAGTCTGGCTTTTCGCCACGATGGTTCACTGAAAACTTTTGAACTCAGCAAATTCTCTTGATGCAAATTCGAGCGTGTAACATTCACATTTACGACCATGGTATAAGGTTAGTCGGATTTGAGCGCGTTAGAGAAGAGCAATCGACCTGCAAAAAGTAGTCTCCCATTGACTATACGAATCGAAGTTTACCAACCAACTAGAACTCACTGCTGAACCAAATGGGGTTGAGGTTGTAACTCCCTACCACAGACACGGACATACGGAAAAGAAAGCTGCACTGGAATATGTTATGAAAGGGAGTGGGTTAGGGCCGAAGCCGAACTGGCTAATTATTTTCCATGTAAAATACAAGAGCATGTTTCTTGACGCAGCATTTATTCTCCAATCTGTTTGTTTTTTGTAGTTACGTTTGCGGAATGAAAGTCACACTTGATCCACTTCCATCCTAGAGAACTTTCAGTTTCCCTTCTTTGTGCCACTGAGGTAGTCTCAAGGGAAATTGTCCAGCATCGCAACCCTCATAAGAAACATCCACCCTCTCGGTAACGGGTCATCTGCTGTTTATACTCTCCCTCCAGAGTAACTTTTGGTTAGACGGCATTGTTTTTACAGTACATACACGCTCAAGAGTTGTTTGCAAACGTGAATATATCCCTCTCAGAAGCCTTACAATTGCTGAGTAAAAGGAATCCTGTGCAATTGCCGTGTCAGATGTACACACAGTTCCCACCCTTATCTTGAGGTTTATATTAAAAACAATTTTATGTTTTCCACGCAATGGCTCCGTAATACCGATATCTCAGCTGCTGCATTATTGTCCCTGAAGCGTCTGCATGTACAGTACAACAGACTCAATTATATACCTTCATAATCAGAGAATCTGTTACGTCCTTCCATTTCGCTATGTTTTACTTGGTTCCTGGGATACTTCGGTGGCTACAAAAAACTACAAATTTTGTGTTCACACTTTATACTAACTCTGTCTATTATGTCCTTTCATTTTCCTGCATTTCACCTGGTGTCTGACATATTTCAGTGCCTAGAGAAAACTGCAAATTTTTTTGTTCACAATTGACACTGACTCCATGGATCACAGCCCCTTCTGAGCAGCTAACAGTTTCTTAGGAAGCCAAGAAATTCCCGGAACTTTATGAAACTGTACAGTTCATTATCCTGTCTCAAGAGCCGGCCGCTTGTGTCTGTCCTGAGACGTACCGAACTCACCCTCTCCGTCTAACAATCTTCTTGTGATCAAAGTGAGGAAAATGAGATGAACGGGCCATGTACTGAGTTCCGAGGCGATGATAAATGCTCAAACCTTTAACTACAAAACCCGAATGGAGGAGACCAATTTGGAGAAACAGATGTAGACGTAAGGGTAAAATTAAAATCAATTCCAACGGAATAAGATGTGACGTTGTGATTGGAGTTCCACCGGATCCACGTCGGTTTCAGTGTCGGGTTGTCGTGAACAGGGTGTCCAGACACCGTAAAATGCTCAAAATTTCTTTGACCTTTTAAAGCCTAGCGGTAACTTTACATACGACTAGGTTTAACATTAGAAAATTCTACGTGGTGCTCACATTGCGTTTATGTATTTTGTACGGATCTCAGAACAAACAGCAACTTTTGCCTTATAAAACATTAAGAGACTGATTTTTACAGCCGAAGTGGAGAGTGTTTACAGCGCGGTACGCACTGAGTTCTTATATAAAACAGATACGCTTCGTCTTTTAAAGGGTTAATTCGCTCTGTACAAAGAGGACTGCGTTGTTTGGAGTTATTACTTTCTTCCAAAGCAACCAGCTATAACGGGTGTAATACAAATGCACGTCTTTTACCTAGTACAAAAGATAAAGTGTTGTAACACTGAATCAAATTATGTCGTCAGAACTCTTATGTAAGACTTTATACACTTATGATTAAATTATAAGTACAAATGGAGAGTACTTAAGGTTACATATTAGCGGCAACACTCAAATTATTGCCACTTCATTAAAAATAACCGTTTGCAGTACTAAGTAATACACGAGTCAAGTTTTATTGTCAAGCGTCTAAAATTGTTGTCTGGCACTTTGTCTTCAGTAAGACACCCCTTTGAAATAGGAAATTACGAACACCTTAAGCGTTTCTGCACTCAGAATAAGTGACAGTGAAATGGTTTTATTCAAAGAGGCCTCAACTGCTGATTTCACAACAACGTCGCCGGCCGATTAAGGAATTATGTGTATGGAGCTTGGGTGAAATGATAATGAGAAATCCAAACCATAGTAGATGGACAGAAACGTGTCCCAGAGTCACTTTGTCCGTCATAAATCACAAACAGACTGGCCTGGGAGTGAATCTGGGCCTCCGAGGTGAGAGGACGGCGACTAACCGCCTGAATAATGACACATACTGTGCACATAGAAGAGCAGCGTATTGAAGGAAGATGAGTATTCTGTAGATTAGTATTTTGTTGGTAAGTAAGGCTTCGATACTTAGTATAACGCGCGCTAATACTGTGTACTCTAAAATATTTGTAAGTTGACAGGTTACGTATTACGTATTTACACCGAGAAACGGACTGTGTGGTAGTATTCCACTCCAACAGCAGGACGAACATTACAAATGGCTTGAAGAAAACGCCGCCCATGCTGACTATGTCCCGAACTACCTTCTAACAGAAGCAATTTTGATTCCTTATACATATTCTTGTTAATTATTTGTGACACTCTGCGTAGCCTATTATTTTAAGGAAAGCCGTAGAACAGTAAGCATTCAGAATTTTGATATGAATACCTCTTTATAGATTGTAAAGTATGCGGCAAATTTTAAAATAATGCAGTTGTTCTCAGGGAACTAAGAATATGTACAGGGGGCATGTATATCTCTTAGAACATTTAACACCGTCTCGGCTGCATATATACATATATACATCGCCGTGTCAAGGGGTGGCCGAACATGGTGAAACAGGAAAGAAGAGAACTTAACTGGTTTTAGGGTATTAGCCCATAGTTTTCTTGGAGATATTGGGTACAGCAATAAAAACTTTGGTCGCGGCAGCCAATTCCAGGACCGACATAAGTACCCGAAATTGAAGCGTGAGTGCTAAATATTAAACCATGACGTATTCGTACAATTTGAGAATGAGGGAACTGAATTTAACTGGCAGACGATCGTACCTAGCAGCCTGTTTTGGTTTTAACGTCTTTGAAATTCCAAGTTAATAGATACAGTTACCATTATTACTTAGCGCATTACGATTGAGTGCCCATGCGTCCTAGAGGTCAAGAATAATCGGCAGAAGACGTGGATGAGGGATAAACTCTACGCACCAGTCACCTTTACTTCAAACCTAATGGGCAGGAGCACGGGTAATGGTGACATAGCCGGTATCATTACTTAACGAGCTAGCATCATCCTCGTTGCAACCAGTTATCATTTTTAAGTTAAAGAGTGAATGAGGCAAGGGTCAACTTAAAAGCACTATTAAATGGCCCCAAAAATCAGAAATAGACCTAATAAATTCAAGTCACATATGCGACCACAAACATGAGACTAATACTAACACTATTCAGAATAACAGCGGTTATTTAAACTTCACTGGACCGGCTACCATAAACCTTTCGAGCACTCGCTCTCAAATTCTTTTGTCAGCAACCCAAACTGATAGTCACATTGACCTTACAAATAAACAGTACTAGTGTCTGCTTCGCAACCAAGTAAATCGCAGTGCTTGTATAGAATAAAGGTAAATATAATAAAAATAACATGCAGACACTATTGCTCCGTTTCTCCAATTTTTTATCTCCTGAATAAATTTAAATTTCTGAATACAGAAAGCTGCAAGGTTTATTATTTTCGGAGTTCGTGATCAGTCAGAAGTCTTTCGTGACTCAGGCTTTCAAGGCTAAAGCAATGGAAAGCCATGGAAGAAGTAACACGCACTTTATTCGGAAGCAACGGAAACAAAAAATCATAAATTTGTTAGATCGTTCCAAACCTTCTCCCGCTTGTCCTTCTGATAAGATAGTTAGCCTGGTAATATATATTGGCTTGAAATAGGGGCCGCAGAATTTTGATATGTTTTTCAAGTTTAGAAAATTCGTAACTTGAAAAAAAAAATAAGGCAGCCTTTAGAAAAAGGAATATATTTTGATAAATTTAAATCGAGACGGCTGCATAAAAAGAACGCTGTACAAGCCTGAAACTTGAAAATAACCAAGGTATTTGTTTGAAGACAAGGGAAAATCAGGAGTGTCAGTTCGCTGGTCGCAGGACCTTCCGGACACATACTGTCTTCCAGGCAGCAGTCCGGGAAAGAAGAGTGGGTGCCCCCTACACGTTCCCTAATATGTGTGTTGTAACTTTATTGATAATATGAATCACATAAGAAACCCAGTGCACAGACGGTATATCTAAACTATTTATAAAGCCGCCAGTTCCTAAGGCACATAGAAAATTCAGTGTCCACTGGAAAGACAGATCGGAAAACGACGTTACAGGAAATTATCACTGTTTAGTGACGAAACACATAAACGTACTGTGTGGCAACATTCTGGCCTTTTTAATATTATAGCAGGGGGTATATACAGCTACAGTTGAGCTCTGTGAGGTTAGAGAGGCTCCCGAATGAGTTCGAGTTGGTGTCAGGCAGAAGAAGTTGCAGTCATGCTGAAGCGTGCGTGTTCTCTGCAGTCTTCTCTCCCTGTATAACTGGAGATGCAAGAGGGCGTTCTGTGAAACATAACGACCGAAGGCCCAGGAAATGGAAAAGCCACGTTTGTTATGACGACTCGGTAGAACAAGAAAACGATGCCATATTCACTTGCTGAACGCAGAGTAGGCAGACTTAACTCCATTTGAATACTGACCTACAGCGTCCGGGAAACATCAAAGTCCATTCGTAATGTAGTTGGTAGATCATCCGTTGGCTCTTTGTTACTGGAAATGAGATCAAAAGATGGAGTACAGAGAAGAAAATTGATATTCAGATTCATTGGAATGGTTCTGTGTTGAGTCGTCACACTCATATCTTACATGTTTCTGCACTTCTTTGTGTTACTTGCCCGTCTTTACCATTTACTGGTACCGAAACCCACAAGTGCATGCACACGTTGCTTCGGTTTACATAATCCCATTCCTCACGTACTACGGAATACAGACGATACCACATCCTATCGCTTTGTGTAGAACCAGCCCCCCCCCTCCAACCCTCCCGGCCCCCTCAAATTTAATTTCACGCATGCGCGCACATTACAACATTGACTTGGTTAACCTCACTTCCCCTGTCCCACTCAGCTTACTATACCATTTCAACATACTTCAACTACTGGTGAGGGCCTTGCAAACCCTAATCAAAACGCCTGCATAATAGGCCTACACATAAAATACTATTCAATTTAAACACGTTGAGTTTTACTACCCCAGCGCCACAACACACACACACATTATGTGAGTTCTGTCATGAACTTCTATGCCCACCGTCTGATGAAGGTACAGCCGTGTGTAATGAACCATGTAGGGAACCTGCTCGTGAAGAAAGAAGCGCTGTTGGCTTCAATAGTAACGGTTCTTTGGGTTCAAATTGACAGTAAATCTAGATAAAGAAGACACAGTATAAAACGCACGACTTTATTTACAAGCTACGCAGAATTCAATTTGCTTAGCCCTGAATCATGCATAGATTTAAAGGGCAGTTAAACTGCAATGCGAACGAGCAGACCCAACTTTCATGACACTTGTGTCTTACTTGTGGTCCTAATGTATCTGTTAGCTTGGTCTCACTACTTTCAATCAATGTCTGTGAATAATATAATATAAAAATGTTTGAAAAGGAACAGTGCGCCACACTATACACACACGTGAAAAGTCTCAATGAAAGGGGTGGGTGAAATTTTATGTCACTGTTTCAGTAACACGAGCCAGAAGGGATACTCTGGTAGTGCAAATGGGTCAAGTATCATAAATACATCACAGTGGCCGCGCAGTCTAAGGCGTAGGTCTGCGGCCGAGCGCTTGCTGGGATCGTGGGTTCGAATCCCATCGGGGGCATGGATGTTTGACTCTTGTGACTGTTTGTGTGTTGTCAGGTAGAGGTCTCTGCGACGGGCCGGTCCCTCGTCCAGAGGAGTCCTACCGACTGTGGTGTGTGTCTAAGTGTGATCAAATGAAAATAAACAACCTCGACACCTACTGTGAGTAGGTAGAAGAGGGAAGGACTACGAAACGATCATAAATACATGCATACATAATCACGGACAGCTTACTAACGAAACAACTGCTTAGACTGAGCGAAGAGGTTCTTAAGAAGCTACCCGTCGTTCAATAGTTACAACATTTTACCGACATTTCTTAAACCACAATGTTCACTACCACAGTCACAGAAGTCACCCATTGATCAACTCTGGGCCAGCCAAACACATGTCGCATTGTCTTGGCGCACACTTTGTTACTTTATTGCTTCATGTTTTCAGATATCCGAAGCAGCTCTTTACTTTTTGTTTTCCGTCAAAAAAGCCCTACGCATTTCAAATATTTTCCATGTCATACATTAAAGCATGTTCTAAAATTGGTTTGTTTTCTGTTTATAACAATTCTACACTTTTATACATAGTAGAGTCTGTGCGTCCTTAAAACATTTAAAATACAGCGATCCCAAGACAGCAGGAAAATTCGTGATCTAGGCCGATAGCTGAATATTGTAAAGCATAGATATGACTACATATTGCAGTAGAAGGATGAAAGTTCAAATTTGAACTTTGATTTACTTACACACGTTACTCTATACAAAAGCCATTAATTTCTGTGCCCTTTACATCTAAGTGTTAAAATGGATTGTGATGAAATTTACAACATAAAACTCCTTGGCAAAGAAGGTACAAAAATCTCATTTTCCTTAAATATAACTCAGAACAAATAACACGTCAAGCATAACTTAACCGTCACATACTGCTCCTCTTCTCGACACAAAATTCAATTAACAAGAAGTTAAAAAAAACTGGTTGCTATTGTCTAAATGGCGTCAAGTACGATTACGTCCCAGACAATAAGTGTTAGATTATCTTTAAATATATTTTATTAAATTGTCTTAGCGGTTTGGTGTGAAGAGTGAGCTAAGAATTTCTTAATACCGTTAAACGGAGGAAAATTATAATTACAGGTAATTCACTCTTACATCTCTCCATCCTTTCGCTCATACAATATTTTACACAAGTCTTTACTCATTTTATTTCAATTTAAACATGTTTCTATTCTACACTTCATAGCCGTTAAGAAGAAAAGTGAAACTATATATATGCAAATTGTTGTAATTTGTTAACACCATTTCCTTCTATCAAAACACAGCTACAAAAAATAATAATACATTAATGACAATCCGTTTAGATCTAAAGTGACGAATCAGCTGTCATTCACATTGCACTCCTCTTTGATTCTTTGCACAAGACAGAACCTTCGGAAAAGCTAACGAGTCAGGTAAGTTGTGCTTCTTCATTCAGTGCCATGCTGCGAGGTTCAGCGGAGCGACACTAATTCTCGGCCCGTATCAACAGAATCAACGGTCTGCTGCTGACTATGCTTGAAAGTCTAGAGTGGGTATTTACTCTTTAGATGGGAGGAAAAAAATACAAAACTGTGTAAACATAAAACATGTGAGTTTCACATACAGTAGGTAAAAACAGAAATAATTACTTAGGCCTACTGGCAAAAAATGATGGCTCATTGCTATTTCTCTGTTCAAATACACGCACAAATGACTGAAACAAGTAATGTAGACGTATCGATTTTGCCGATGGTTAATTTCAGCAGTAATTATGGGATCAGCAGTAACAAGGATCAACAAGAATGATGCTGTCAGCTTTTCAAATCACGCCTCCTTCTTCAATGACATTATTATTATTATTATTATTATTATTATTATTATTCGTTTCATGCAATATTTTTCTTAATTTATTTGATATCGGTATCCTTTCAATAATAAATTCCAAACATTTAAGCACAACTCGTGGTTCCTCACATCAACAAACGTTACAGCAAAGCGACAGAAATAAACAAAACGTTGTGTATATAGTTATTACAGAAAAATCCCAACATTCACGTACCTAGAAAGAAAAAACACTTTAGTTGCTATTGTGCGGATAAACCTACAGCAATACTGTTGACATGCTTATGTACTAAACCATGAAGATGTGTGGGGCGGGGGGGGGGGGGGGGCGAGAACAAATGAAGGTTCGCACATTATCAACCTCTAAACAGGTTGGAGGCGAGCCGTCAGCTTCACGCCTCGGTCAATCTACCAACATTCAAAAGGTTGAGGGCTCAGAGGTGGTCTGTCGCAGTGAGAAAGAGTAAAGCCCCTGCCCCATCTGGAAATCGAAAAGCGATCGTTCTACATTTGCCATTCACTCTACTTGCTAAGCTCTTCCCATGGCTAAAAATCTCACAGCCGAATACATAGATCATCCCGTACCACACGCCAACTGGCTATCAGAGTAAATGGATACCAGATATATCAGTTCATGTATTTGAACAAGAGCTTTGCCCCCTCTGTTTATCCCGGTTGCGAACAGGGCAGAAGAGGTACGGCACAAAGTAGTTTTCTCAAACAAGAAAGCATACCTTCCTGCAATTATTCTGACATTTCGCAGAAAGTAGAATTTGATGTTCAGTCCGTTCTAATGCCAACTTCCCCCCATATCCGCTGCACAAATATTTACTTTTCATCTCAGCATTTTGGCCGAGTTTCATTTTTCGTACCTCTTGCTCACTCAGTGCAGCTTAACCCTCCCCATTCCTCACGGGAATTAACGTATATTGCCAAAACAGGTAACAATGAAGTGTTAAATATTTCCACACAGTACGGCATAACGTGCGAGAAATTGGGGAGATGACCCCAACGAGTGAGGAGATCAGAACTTCTTGCCTGGCTTTAGTGATTCCAGGCGACTGCCCGCAATAAGACCAACAATCCCCACAACAATCCACTCATGAAGTATTCCAGCTCTATACAATTGAACAGGAACTGCACGTATGTTAAATCCGTCTAAAAAGCAATTCTCACAGATGGTTAGAAGAGCTACTTTGACTTTTTGTTTTTGGTTTCACATTATTTTCATTCGGTAAGTTTTGTATATTTACTCTAACGCCAAATTATTCTCCTATCAGAATGAATATTTACGCCTCATTCTTTATGGCATTTACCTTCGCCCCAACATGTATTTTTCATTAGCATAAACAAGTCTGTGATTTATGTAAATAAATTTCAGCCCTTTCCCTGTCTCATTAACATTCCTGACACTATAATTTGGAGCAGAATTATAAAGCAGTGAGGATTAAACCACCACTCATTATAACATACTTTCAAATAAACATATAGTAAAAGTGTAGACACAATAAATCATACTATACACCTTTTTATATTTTCCGTACCGCGTGTTATAACTCGATTTTCTACAATTATCCAATGAATGCACATAAATTAACGCATATTCCCCCTGATGATGGGCCCATAGGGCCCGAAATATGCACAGGTGGAATGTTTTTAAACATATTATTATGAACCTGTAACAATTAAGTGCATTCGTCGGATAATAATAGAAAAGCTACACACCTCAGTCGTGTACACTCCAATAAGAATAAGACGTAAAAGTAATACTCACCAACAAATTCACAATATGTATATTGCCTTCACTATAAAAATCTCCTACATGTTTCAACCCCGCTGGGTCATCTTCAGGAAGAACAGTTTCGTTACAATAGGGCTGCACTTATATAGTTGAGTGAGAGCGTAACGAGTACTGTAACGACTGTTCTCCCTGAAGATGACCCAGCGGGGTTGAAACATGTAGGAGGCTTTTATAGTGAAGGCAATATACATATTGTGAATTTGTTGGTGATTATTACTTTTATGTGATATGGTGGAAGGATATGGAGCACATTAAATTTAAGAATTAGACGTTTCTTCAGAATCTCGAATTCCATTATTATGTCATACAGCGCGGTACGTCTTACTCACAGTCCTTTAAATCTACAAATCGGGCCCCTGTAGGTGCTACTGTTATCATTTCATGTTTTTGCCTTCTAACACTCAGTGCGTGCAAAATCTGAGGTCAACAGTGTCATACTGACTGCTTTCAAACACGAAATAAATTTTACATTGTTCGTTCCATGCATGATGGCTGTTCAATTGTAACATTTTTCCAGCTAATGCACTGTTTCATTAGTTGGAAAAATGTTATAACTGAACGAAATAAATTATTCGTCTCAGAAGAAAGCATTCTGCAGGAAAGTGACATGGAGAGATTTCATTTAACACGTTGTCACAGGCTATGTAGCTCCTATTGGTCTGGTGATCCTGCGTATCATAAGTTCAGGAAGATCTGGAAGGACAAAACTTATTTTCTTTTAACCCTTTAAAGACGAAGCGTATCTGTTTTATATAAGGACTCAGTGCGTACCGCGCTGTAAACACTCTTCACTTCGGTTATAAAAACCAATCTCTTAATGTGTTATAGGGCAAAAGTTGCTGTTTGTTCTGAGATCCGTACAAAACACATAAACGCAATGTGGGCACCACGTAGAATTTTTTAATCTTAAACCTGGTCGTATGTAAAGTTACCGCTAGGCTTTAAAAGGTTGTCTTACGCGTATGTACAAGGGTCAATCAGAAGAAACGTACGTATCATACAAGTCTGTTACTAAGGAAATTACCCTACGTTTATATCAAGGTATTCACCGCCAAGTGACCCGTTTACGGTGCTGAAGCAAAAGCCTCGATGGTCACATTTTTTAACATGACGGGGACGTGGGTCCACTTGCTACACGACAGACGACAACAGAGGACACGGACTTGCATCAATAGGACACAGACAAGCTTGTCCACGGTAAGATAAATATCTGAATCATGATGAGTCCATGTAAAAGAGTAGTGAGGTGCCAGTGCAGTTAGTGTGAATTTTATTGTTAGAGTTAAAATTAAGAACCCAAAATATATGTATTGCAAACTTATTTTCTAACCGCCTAAGCACTTTACTGAAGGAAGTGGGAAAGACCATCTGAACGCCAGACAGAGTTTCTACCTACGGATGAAAGTTGGAATATCGGAAAAGGAAGCGAGTGTGCTCAATTCTTGATCCCAGCATTCATCACGTAACAGCCATTCGCTATGAGCTGACGAACTCATTTTTATCTCTTACCTAACGCCGCAACACGACACACGTCTTTACTTGTACCGAAGTGATAACTAATTCATCCTACTGGCGACGCCGTAGTTACAGGAAGATCAAACAACAAGTTGGCACTAAACAAACAGCATAACATTAGCTGTCACACGAAGTGGTCTTGGGCTCAGTACAGAATAACACAACACAATCTGCTACTGTATTAACCCAATGTACTCTCAACTGCTTTCACTGCTATTCACCCTTGATTACAACCCTGTAGAGTGGAGACATAAATAAAACAATTATATTACATGTCGTGCCTGGGACTGTAAACGAAAATATGCATACTTCATAGTCCTTCACAATAAGGTACTAACAGTGACAAAGAATGAGTACGTGAAACACAAAAAACACTGCGATCTACAGAGTGAACACTTAATTACCGTATTTTTCGAAACTTTCAATTTTTCATACTTTTTCCTAAACTAACAGCTCATGGAAATATACATCAACAGTTAAATTACATATGTCCGCTAACATCTGCACTTCACAGCGCAAAATTACTTTAGACGAGACAGTGTTAAATTGTCACGAAACCTAACTGAACACAAGTAAGTCCAAAATGCGTCCATGTAGAGCACGGCAGAATATATAACCAAAATTTATTTATCTATTTCCTGCACGTTTTCCCGTAGATTTGCATAGCCTTAGGGAGTGGGGATACAGCAGCCAATACACTGACTGGGCTATGGGCTGCTGAACACAGATATCGTGTTTATGTACTAATGATTACGTTTTTTTCTGTATTAAAATGCACGTTCGAAACTTACTTCGGAATTCCAAGCGTTCATCGCTTCAAGGTGGTGTACTGTTTGAGAATTTACTAACCGTACTGCAAGAGTAACACAACTTGCTGGAATCAGTTTTCCAAGAAAATAAACGGTATGTGGTTCACTTTTGGGAGGTGATTTCAATGCACACACAGTTGTAGGAACTGTTACATACCGCTGAAACATTTGGAGAATGATACCCTGCATTACAGACTAGTGTCAGTCAACACTTTAGGAATATGTAATGCAGACGCTGACATTCTAAAGACTGATTAATGACCGAACCGGCTTTACAGCTTGGCGTATTTTTTCAGAAAACAAAAAAAAACTGAAGCGATAAAGAAACCTGGATCCAATATTTGAAACGTTTAAATATTATTTCTGCTTGCTCGCATTGTGCATGTGTGTATACCGCCCCAGTAACATTAAGTTTCAGGTAATATGCTTCTATTACCCACAATAATATTGTACATGTACATACCTCTGTCGTGTTGTTGATTTACCTGTGTAGCTGAGTGGAATGTCATGGGTACTAGTACAAAATTTATGTGCGAAATAAGCAAACAAATGAAAATACTATACTTCTATTACAGTTTAAGCTATAAGTTCTAAAAGTCTTTCTATAAACAGATCACTCTTTTATCATTGATGATGTTTTTAAAAATAAAGCAAATGAACCGTAAAATCAGGAATGTTCAGTAAGTAACAACTGTAGGCATCTCTAGCGTCAGGTCAGATGTTCTTTCTGCCAAGGCTGTAAACGTGGTGCCACATATCTCTAGAATATTTAGATTAGCGACGTCTGTTCCCCTGTAATGTTCGTAAAGTAATGCTTTATAGGCATATAATCGTTACGGACAAAGGAGTAAAACATAAATATACGGAAAAGTGTTGTATGTGTTTAAGTAAAACAGAAACTTGGATGTTTAAAACGAACAAAACTTTGTTCAAAGAGAATCGTTTATTTATGATTGA
Organism: Coptotermes formosanus; assembly: GCA_013340265.1. Lineage (NCBI taxonomy): Eukaryota > Metazoa > Arthropoda > Insecta > Blattodea > Rhinotermitidae > Coptotermes > Coptotermes formosanus. Next base: position 1,337,479 of record BLKM01011093.1, on the reverse strand, counting down.
GATATACACGATCTTCTGAGTGGTATAAAGAATTTTCTGAGGGATTTGATTGAAGCGGAAGTTAAACCTTCAGTTATCGACTATCAAATTACAAAATCACAAAGCCTACTGTCATGATGTAAATACCTCTAATTATACAAATAATTTATTAAAAATTCCAGGCTTCTCGGTGGATAAATTAAAAAAAGCAATTTTACAACAGGCTGTCAGCTTGTCGTTTCACATTTCACATTAACAATTGAAAAATACTGGGTATGTTTCGCGGATTTATCTAACATACGTAGTTACAGAACTCTGTATTAAGTGTTACTACTGTCGACCCCATTTCACAAGTTCTTGCGTCCAGCATGTTGTTACACCTAACTGCAGGAAACTCTAGATTATACGTTCGGATGACCTTCAACAGCATAATGTTTGATCTGACTTTGCGAAAATTGGTCTACTGGTTCAGTGATTGAGCGGGGAAATACATAGACACACACATGCGCACAAACACATAAAGGTACATAAGGCAACTCTCGCCCCTTATACAGTAAGGTACACGCAGACCCAGCAATAAATAACACCTTTGATCCATGAGTTTCAGTAACAAACTGCTGCAATAAACATTGTTTAAGGCGTCGTTTTATATCATCTTGCTGACGTTGCGAACTGCAGCAAAATAACAGCCAACAGCATATACTACGCACCTGCATATCAGCACCAGTTTTGCCAACATACAAAGGAAGTAAAAATAAATATCCGTTCATTCATATTTACATCGTCTTTGTGTGGTGTCGCTCTGTAAGGAAAAATAAAGCGGTAAAGATGTCGCTGTTTTGAGACGTAAATTGTATTGACAGTTCTATAACACGTAAGTTCGACAGGCTTAGGTATTTTGAGTATTTTATATGTAACACATAATGTGGAGTGAATTATAATACTGTGTTGCCAGATAACTAATGAGAAGTAACTTAAATACGTTCCTTCGTAGACTTCATATTATCTGATCGTTTCTCCCACTAGAAGAGTCCTATCCAGCATTTTAAACCAGAACGTTTGGAGAACATACTCAGATGAACTCTGTTTCATGTCACGTTTAGTTATAGTTTATTTAACGACGCTTTCATAGATCAGAATTTATAGCATTCAATGGCAGGGTGACTGGTGAATACTTAATTTGAAAACATGTTAGGTAACGTCACTACTTTTACCTAGAGGGACTGAGGGAATACATGGAAAACATCAGTCCAGTTAGTCAGTGTCCCGGCAGACATATGAAATTGGCATATCCCAACTGCGCCGACCCCAGTGGCCGCGCGGTCTAAGGCGTAGGTCTGCGGCCGAGCGCTTGCTGGGATCGTGGGTTCGAATCCCACCGGGGGCATGGATGTTTGCCTTGTACAGTGTTTGTGTTGTTAGGTAGAGGTGTCTGCGACGGACCGATCCCTCGTCCAGAGGAATCCCACCGACTGTGGTGCGTGTCTGAGTGTGATAAAGTGAAAATAAACAACCTTGACACCTACTGTGAGTAGGTAGAAGAGGTAAGGTCTGCGAACGATATCCCAAATGCAATAACAGCTGAAAGATAAAAAATTAAATGGTACAAACGTACGTCAAAGGGCGCATTCTGTTCTGTACTTTTAAATTTCGAATATAATTATTGCGGATATTTTAGATTTATTTCAGACGTGTGCGGTTTTCGCTCTCAAGCAAGCAAGAACAAGCCCTACCCATTTATCAGTATATCAGAATCAATCTTCTCTTTTTCCTTCTACCATTTCGATCAGTCATACTCGATAAATGTTAGAAAGAAAAAGAAAGAAAGACTTCCATCATAAAAAAATTCTCTTCTCTCATTATACTAGCGTGTACCAAAACCAGTATACGATTTAACCCTTTAAAGACGAAGCGTATCTGTTTTATATAAGGACTCGGTGCGTACCGCGCTGTAAACACTGTCCAATTCGGTTATAAAAACCAATCTCTTAATGTTTTATAAGGCAAAAGTTGCTGTTTTCTCTGAGATCCGTACAAAACACATAAACGCAATGTGGGCACCACGTAGAATTTTTAATGTTAACCCTGGTAGTACGTAAAGTTACCGCTAGGCTTTAAAAGGTTAAGGCCACATTTTTAAGAAAACCAACATTACATTCGGCGTTTTAGACTTTCTGTTTAAAATTTACTGACCTAACACCACAAACAGATCTTCCGTAATTTACGTAACTTGAAGTCACGTTTCTCGACTGAACCTTAGACCTACTTCTTTTCAAGTACATTTCTGTTGGGTAGTAACGAAACACGTGAATAAGTTGGCACTAGGGGTAAATTAGGAGGCAAAGACTGTAACATATACAGTCAAAAGGAGGTGAAAGCTAAAGTAAGGAGGCAGTGACTTTGCTTTTCATAACCTGTAATGGTAAAGCATATACCATTGCAAGTTCAATTCAGGGAGCCACAAACATTTCCTGTTTTGCAGTAATCAAGAGTTTCGTATGCACAGCCCAACAGCCTCCATGCTCCTGTTAAACTCTCTACTCCTTCCTCTCTTCGGCTTCCTCACTCCCTCCAGTTCGATATGAGGTTTTCAGATTCAATATTACTTGCCTGTGAAGTTTGGAATCCAGTGACTCATTTCACATCTGTTCCGTTCTGTTGTGTTTGTGTGTGGGGAAGGGAAGGGTAGAAGACGAAAAGGGTGATAGTTGAAACAACTAGTATACAGAAATATCTATTATACCCCAACTATCATCTCCCCAGTCCCTGCTTACTACCACAAGTGTTCTTCTCGCTGGCACACTGTTACAAGTTGCTGAACAAGTGATCGAAGCAGCAGTCGTTGTTGTACGTATTGCACTATCTCGTGTTTGTTCATTCGCAGATATTCTCGTCACGAATACGGTAACAACTTCAACTTCACAGTCCGTGACCGCGGGCGCCAAACCAACTGTTTGCAAATTGTGTCTGGGAAGCTTTGTGGCGAAGGCAGATTACATAGATAGGTTATACGGGTCGCGGGGTTGTAATGCTGTTTCTGTATCCTCTTATGACGACATGGCAAGTTGTGTCTCTCTGTACCTTGCTATGATGAGGGACAAAGTTTCTATAACTTGCTGGAGGGTGAGGTGTGGTACTGTGGTACGAGGGAAATCGGAAGCTTATTCTTCCAACGAAATAACCTACTGTGAATAGCAAAATATTACCGAACTGCTATTGACATATACGTGCATCGATGAACAGATAAATATAACTCGTGTAATTCTTCAGTGATCTGAGTCTCGTAATTTCGAATTTAAAGCTAATTAACCCTTTAAAAACGAAGCGTATCTGCTTCAGATAAGGACTCAGTGCGTACCGCGCTGTAAACACTCTCCACTTCGGTTATAAAAACCGGTCTCTTAGTGTTTTATAAGGCAAACGTTGCTGTTTGTTCTGAGATCCGTACAAAACACATAAACGCAATATGGGCACCATGTCGAATTTTTTAATGTTAAACCTGGTGGTATGTAAAGTTACCGCTAGTCTTTAAAAGGTTAAAATATGTAGCTTACGGATTTAAAGCAACTGTTCGACTCGGCATTGACGCGTGTTAATTTTTACTTCCAACTTCACATACAGTATTTAGAACTTCAAATTTGTTCAACGCTTGAAGTCAAAGAAATAAAAGAGCATCAAACAAGAAAAATGTCGCTGTGTTAAGATTTTAGCTCTTAGATCCTTATTATTAAACTGCAGAAACACTTCAAATAACGCAAAACAGAGTTAGCCTCGGCTTAACTAGAAAAGCTCTATGTTCTGAGTTGATTGGACGAGTTTGTGTCTCAAAAAGAAGATTGATTATAATCAATTATAATCAATAATTACAATAATTATTCTAGGAAGGAAACATCAACATGCTGGAATGTTCAACCGAATTCTGTCAATCTCAACAGACTCTCCGCAGGTATGTTACTTATAAAAATGGATTTATTTATTTACGTCAAGAGTTATCCTGATTATTCACAGCTATACACACATGATGTTTGTTTCAAGTTCATTGAAAATTATGTTGTACATTGACAAAACACAGTATCGCTTAACTGCATTTTCCAGGAAGCAATAAAATGAGAGCAGAAAGTTTGTGAGGATCCTGATACAAAATGTTATAAAATTCAATGCACGAATTACGTGCTTATGTCTTCGTATAGTAGAACATGCAACTGCAAAAGCCTTTGTTCAAGCCACCTGGCAATTTTACCCACAAAGACTTTAGTAGATTAAACGTCAAATTTAGCACTAAAAGTTCTGCATTTTACCCACATCTGAATAATGCTTTTCACATAATTGATACAATAACCAGAAATTGTTTCCCTATTAATCATTCAATAGTTTTTCTTTCTAAAGGAAACACACTGTTTTCTACGAAGTATGGATTGAACCCTTATACATAACGTGCACTAATTATATTCTTCAAGGGTTACTAACATACAAAGCTTCCTAACCCTTCTTTTAAACCCTCACGAACTATGCCAGAAGGCCAAAGAAAGCTGCAACACATAAACGACAAGTACGAACATTTTGCAGTTACTAGGTTTCGTATACGGAAAGGCTTGAGCATATTAACGTAAGAATATTAAATGTTGTCTTTTAAATACGGAATTCCTTTTATTTCTACGACGGCAATTCCGGCACTGAGTTGGCTAGTATGGGTTCAATTAAGGATATATATTCACCACCATACAGCAGTAGCAGGAATTTTGCTACTGGTGGGTTCCCCATCAACTAACTGACGAACACAAAAAGACAAACATGGGGTGGTAACTGATACTTCTTTAGCGTTACGAAGACAATGGTAAAGCGGTCTTAAGTAGAATTGTTACAGGAGATGTGACTTGGGTCTTCGACTACACCCCAGAGAGCAATGCTGAGTCGATGACCTGGAAGCATCGTCGCTCTCCAGCCAAAAAGAAGTTCAAGATAGTGCAGTCTACAGCGAAAGTGACGGCTGCACTCTCCTGGGATGTTTACGTAGTTCTGTGGGTTGTTTGCATACCTGTCGGGTCAATTACAACTGCAGCTGCTTATCAGGAAATTCTGAAGAATGTCGAGGAGACTAATCGGCAAAGGACACCAGGATGTTGCCCAAAGGAGGTCTTTTGCACGACAATGCCCGACCAAAGAGTGATGCCGCAACTGCAAACTTCTTGACTTCCTGGAGCTTGGAAATTCTTCCACATTCACTACACAGTCCTGATTTTCACCGTCGAACTTCCACATTTTCCCAAAGACGGGAAAGCACGTCAGTGGTTAGCACTTCTACTCCAACAAAGGTGTTCAAAATGAAGTCAAGAAATGGTTACGTGCCCAGGACGCATTTTTCCTCTGAAGAACTTGACAAATTGAAATATGGCTAAGATAAGCGTCTAAACAGACTGGGTGACTACGTGGAGAAGTAAAGCTAAGTTACTCTTTATGTTGTTACTTTATTTAAATTAAAAAGGAAGCCTTACTTTTTGAACTACCTACGTACAACATTTCTGACTCTGACCGGCGTAATATTTCCTGAATTGTATTACTCAATTGAAGGGTGAAGAAGTGAAGGGAGGATGGAGAAAACTGCAAAACAGGGAGACCCACAATTTGTATTTTTCAAAATATTATAAGCTTAACAAATCAGGTAGTTTAAATTTTGCAGAACGCGTACAGGCTATGAGAAATGCGAAGTAATTTAACCCGAAAAAAGGAACAAGAGACACGGCTTGGAATACTTAAATGTGGATGGGAGGAAAACACTACAGTAGATTTTATGAGACCAGATGTGAGGGTGACAATGATTTGGCAACATTGACTGGTTACAAATATTTTGGGCTAGTTGACGTACATCAGAGAAGTCTGAAACGAAGCACACAGTTGCAAAGATTGTGGGCGCCTCAAGGCTAGTCACCCCGTCATACACTGGACACCTTTCCATGACTTCAAAACAGTCACATAACAATGACCAGCGAATGCACTGACCATAAAAACTCCGTGTATTTTCGATTTCAGTACTAATGTATCACTGAATCAATGCAGTTTATATATCGATTTTAGCTGACAGATTCTAAAGGCCTAGACTTCTGCATTCCTTTATTGTCTTCTTAGTAAGGAACTTTCATATGCTATACACGAGATTATATCAAAGAAAATAAATTACTAGCTGTCATTATCATTGTACTGTCTGAACAATGAAGTGTTTTATTATTTACATCTTTAGTACCGTTCATTTTTATGTGAGTTTACAAAGAGTGGTGGCCATTACTGTCAAAGGAATTGAATCACCTTAACGTTACTTTCGACAGCAGTCCGATATCGTGACGTCCCTCCATGTCACGGGGACGACAGCTCTCCTGCCACACAAATTCACATTTTCCGTGTTGCTGTTGGTTTATCTTGGATTAGGTTTGGCGACGGCGGTGTAAGGATAGTACCAAAAACTCTGCCACGAATAAAACCTTTAGGTGGCATACAAATCAGTTCATTTATCAAGGAGGCGTGTTACACAACTAAACACATCAATCCATTAGTCCTTTGCATTTTAAATATACGTGTACATTTTGTGTGAAAAGATTTAAGACATGAAAGGATGAACGCTACGGCATTGGAAAGATTAATACCGGACTCGCTGAATATGGCAACAATAAGAGAAAAGAATCTACAGAAAATAGGCAGAAATACACCACAACAAACTGAAAATATGAAACGATACTATGAAACCCTGCAACGCAAGGCGTACTGAATAAATTTTTGTGTAGGAACTTGAAGTAAACAGACACATGCTGCTGTTATACTCTGCGGCTTCGAGGTGAAGAATGATGTTGCCAAATCTCTCTTGATTTAACAAATTCGCAGTGTGGTAAAAGAAGGGTCCGTTTTTTATAACTGTCAGATTTCAAGTGTTCTGATGTGTTGATTAAAGAACTGGACAGAAAAATTTTGCAGAACGTCGTAGTTGTAAAGAAAAATATAATGGCACTTTTCACACATAAGTTTAGATAACACATATCGCTTAAAGACTCTTTGAAGAATGGTCATGAAATTAGTTACCTATTCTTATTAATCTGCATTTAAAAAGCCTATAAATCCTGAGCTGCTCAACCCTAAATCCTGCCATTATCTCCAGAAAATATGCATGTATGCAACTCTAACACTTTGTAAGAAATTAATGTGTTGTCAAACCAAACTACGTTCCTTGAAGTTTTTTGAATTTATTATATAAATAAAGTGCGCAAAAACCAATGAAAAATATATACTATATCGATTTAGGCAATTATTTTAGATTACGCCCTTTTTACATACCGCTTAATACTTTCTACAACATGCTCGTATTGATTGCAGAAAGCAAATTCAGACAGTACTTTCACGTCTGTTAACAGTGGAAGATTACACATCACGGAAGTCTATTTTCTAATATCCCGAGTTACCCAGATTAAAAGGCCAGAAACACCATAGATATTGCATTTGATATTGAAATAATAATCATTATTATGTTTGATGTTTTATAATAAACCTGATCCTACGCATTTTGAGTAATGTATCCGAAACAATTAAAGTTCATTTTAAGGTAAGGATTAAAATATAAAACTTAACAAAATAAATGTTCTACTTCGTGCGAATATTTTACGCACGACACGTTTTTACACAATTTAATGCAAGTACAATCATACTGTCACTGAACTCACTTTTCCTGTGAATTAGTAATTAGCACTCTCCTAACACAACATGATGGTTCAACGCCAACCTTAATTAAAGCCCTTACCCAAAGTCCTGACATAATAGATGGCTGCATTCCATTCCAAGCCTCACAACCGATATCCTAGATCCACCTTAACCCTTTAAAGACGAAGCGTATCTGTTTTATATAAGGACTCAGTGCGTACCGCGCTGTAAACACTCTCCACTTCGGTTATAAAAACCAATCTGTTAACGTTTTTAAAGGCAAAAGTTGCTGTTTGTTCTGAGATCCGTACAGAACACATAAACGCAATGTGGCCACCACGTAGAATTTTTTAATGTTAAACCTGGTGGTAAGTAAAGTTACCGCTAGGCTTTAAAAGGTTAATATAATCCTGCCACCTTCTACTCAGTTTTCAAATAAACGTTTGCCTTCCCTTCAGCTTCGTTCTAAAACGTACAATACAAGATACGGTTGAAACTTCTCGGATTACATATTGCATATTGATATCAATCTGCAAATTGTTAACCCGAAGAAGTCCGCGAAACGTTGTGAATACATTTTCTGAAGCTATCACAAATAATAAATCAGATCCACTTTAGTATGTATATAGTTTAGCAATGGAAATATAGGTGTATTCTAATAAGGCACTTAATATAAATTGCTGAATACGCAAACAAAAGCTAAGAATACATTTTGCGTATCTCAGGAATTCCAACCATTTGACTTTCAAATGAGTATTTAATAAAGTTTATATTTTAGGTGCACATAGCTTACCTATCAGGAGAATGGGCAAAAAACTGCGGCTGGGGCCCCTGAGAGCCGAAAAGAACCATCTTTATGTATTCACAAGTTCTGTGTTAAGAAAACCTACTCCACTTTGTAGCGAAGAAGAAAAGGAACAGAGGAAAGAAGGAAAGTTTCTTTTCATAAGCAGTTCATGTCTGTATTGCAACTTCTGACTATCGGTTCGTCTTTTTTTACGAAAAGGAGATCATCTTTTCATCAGCGTTTCAGTTCAAACGCTCACTGTTGCATATACAATGTAAATTTTCCAGTCTGCTTGGGCTGAATGCACTTTTTCTCTGCTAGCCAAGATATAAGAAAAGACCATCAAGTGAATGACAGACGCTCACTTTATGTATTGTTTGCTGATTTCGGTATCTAAAGTTCTACAACTCAGAAAACAGCTGAACGTAAGAGAAGAGCAAAGAAAAGCTAATTCATTTTCTAATCACTAATTTTAATGCGGTGTAAAAATACAAAAAGAACGTATAATTTTTTAATCAGTGTATTTTAACGTAATGCAGACAAACAAAGAGACCACAGATGTATGCGGTCCATAAGCCGGGTTATGAACAACTGGTTCTCATTTTCTGTCCAAGCCTCAATAAAGGACATTTGCTTGACCATATAATGTACCACTGCTGCAGACCACCTCTTGAAACTACAACAATCCTCAGCTACAGAGATATGTCGTCGTCATACCAAGTGTGCTCTAAAGTTTCTTAACCC
>BLKM01011093.1:1280792-1323292 GCA_013340265.1 Coptotermes formosanus | reverse complement strand
GTGTCCTGAAGTTAATAATTTTCAAATATTATGGTAATTAAATCGAAGTTAATAGTATAAGCGGGATAAATGTTGCAGTAGGCTAGGCAAGACAAAAATTGCATGCAATTATTCTTTTTCCAAAGAACGAAGAGTGAGATTATGGAATGCATTCGGGTTGTTAATACAAAACGTTAAATGAAGTTTTCGTTTCTATAAAAATACAAAATTTCACTACCATCTCATCACTTACAAACTTTTCACAAGAGACATGGGAATTGGAACTTTTACATCCAGAGATTGCCTTTATCGCGACCCTTTGAACAGAGACTTATATCACGCAGGCTAATACACTTAATAAATTGTAAAATATCACCTGGTGTATTTTTCATTCACTTTAGTTTACTTTAAGAGCTACTTTATTATGAAGCGTAACTGAACACTTACACATGTCCTTTAAAAACGTTCATATACTTTGACAAAACATGCTATAACGGCACCTGAAACTGTGAATAATGCAGCGCAAAATTTCCATCCACTTCAATTAATTTGAAAGTCACTTTCCTTAATGCAGCACTTGGACTTCTGCTTTTATCTGTTGATTACCTCGACAAACGTTGATGGAATGCTATATACGGCACTCAGTTACACAAGAATTACACTATCCTGAAACGCATTCCATCTACTTTCCTTCCTGAGGGCCAGAAACCAATTTTAATGTCCACATAGACGAGAATTTATTGTCAGGCTGCAGTAAGAACAAAGCAAATACCACATATATCATGTTTCTTCAAAAGTCAGGAAAGACACTGAAAGCTTTCCCGTGGAAAAGAGTCGCGATGATTTAAATTGTTTCATAGCTAAAGACAGAGAGCTGTCTATACAAATTCATACATAAGGATGCTGAAGCAAAGTTTCGAGTTTGTTAGAAATTTCGTTCTTTTACTTTTGACATAAAGTCATGCATTCTTAATGTAAATTTCAAAGGGAACAATCATACATGGGAGGCAGTGAGATGAACAAGACTCTGAAACATTAAAAGCATCAAGTTCTTTCTTTTGCTTCCCTGTTTGTGACAGGCGCATATCTGTAGAGAAAGCCCCCACAGTACCTGCATTAAAACAGCACTTTAGACAGCACATTTAAAGGCTACTCTCATTTCCAAAGTTAAAGCCTTCTCACTGACCATTACGTTACCGTATTATGTGGTGTTAATCGCGGATTTGTTTAATTTATGACCGCTCGACTCACTTTATCTAGAACAGTTTGGATAAATAACAAGGCAGAGAATTTTATGTGTCCTTTATAAAGTGAGGCAAGACTACACGTGGGATGATCTTGGACACCGCTTTTTGTTAACTATTTCTAGCGTCAGATGAAAATATTTCTTTCCCTCAAGTTTGTGTAATATGTCACATGGCATTCTACATTACTGAACATGTTCTGGAACTGGTCTGGCATAAAGCAGGTAGCTTACAGGACTTATGTCTTCACGTTACTTCTTTTAATCTTAAGTCTGTTCAATACGTCTCCGTTTCTTCTCATTCACTTGCCATAGAACAAAACACGTATTAAGAAAAATGATATACTAAAATGTGCAAGAACTTACGTGTCTGTTTGTGTGTGTAAAACAAAATGCCTCGTCATCCTTGATTTAGTCATATTAACACATCCCAGTATTTTGGGACAAATACAACTTATGATCCAACAAAAACTGTCACTCGGTCTAAGGCGTTTTGATTCGTACCGCTGCTCCCACAACAAGTAAGTGAAACTGAATGACCTGAGTCACACAGACTGTAAAGAGAAACAACGTATATTTAGAAACTGAAAGTAACGTGTTTGAAAAATAATGTATTATAAGGCAAAATATCCATAAAATCTATTAAGTTCGCATCCTCAGATTTATTCACCAATTTAAGAATTTTTGACTTACGTGAAAACATTTTAAAATGTTACAGATTCCAGTGGACATCGTGCCTTGTTGATGGGTAATTTGTTACCCACGGTCTGGAGGGAATTTCTGCCATTATTTTCACGGAAGTAGAAGAAGAATGGAAATTGGCAGGGGTTAAGCTTCCTGATGTTGCTACACATGGGAGACTTCGAATGGAATTCTGTCGAATTTTTCGCTTTCTATCGGTAGAAGCTTCACGAATAACGTATTCTAAATTTCACGTATTGTGCACCCTCCAGATACGTAAACAGCTTACGAATTGTTTATTGTATTTATTCTGTTGAAATCTGGAATATTTACAGCTGGACATATGCCCTCAGTAACTTTCCCACTGATTGAATAAATTTTCTCATGTCCAGAAATATCCCAGCATGTTATCCTCCTGTTTTCATTCAGTGGATTATGTACATGCAAAAACCCTTTTCAGGCTCTCAGCATCACATGGGCGAATATTTTTAAAACGCAGTTATTTTACAAATATTTCTGTAATCCGGCAAAATCCAGATAATTTACGAAGAATTCGTTACTCAACGAAATAATTCATTATCGGAAATTCCTTTTACGTTATTCAGAAAGACCGAATATGTCGACTATATGTTTCATATCACACTCGAAAATGGCATATTTTCACATCGCTGTTTCTTCTAAGTTGAAGTGGCTGAAGGCGCTGAAATTCGAGACCACTGCTTAACCAACCGATGGAACAGAACTGACCTGCATGCAAAAGCACTCGCTAATCTAGCCAATGAATTCGCCTCTTTCATGGAACTGAAGATTCAGTACCATGTCCATAAAAGACCACAACTCTACTGTGCCCTGGGTCAGATGAATCCAACCCACACTTTCAAAAACCATCATTTTAAGGTAAAGTCAATAGTAGAATACCATCTACACGCAAGTTTTTCAAGTGGCTTCATCTTTTCAGTTTTTTTGACAAAACTTTACCAAACATTTCTGACTTCTCCCATGCATGCTACATGCTCAACTCATATCGATGTCTTTTATTTAGTCATTCCATTTATATTTGGTGAAAATACAAATTATGACACTAAAAAGTCAGTGTTTAATCATTCTCCTTCTACTTTTCCACCCCTTCGTCCAAATAACCTACTCAGCCTCGAACATTTCCACGACGTAAGAAGTTCCCAAGTTTTTGTCTGTACAGAATAACAGATACTACTATAATAGGCCTATTTAAACTTTTACACACTTCGTCTACGCTTGCGAAATAAAGACTGTTCGACATATGGGTGATGTAATATTAAATCATAAATACGTCCGTCTGTAATGCCCACCCTTATTATAGATCTTCCTTTACTATGATTTACTTCTGTAGACGATTCGAGATTTCACAGACAGCGTGCAAAAATTTTGCAAAAATATATGCTGCCCCCGTCATAAGGATATCTCGATTACGGAAGGGGGTTTCTTTAAATTTCGACACACATCTACCTACTTTGCTTTATGACACAAGGGCTTTTATACATAATTACTTTTGTAGCTTATAAGTAGACTGTCCACTCCCACACATAAATTCAAAAGATATACAAAGAACACTCTACTCACTATTGGCTAATAATGCTCAAATCGATTGTCTATAAGCAATATTACTGAAGTGCACAATACTGGACAGTTTTATTCTAAGAAATACACACGAAGGTCAGTACAAAATGATGTGTTAATTAAGGGCTCCTACTTCTATTTAATCTAAAATAATGCCTGTAAACAATATGGTTGTGTGTCCTAACACTCTGTAATACCAAACTATTATTATTATTATTATTATTATTATTATAAAAACTCCAACATACAATAACATTAGGTTATTACAAAACATTTATTATTTAAGTTCTTCTATGTGTTAATTTAGGCTATTCACACTAAGTCATACATGTATTCACTCTATCCTGACCCCTGACTTCATTTTCGGGTCATTAGGAACATTGCGTATGGAGGAACATTTGTTGGTTTCTGCAAACCCTTAACATTTTTATATCATGAACAGTTTCTCGTGTTCTCCGAATGGTTTATAAGACATATTAACTGTCGAATGAGAATTAGTGTTTGTGGTTTAGTTAGTAATGCTTTTACATTCACAGAATTAAATAGGAGACTCACTATGGAAGGAGAAACATAATTAAGGAGTGGGTGCGTTCATGCATACATTAATTTCTATACCAAGTAGCCCATAAACCGCAATACAGTAGGTTTCAAAGCATAATACATGCCATTTTGAGAACCTAAATTAAGATCCTGCTGATGACAAGTTTTCAGATTAACGTATCTTAATAATTTTTCCTTAAGAATGTTTTCGTTTAGGGGAGATTTTCTAAGATGGATGGTTCCTACACTTAGAAATAAATTATTAATTTACGCACGACGAAGAAAGAGCACAAATGTCGGTGTGAAGAAGTTTCAGAGTTCTTTACACACTTACAAATGAAGTATAAACATATGAACTATGATTTGACAACGACACAGCATACCTAAGGCAGTTTATTTGGACGCAACAGGAAGCCATGTGAAGTTACTAAATATGAATTTTTTCAAAGGGCTCTGGGTTATGAGGAATGGTGAATCAGTTCCTGGCAGAATGAAGGGATTTCTCCAGACAGTCCAGACTGTCCCTCGGGCCCAGCCAGGCTCCTATTCAACGGACATTGGGAAAGGTTAACCACGATGTTAAATCGGACCGGACGTGAAGCTGACCAGTAATCTAAATCTACTGCCATGTTTTGCGTATAACTCCACTCCCACATGCGCCTTCATGGTGAAAACAGTGTCAACATTACTGCTGCCATACGGAGAGTCTTTCGATAGTTTATATTCAAATCCAAATAGAAATAACGAAGAGAAAAAATGCTGACTTGGATTTCTACACATCTATTGGCGCTTCGATTGCGCGAATTATTCCTGTTAAGTCAGGTGTATAGACCCTTCGTTGATTAAGGCTGACATAATCACTGCTTCACTCTGGACATACAGACAGGCTATATTTGGACTGCTTCGTTGAGATGTTTGAAAGACAAGATACTTGCATAACTTTTTCAAAGACATATGACCAGAAGGTAAGAAAAGTTGTAATACTAAGAAATTCGGAAAACTTTGAAGATCTAAATTAATATTAAAGGCCGCGTTAGTTTGTAGGTTTCTTTACAGAATGGTAGACGCTCGGGTACTCTGACTCAAACGAACAGGTAAGACAGAGGTCATTCATGCGTAATTGTACAAAGTTTCATAAAAACAAATTCTGGAAACTCAATTTTTTTTATTCTGAAAATTTCCGAAACGAATATAAGTTTAGTTCCTTTCAAGTTAACAGAGAAAAGGATAAAAGGTTTAGAACTGCATAATTAGGACCTATGAGAAAAACAAGTGTGCTGTTTGTGACTCCCTTTAACTCCAATTAGCATTTGAGAACATTCTGACAATGGCGCATGTCCCATCCTACTCTTTACCACCGTTTCTCATAAACTATTTCTTTCTCACTCAGCACAGGAACCTATATTATCATTCCTTCTATCTTCCCCTTCTTATTGGCTCTCCTTTCTTTCCTCAATCAATCACTTGCACCATCACCAGAACTCACTTCGTTCATTAATCAACGTCTTTGTTTCTGGTGATCCAATTTCTGAACTCGTCCCTTCTGCACCCCAACCACAGTCACCCTCTACTTACGACCTAAGTGCAAACTGAGTTTAGATCGAGGGTGAGCTAATTCAATGCATTGAACCGACACCAGTTTCAGAGATACACGCACCAGTTAACTGCCTTCAAATACCGAATAGAGTAATTTATTAAAAGTGATTAAATATTGCCATTAAAGTGGCCTAACCAATGTTCGCGGAATTATAAAATTGGACTAACTAAACCAAAAAAAATGTTTAAAATGGCTTCTTTATTGTTTTAGGTTTGTTATGCCACTGAAAAATGTTTAATTTTTAGCCTATATGTACATTGCTACGTCTTTAACGAGGCTTGTCAACTTGTTGCGAGTTTATTTATATAACAGAAAGATGCTTAACGTGTCTCCGTAAGTATACCCGGCCAAACAACAATGGTGATGATCTGTCACCCATTTATAGTGATTTTATTACGAAAACTCGTAAAGTTTACAGAAGAAGACAGCTCAAAATGGCTATACATATAGGCACCAGAGGAAATTAAGCAACAAGTCGAATACTTCAAAGGAAAGAGGAAGAATTTTTTTGTTCAGCCTTCTGGCGAACATCGATTGAAAATATATTAGGTTTGAGGGGCAGGTCGATTAATGTATCCGATAAAGAAGAAAATCGGCTATGATGAAAATGTACCTACAGTCAGCATTAGTCGTAAAAAAGCGGCGCGAGAGTGGCCTAAATCACAACCAAATATGTTAATTAATTTTTATGTTCAAATCAGGAAATATGCGGAATTTTCTAAAAATAAATATATTATTGAAAGTCATGCCGGTTATGCATAAAAGTTTAACTACTGTTTATCAGTTTATGAAGGTAACAGTAAAATTTATTTAATCAACGCCGATTTTCTCAGCTGAACCTTGATTTACTTACAGCGCTACAGAAACTGTCTCTCTTCCTCTATTTTCATATCAGTTCCATATTAGTCCAGAGTCATCGTTTCGTCATGTCGCATCAGATGCGACAGAGACTCGGAAATGAAAAGGTTTTTGTGTCACGCCAAACTTATCAATGGGTTTCGGGCTGCTGACTTAGATAAACGACAAACGTAAGTAATACAGGAGCACAAACCCTGTTCAGAAGTTAATAGTAGCTTATCGGCTCTAAGAAATTATTGACACTATAAATGATTAACCCGTTTAAAACCCAGTGGTAAATATACGTACCGATAGGTTCAACGTTTCGTACATACGGCGTAAGTACTTGTACCATGCGGGTATTAAACAGAGGTAGTCCGCTATAGAAAATTAACATTAATTAACAGATTCGTCTTTCGAAGAAAAACGCACTACGTTCTTTGTGAGATAAGAAATGAATCTTCACATACGTAAAATGGGAATTAATATGTGTCTTCAAATAGAGGGAAATCTGGTACTTACTTGGTTGTAAGGTTTGCTAAAAGGTTCCCTTCGCAAAGAAAGTTCTGGGCTACAGTACATTTCAAAAAACCTTCACAGATGTCAAGCAGTGAAGGTAACACTAATACCGAGAAGTAATATGATTAAAAGTGCCATCCACAAGTGTTCTTATAAGAAGACTTGTGAACCCTGAAAAAAACGACGACAGCGAAACTTTAATACTTACAAACAGCTCATGTCAAAATTACTTCTTCGCTAGGCAGACGAAAATTCAATTTACATGTCTGATCTTGAATCAATTTTCTTCCAGAGAAAATGTGGCTTACTTCCAGATGATTAACAGAACATGTCTTACAAGTGTGAATAATTAAGTTGTGTAGCTAATGAACGGGAAAGGACTATGAAATCTTTAAGCCTGATAATGATATAAAACTGTGCCACAGGAAATTCACTGGGGAGAATACAGACACTGTCCTTCATGTGACTGTCATGCAGTGGCGTTTGCCAGAAGTCTTGAGAAAATTAAAAAATAATAAGCTGTGAAGGATAGGAAGCCCAGCTTTCAACTTAATCAACTTCCTAAAAATTGCAAATTCCTGTCACTTAATTAAGGGCGTCTTTCCAAATATCACTCAAAGTTACAAATTAGGGAGACAGAATTTCGATACATGGTACATAGCTCAAACCTTTGTAGTATAAAGACCTTAATATGAATTCCGTTACACGTAAGTGAATCCTAAAATACAGTGTGTTAAAAAATAAGTAAAACTTAGTCACTAATAAAATATTTCCTTTCAGTTCATTAGTTACGACAATTATTTACAGTTAAAAGCAACGAAACTTAATTTCGAAAAGCTGAAAAAGAACACAGCGCATTCAAGTGGCCCTCATGCTCAGTACAGAGGTATGAAACTACATGCAATATGTAGCATCGACAGAGAGATTTCAATAAGATTTCGGCCATACTGCAGCTTCTGAGACGGTCGATTTTCTTATGGAAACCCTGTATCATTAGACTATTCAGCTACACTGCAAATAATAAGGACAAAGACTGAACCACGTTGAATAGAGGGTTTCAATGCCGCTTAATGCGTGAAAACGAGACGCAGGAAAAGTATAATACGTTTGAAATTGATATATTACAAAATGACCACATGCGAAAGAGGAAGACACAAACAGTCTAGTGCAATATGTGTACGTACGTTTCTCGAATATGCCCTAAACACATTGCTACACAGAGCAGTAATACTCGGACGAAAAAATGTTATTAACCTTCCCGGTGAGAAAACAGCCCTTTTGTATGTTACTGACGAAAACCTGAAGGACGGATTTTGTGACTGTTACCGGCTGATCGGAAATATCGCAGGCTGCAAACAGCTGAATAGTGCATAGTCTTACAGCTGTCCCACTTTCGTAGTTTCTCCACCTCACGTTTTACAAGATAATTCCTGGACGTGAACCTAGCTTATACGGTGGGAAATACACGTCTGGCCACGCAAAAATTAATTCTACTGCTCTCCTAAAATTAAATATTAGTTTTGATTACGTCAGATTTAAATCTTAATACTATTTTTTAGTTCCAATATATAGGTTGCAAGTAAACTATATTTCACGTCAACAGAGAATAAACAAATATATCTACTTAATGTGACTGCGAATATCGAACAGCATTTTGACAGAACCACCCAGTGCAAACCAAATTCACCACCTGTGATTATGATTACTATCTGACAGTCTGCGACATACTCGAATACATATCCTATATCACAAACATGAAAAAATACTGCACATTGTTCTGTGTAGGTCTGGTGTTTTGTGAGTTGTCTGTACTCGTGTGTTCATGCCACTGTTTGTCGTTATGGTCACAGGGCCTCGTTGCTTGTATTTTGCAATATTAATGATAAAGATTTGGGTCATTAGACCTCCAAACAAAAGACTCAGGCATGTATTCTAACCACTATTTCCGCAAGTATGGCCTCGATCCTGAAACTATTATGTAGAACGAAATCAACAGACACTACGAAAGTAAACTAACGAACATTACGTTGTTCATTCCGCGCATTGTCAATAACAAACTCACAATAACAAAATGTACAATATTCTTCCCACAGAATCTGTATTACAGTATCACTTTGAGCACCCCTAAATGTTTCGAGCTCCAAGGGATCATCATCATGGGAATCAAATAAAAGCAACATCGCACAAAACCAACAACCTTTGCGTAGAGTAGAAAGGTGTAAAATAGTCTAGCAGTTAAAATGTAGGCGATTCTTTGTAGTGTATTTGTATAGCGGATCCTGCTATACTGGAATTGAATGTGGGAAATTCCGAAGTGATAATGTAATATGAAATATCTGGGAACAGTATTGTGCATTTTGTAGGTCTGAGTGTTGTGAAAATAACAAGAAATCGAGATAAGAAGAGGGCAGAAAGCTACGTAACAAACATGCCAACTGTTCTACGTATTTAAGGCATGGCGCTTTGTATATTAACCGAACTACATATGTGTGTGTATGCGTGCGTGCGTGCGTGCTTCATCACACATGGCGCACAATATGGATGGCAGCAGTACAATTTTCAATAACCAATAGAAAAACAGTGCGTGCTGCACTGAATTCATGCCACTCTGTTTCAATAGCTGTTTTACTTTTACACGAATACAAAAGCGTCTCTTCGATTTGCGACTCAAAGCTATTTAAACCATGTCGATAGAACCGCAGTCAGGGCAAGCCTGTCAACTTCCATATGCTTCCAGCATAATTTTAAAATCTGAAACCATGATCATGCAAAATCATCAGAGAAAGCGAACGGATGTTTCACAAAAGTACATATAGACACCACAGTCACGTATTGTATTACTAATCTGGAGTTTCGTAATTAGTTTAGGCCTTCACTGATTCAGCCGCTCTCGTAGTTACACATTTAACACAATTTGTTTAACCGAACCAAAAGCAATAGAGACTTGTTAAGCGTCACTAATAATATTTTAATTTTTGAACTGAAAATATATTCCCAAAAATTGTAACACAAAATCCCAATTTTAATATGTCTCGTTACATTATCCATTGTTTGAAATGTGGGCAGCGTAAATAATCTACAGGAGACAAGCATCTGACAAACGTATCTATTAAACATTCTTATCTTTCTCACATTGGTTCGATACCTGGAATTCTAAATAAATCTGCGACATTTCAAGTTTTCATGACGGTGATGGTATATATTTTACAGAAACTTATCTGTGGCCATTTTTTCTTCCGCAAAAAAATTTCAAACTTTCAATCCATTTCTCAACCATCAATTTATGTTTGCTCAGCAAGGTGTTTAACGTAGCTCTACCTACTGCCTTTTCGAGAGAATCGCGACTCCTACATTGTCTGCGATTCGCAAATTCATCCCATACATAAAACACATACATTTAAGGAAATATTTGCAAAACTGTATAGACCAGAATACACGTACACCTTATGAAGCCGACACTAATTCAGCAGTTCAATAAATTTCCCGCCTTCTACGGAACAAGGTTTATGACTCTGTTCACTTCAGCCACCCACAAAACAGTAGCCTAAGCCACTTGAATACCTTCACACGGTATTTCTTCAAGATCTACACAGTGCGGCAATAAAGTAATGGGACTAAAATATAACAAACCAGCAATGAATATCACACAATATTTATTAAACAAATCATCCAGAATAATCACCGATGTAACGAATATTCTTAATAAAGTGTTTATATGGGCTTTGGAAATAAATGCAAAATTGATCGTGAGGGTTAACGTTGACTTCTGCCTTCATTTTCTTTGAATATCAGCCATCGTGTCAGAGAACCGACTTTAGACTTCAAAGTACACGTGGGTAACAGGACACGTATGGTGGAGCCAGGTTACGGAAATATTTTGGGTACTAAGCAATCTAATACAATTTTTTGGATAAAAATGGGTTTGCGTTTATCGACGCGTGAGCGGGTGCACCGTCACGTAAAAGACACCCACGTTACATATCTGCTGTCAGCCCCTCCATTCTCGCCAATAAATGTTTTAGTTCTTGTAGGTTGTGCTCGCCATTAACAATTTTCCTTCTGACACGAATGCCTTACAGACGTCCCTTCTGCAGTCGAATAATGCGATCAGCGTCGTTTTCATACGTGATTTCTGGGAGAAAAACACTTTTTGATCCCGGTGGTCTGGGTGTTCGCCCTCTGCATCACGTCCTTACCCTGAGGATCATAATGGAACCACCACCACTCATCTCCGGTCATGATGGCACTCGCACAACCAGATCACTCTCTGCTGTTTCCATAAAATTTTCCCATGCGACCATTCTTCTGAATTTTTCCTTATTACACAAATTTTAATCCATAACTTCGCACAAACCCTTCTCTTACTGAGGTCTGTGTACGTAATTAATCTTACCTATTCATTATTCACATGCAGTTTACGTTCTGCCGTTCTGACTGTCAACCAGCGATCTCCCGAGAGCACACTGTGCATGCTGTCCACCACTTCTGGGTTTCAGGTCGTTTTCGTTCGTCCACTGCTAGCGCCGCTTTCCCACATCTTCTCTGCCCTCTTGAAAGAATTTAAATAGTTAAAATATTTGCGATCTGGACAGGGCCTTTTTTCCGTAAGTTGTTTTTAACACTTTTTATCCTTCAGTTATGATATTCCACCACTTTATACAACATTTGATGCAGAAACATTGTTCTGTTTTGAAGCTTCTGACGGCGCAGTAAAACACGACGCAAATACCACGTCTGTGGGGAACAATAATGCAGTACGATCTGTTAAAGCTTAGTGGACTGTCAGGTTCACGCTTCAGAGCGTCTCTAGCGGTCTGTCGCGGAAATATAATCATGCTGCAAATTTTTATTTTGTATTAGTCTTGTTATTTTTTTGCCGTACCTTGTATTTTAATATTGCTCTCCCTTCTGACCCCAGGAGTAAATGTTTTCCCGCCTCAGATTTTCCTATTACAATTGTGTGCGTATTATTCTTTCTTATTTCCCACATACATGTTACAATATCGTCGTAAATGTAAACGAAACATTAAAAATTTCAAAATAATGTAAAATACTGACGTTGAGAGAGGAGTGTTACAGGTGACGTGTATGTTGCTTATTCCTTGCACAGAACTTCTTCACGATTTTACACGGAAGAATCTTGTAACACTGATTTAAGATAAAGCCGTACCGTGCACAGTGTACCACGGCAATTAAATAATATCTACACCTAGAGTGCCATGTAAATTTTCGTAGTCTTCCACAGAAACATACGTATTCCTAAAACAGAGCATATTGTGACTAGCAGCATTACAGTATGTCTTAGTTTGCTGTGAGAAACACAGTACCTAGCGTAGGATTTAAAGTGGGTTGGCCGCATACCACGTACATACAACATTCGGCCGTGGTTTTATTGGTCCAAATATACTGCCATATATCATACGTAGCCATGTTGCAAATAGTCATCGGGCGTGAGTTCTGGTCAAACTGAATGGATTAAGCTGAGGGTAGGAGGGCTTAGTGACGTCACTGAATGCGGTCGTGACAGTGGTGGTAGCGTCGTTGGGGGTGTTTAGGTGTCAGTGAGGATTAGCTACGGCATGCAGTATGCTGTTGGACGATTAAGTTTGGATGAATAACGAGACAAAATTTACATTTGGGTAAGGTTTCTTTCAAGCAAGTTAACACGTGAGGTTACATCTCGCTGTAAGAGCACGCCGAAGTTTCTTAACGTGTTACTCAAGTACGTATAAAGGGAAAAGCAGATAGATGGAGTCTGGGAATAGACTATTGAAGAGAACAGTGGCATGTGACCAAACAGAAAATAGCAGTAAGTGTATAATGAGAAGACTCAGCATTTGTTCTCTTCAGCAACATAATTGGGGTGACAATACTGAGATGGACTGGATGTGTATCACGTATGAAGGATAAGACACGCTTACAAAGTTTTAGTACAAAAACTTGAACTTCAAAAACAAACTAGAAAACCTACACCTACATGAAATATGACATTAAAATGGATCTTAAAATACAGGGTGTGAGAATATACAGTGGATTAATCCGACTGAAGATATGGACTGATGGCTCTTTCTTGTGAACACGACAGTAAACATCTGGGTTTCACCAATCACGAGAACTTCTTTATTACTAAGAGACTACTGGAGTATGAATATTACTTTGTTCATGTAACTAACTATTCGCAAGTTATAAAAAGATCAGAAACATATTTAGGCATTAAGTACGATTTAAACCACATTTCTATTCCTCACCATTTGTAACTGCTGAAAAAGTGGAAGAATAAACAGAAGCTCGGACTCGATCTGTGATGAGCGTAATAAAGCCGTTTTAATGTTCCTGCTCCTATATATGCAATAGATATATGGATATCGCGGTGTCGCAGTTGGTTGAGCCATTGCGCTACAAACCAGAAGGTCGCAGGTTCGATTCCCGATGGTGTCACTGGAACTTTTCTTTGACATAATCTTTTCGGTCGCACCATCTACCAGAAATGAGTACCAGGAATGCTTCCTGGGGGGCAAATGCGGCCAGTGGGTATGGCTGACAACCTTACCACCTTCAAGTGCAGACTGTCTAGAAATCTGGGAGCCTCAACTTCCTGGAACCTAAGGGGTCTGTCCGGCCTGTAATGGGATTGCTTTACCTTTAGACATGGATATCGAACGTCGCTCTCAGCGTGTACTTTCCTAAGACTAAATTCTAAAAGGTTTTGACGATGGTGTATAATATTGTGTGGTGATCGTTTTATGGACTTTATTTATTGTCCGAAGTGTAAAATATTAAAAGTTAAAAATTAAGATCACGACGTTTAGGAAGCTGCCTCTGCTTCCGAAACGTCGTGATTTTAATTTTTAATATTTTATTCTTCGGACGATGGATAAAACCATCACCACACAATTTCCTAAGACTAGTTTTAATATCAGTCTGTATATACAAGAAGTGCATAAATTTAACAAATAATGGGGAGCATAACGTCTGTCCGCTTACAGCTCTTCCGAAACTACCGAACGGGTAGTTTTAGACGTGCTGCTCTAAAAAAGACAGTTAAAAGAATTTTCATAGCATGTCATTGTGTACGGGAGAAACTTGTAGCACTATATTTCGACAAACAGGGTATCACTTTCATATATACTACGCATTAAACACGCAGTTTTGGATGGGCACCAAAAGACCGCTAGGCGAATTTAATTTGGTTTAAGGTGATCTAA
The DNA here is from genome assembly GCA_013340265.1 of Coptotermes formosanus. Lineage (NCBI taxonomy): Eukaryota > Metazoa > Arthropoda > Insecta > Blattodea > Rhinotermitidae > Coptotermes > Coptotermes formosanus. The sequence goes on along the minus strand of BLKM01011093.1, from coordinate 1,309,095 downwards.
AAAAAGAGACTATTTACATTAAATTCAAATAAAATCGAATCCTCGTACAAAATTTGGCACTTACCACAGACGTTTCCTAACACCTATAATTTTTATTTAAGGCAATTTTTCGACATGACAGGTATTAAACCTAATACAAGGAAAATTAATTCTCTGAGAGTTGAGGTTTCCATGTCAGTGCCTATGAGAATTACTGCCTTCCAAGCTGCAATGTGTGGTTTCTTAGATATATACAGCTGTTTTAGAGAAATGTGCGACCCCCTCCTTCACGGTGCAAGATAGGCAGTAGGGCCGCGCGCAACTTTCCTTCCTAACTACAAAACCGTGCAGCGTCAAACCCCAGAAAGCATAACTTTAAAAATCATTATAAATTTATGATGGCTGCCTAACTCTTAAAAACGTGTAACAGTATTTATTTATACGTATGTATCAGCATAAATACTCTTCTCTGGAGCCATCTAAAATCACGTCAATTGAATCACGCAAGTGCCAAGAGGCAAATAATGCATTTGGAAAATATTTTTAAACCACTGTATCACACGGTTTGGCTGTCTTATGATTCATCCGAAGAAAGACAGTCGCATGTTTAGGCCTATAAAGTACGAGTGACTACAGGCTCCTTCTTTCTAAATTAAAATGTGAAGTTTCATGTATGAATACATATACAGGATAAACGCACCGTATTTCGTCACCTAAAATCCTTCTTTCTAAGACACCCAACAACACCTCTACCGTTAAAATTGTCAAACATATGTTACTTCTTTAAGACCTTAGTGCAGGGACGTCCAACCTTTTTTGGCAAAGGGCCACAACAATTACTGTGGGCTGTTGTGCTGGCCGTACGCATAAAAATCACATTTAGTGGAATACTTATCCGCCTATATTGTTGTGGAACTTTTACAATATATACAGAGTCTACAAATGTGGCCATGGGTCGCACAATACAAACTGCTGGCTCGCGGGTTGGACATCCATGCCATAGTGTTTGATGCCACGAAATAGTGTAGATTTTTCCTCATGTTAAATTCTTTTCGGTAATTGTATTGATAACAAATGCCCTTAACCTTCATTCTGTGCCTGAATTCTATTCTTCCCGTAAATTCCCTTATTCCACGGAAGTATTCGAATTGCAATTACTTTAAGCCTTTCACTAAGATCCATTTTACATAGCCTGAGGGATTTAATATGCCTTCCTGTTTCCACATTTCTCCTCCTTCTGCACGTTACTTGGTTGAGCTTTCAAATCTGATGAATCAGATTGTCCTTATAAACGGAACAAGTCCAACCTATTCAAAAAGATGACAATTGTAAGGCCCGATATGAAATAGCAGAAACAGAAGGCTTAGCTAGAGGAGAGAATGACTACTGCATATCTTCGGCCCATAAATATTAGTGAAACTTAAATTAAAAGTTGTATGAACTTATTCACGAGTTTTCGTATATAAAGCAAACTGAAAGATGAATAACTCTGTTCCACCTTTCCTTTACATTCATGAAAGTGCAGATGCAGATGAGGTTAGTTGATCGAGCCAAGTTGATACGTGCAGCTGCTCTCTGACGCGTACACACGTGATTGTAACATCTCCACCGACTGGTCTACGGGCTTGACTACCAGAGAATGGTTTCTTTATAAACAGCAGTTCCTTAATTACTCACAAGATACTGGCCAGTCAAAAGCAACAATATTAAAAAGTGAATGTAGTGGAGCTTCAATAAACTTAAAAAAGACTTGATGCACCTTTCTTGGAAAAACCAAAAAGTGTAAGACATATTAATTTAATCTGTTTTAAGGAACTTTTCCTGTTTCATGGATAAATATCTAGGTCGAATATTTATATTGTTAAAAATATAATATGGCGGAAGTATGTGACGTTGAAAAATTTTAAATTTCTGCACAAAATTTGTCCAGAGAGAATAATTACAATTTTAAGAAAATACCTATTGGCTCCTCCTCATTTCTAACTACTTTGCTTGTCGGCTTTCTATTTTACCACACGTAATGGCAGAAATGCTTTAGTTAGTCCTTCCCTCTTCTACCTACTTACTCAGAGTATGTGTCGAGGGTTTTGTGATTTCATTTGATCACACTTAAACACACACCACAGTCGGTAGGACTCCTCTGGACGAGGGATCGGCCCCTCGCAGAGACCTCTACCTGACAACACAAACACTGCACAAGACAAACATACATGCCCCCCGTGGGATTCGAACCCACGATCCCAGCAAGCGCTCGGCCGCAGATCTACGCCTTACACTGCGCGGCCACTGGGATCGGCAGAAATATTTAAACGGAGTTATAAACTGAATATTACATCTTACCCACAGCACAATTTTCGGAATGAACACAGTGTCATACCTACAGAAATTATTTATTTCATATTTGCCTGTACAGTATTTTATGATACAGACGTGAAGCGAAAACACCACCAGCACGTAATGAGCTCCATAGAATATTTTAAGATCAAGTCGCCTGTGGTGTTACGCCGTGTCGCTTAATAAATGATTACAGACGTTTCGAAGGGGTCAAGATCGAACAGTCCAAGAAGACGAAGGCAGTATCATCCTTCGACACGTCGGTAAATATTTACAAATTAAGATGGCGTAACATCCCAGAAGGCTTAAATCTTCAGCATTACCGCAGCCAGAAACTCAAATGTCTCATGTTATATATTTCTATGAAATTTAGGTCTTAACTGCTGGTGGTTCTGGTTTTAAGTTTTGGTGTCTAATTCAGTCTACCACAACGACGTATCGGCTGAATATAAGGACACTGCAGCCATATCGTATCTGCTGCGGTATGTTGTATGTGTACTGACCTCAGTGTAATTTGCAAAACATAATTTGGTGCAGATAGGAAAACAACTGCCAGCTTAGCTGTAATTAAGATCTCCCGAGAGTCAGATAACAGGGAACCTCCATTTCACCCTCCTTCCTCAAACACGTCGGTGCAGCACTGATTTTAGTTAGATGCTGGAACTAAGCCTGCATTCCCTGGGCCTTAGAAGAATACCTCAGCGGACAGGACACTACTGGTCGCATACTAATGCTGTGCTCAAACTAAACCTCAGCATCATAGAACAGCACGTGCTGCAGGTAGAAGGATCTTTTATCAGGTTCCATATTAAACCCATAAGCAGGGATATAAACCCCCTAACCAACTAATAAAATGCTACAACCAGGCAGCAGAAATGCCAAGTATATGTTTTACACAACTAGCTATCAGGAACGAGGAACCAGTGTCACAGAAAGCAAGAAGAGCTCCTGGAAAACGGGAAATTCGTGACAATCAAATCGTATTTCTGACTCCCTAATCTAAAAGCATGCTTAAAAAACTCGTAGTCTAGAATATTCCGAGAAATTTTACTGGTACAAATAATAAAGTATTTCCTTCCTGTTTCACCGATTCGGAAACGTACACACGCACAATTACTTTGTTCATTTGCAGACCGCATAATAGTTGAAACCGAAAGACCTTTCATACTATCACCTTATGACTACCTTTTAACCTTTATCCTGCTAATGTGGAATATATGGTGAGCCGCTAATAATGCTAATAATGTGTAATATTTGGTGACCTACATTTGGCAACGCTGAAAGGAGCCTCTTTGTCTCTCTCTCTCTCTGCACAATGTCTCAACACTGAATCAATCGTGAAAGACGTCCTATGTCATAACTGTGTGCACACACTTACTCGGCTACCAACTAGGTCATTTGTGCACGTCTTTCACGATTGATTCAGTGTTGAGACATTGTGCAGAGAGAGAGAGAGAGAGACAAAGAGGCTCCTTTCAGCGTTGCCAAATGTAGGTCACCAAATATTACACATTAGTGTGCTGGCATTATTAGCAGCTCACCATATATTCCACATTAGCAGGATAAAGGTTAAAGAGTCACATTCATTTACAGCAGCGGTTCCCAACTTTTTATGCGGGTGACCGTAAAGTGGCAAATGGTATGTGACCTGCGAACCTAACATGGAAACAGCAATAGTCACTGGCATTTACTATAAATGAACCAATACCAATGCCTTTTCTTGGACACTACATAATATTGGCACTTACTAAAACAATATTAAATTTTTAATGTTACTCATCAAACCCAATATGTTTTGGGACAATATTAAATACACAAAACACGCAAGAAAAATACCTATTTAAATAACTCATACATGGTCTGGTTAGAAGAATCATTTGCTTCTAAATAAAACCTTTTGAGATACTGAGCATATGGAACGTTACATAAAATGAACAGAACAATAACGTAAAAAATTTAGTGACTGAAAAGTTTAATGTACGTGTTATTTATTTTAAATAAAGCTTATTATTACATTAATACTCGTAACATTGAAATTAATGCAAAAATTAAAATGGAATAAATTTTTAATGTAGTGGACACGTTTCGATCTTCAAGCTTATTATTATGATGGAGAACATTTAACACTAACAATAAGAGCGGGGTTGGTGGATGACAGCCTTTTAAGATCGAAAATGTCAACGAAAACTACAATATAAACATGACACTAAATCTAAGTGTACTAAGTCAGTTTGCCGATCCCCGTGGCCGCGCGGTCTAAGGCGTGGGTGTACGGCCGCTCGTTTAACGGGATTGCGAGTTCGAATGTCGCTGGAGGCATGGATGTTTGTCCCTTGTGAATGTTGTCTGCGGTCAGGTAGAGGTCTCTGCTTCGGGCCGATCACTTGGCCGGGGGAGTACTACCGAATGTGGTGTCTAACAGAATATCACCTCGAAACCTCAAAAAACGAGGAGGCTTAGGCCCACGAGGGCTGCCGAGTCATAAAAAAAAACTAGGTCGGTACAAATTTCCTCTCAAATGCTTAGCCCTCCGAATAATTTCAGAACTGGCCAATAGCGCAGAAAGTTAGACAATACACAAGAAACAAACGTATAGCTTTGCACCTACGTTCCTGCTGCAGGGCTTACACAGGTTATGTGTTCTGCATGCCTGCAATGTCTGATGTACAACATTAAAATCACATAATTCTTACCAGCTTCCATGGCGTTTTACACGTGATTTCGTTACAGTTATTCGACGACCCGTGTCCGGGAGCGTCTACCTTTGCCTTAAGCATGACAGACGGACAGACAGACAGACAGGCAGGTTCCGTGACACTCGGTTGAACCGGGTCTTTTCAGAATGGCATCATCTTGTAACCGTCGTTCGTACGGTGCAGGTTCCACCAGTACACCCGACGAACGGATGGATTACTTTCGATAAGGTATCACAACTTTATTGTTTACCCCAGTACATTCACTAGTTGCACTGAGTTCACGCTTTATTAATCACCATCAATACATTTACTAGCTACAGGTTCTACCTTTATTTGACCACCATTAATTCATGTACTGGTTGAAGTGTCCCACTTTATTTCGGTCACCACCAATTTGTTCTTTCGTGTCAACTTCAAAGTGGATGTGTCTTTCTCCTTATTTCTCTCAAAAACGACTGCCGCCAGTTCGGCAGACCTTCGTATTTCCCTTCTTTTCTGCCGCGCGCCCCCCCCCCCGTTGTCCCCAACCTCACACCCTTTATATTTTTATTTCCTTCCGTCCTCCTACCCCTGTCACAGAGAAAACCAGAAGAACGGAGGGTCAAAGGGTCCTTTCTCGGGGACAGACTGGACACACACACACACATACAAAAAATATTTCCCAATGTTCGGTTACAATCCCCCACGAATATAACCACATGCAATTAGTAACACTGTAGTAATTCGAATACGAACACTACACTGATGCCATTGAAATCTCATGGAAAGGCCCTTTCACATCTGTTTTACTTCTCTCTTCATCGTGCCTTCATACATTGTCCTGCAGTCGTCCAGCCATTCTATTCACATGAATATTGACTAGTGACAATGCTTTGGGCTTGTTGACATAGGTCAGAGGGCGATTGAGAAGAACACAACAGCAGGTAGATCAGAACAGATCCACGGTTCCTCTATGGCTCTAAACCCATGCCGCGCACTATTCTACTTCAGAGCTGAAGAGCTTGTGAAATTCATCAATTTAATTTAGTGAGTTTAACTGTGTATTCTCTCCCATCTCTCTCACACTACGGCCTCTGTCACAGCTGGATCACAAATCAACGTCAGTTTTGGTGGTTCCTCACCATATCGACTCTCATATTGGCGGCAGCGGCGGTCTCTCAAACTTTGGTTTTCGACTCGGCTGTGGCATGGTTGATATCCCGAGAACGGTTGACTGAATACAGTCCTTATTCACTCTTCAAATTTTAATCGATTTCGTATTGTGATTGTGTAGATTTTAAGGGTCCAAAGGGATTTTCGTCTAAGGTTTCCTACACTCATTCAGGAAACCTCTGTCAGTATAAATAGTTCCCAGCGAAAGAAGGGCATAAAATTTTGTGAACTGATCGCTCGTTCAAAGGAGTCCAGCAGGATGCGTATGTCTGTGTGTGAGCTAGAAACATCAACAATGAGGCGGCGTAGGTCCAATTTGGGTTCTAGCAAAAAGAAATGAACATTGCATCATTCTATACTTTCCAACAATATTTATTCCCACTAAGATCTGCAATTATGACTTACTGAATACAACATACAGCAATGACTGGCTGATTGTTAAGGGAGAGTGGCTTCAAATATACATTTCCGAACTTGAGCCACTCTGTAGCATTTCACTGTAAGCATGTAGACTGCACGAGCTGCACTCTAACTGGCTTGGTCACTCGGCCGGGACAGAAAGCGCACTGGCGTGTACAGACCGATGTTGATGTCAGAGAGAGAGAGAGAGAGAGAGAGAGAGAGAGAGAGACAGAGAGAGACAGAGACAGCGACAGAGAGAGGGGGGGATTGTTATCGTTAACAATGAAGTACACTAATATTTCCCTCACCACCGACAGCTGATTTTCAAATACGTCCGTACGGCACTCTAACGAACCAGAAATGCGATATCAGATACCGTGCTGATCGTATAATACGCTGCCCGTACAAAGCGAACAGCTTCTACACGTAGGTACGGTTGAATGCATCTGAAAATGTTGTTGAATTATTTGATGTTTATGAACATCTTTTACGGCTTACTTTTTGTTTTTTATGTCCGTCGAAGTATTAACACACTTTTCATCCCACAAGAATTTCATGGTGCAATAAAACTTTAAAGTAGCTGAAAATGACAGCGATATGATTAATAATTCACACACAGCCTATAGCTCTCTACAGAAATTATATTAACGGTCATAATACATATTTATTTATATCAAGTGTATAAAATTAGTTATTATAACATCCATGACATACTTTCCATGGGTAAAATTTGAACATCCAATAACAGACTCTCGAAAAGCGATAGATCCATAAAATGTGTGAAATACGACAGCCTTGACTTGCAACACCCCCCTGTGAGCGTTGGTGTACCGATCAGTTAAAATTTATATTACACGGAAGAGACAGGTGATAATTTTTTCCGGGTTTTGAAGAGCCGCTGAACGACACAGTGTCTGTGTGGAACTTCACGTCTGAGCGTGATCGGACGTGCCAGACGTGTGCATTCAGTCCGTACGGCACCAGCATCCTTTGGCTTCAGATCAGTTTATTACTTCAGTTCTACACGCTCGATGATGTCCCACTTTAAGTTGTGAACAAACTCTTACATGTTTGACCGAGAAATCCTCACAAATTTACAAGGCCATGGAAGCACCCATGCATGAGGCCATTCCAAACGTCATTCTGCATTACACAAACAATACATGTATATATTATCCAAATTATGCACTTAATAAAACACATTCAGAAGCAAGTATAAAACTGCTACATGTTTCGGCACCGGGATGCCATCATCAGGGATTTATTCAAAACAAAGAAGTACAAGCCGAACACGCTAATCTAGGTATTGTGTCGCCCTTATTGGAGTAATTAAAATACTAAAATTCTAAAGTACACAAAATCGTTAAGCATAAAATTACAATGTTGTGATATTAAAAGAGAGCAGTTCCAGGCGTAATATTACATGCGTTGCATAAAAGAGTACTTAAATCAGGTTAACAAATATAATGGAATATTTTGAGTAATCTAGGTGCTGATGGAAAAATAATATTACAATGTAACTAACTGGAAAAATGTATGGGTGTGAAGGGTATTCAACTGTTGCACAAGACGGCCGTGTGGCAGGCGTACAAAACGGTAAGGCCTAATGAACTAGACTGTTCCATGCAAGTGGGCATTCCTCGGCTATGTAGCTACCGGATTTCACACGCATATTGTGCACCACGGATTACTTTAGGTTAAGAGTAATTTCACTTTCGGATTCTTATTGAAGGCACATTACATTTAATGAATTTCAATTATTACAATGATGGTGTGAAAATTACTACAAAATTGTACGTTAATCTGTTAGTATGTGTACGTGTTTGGAAACTCCGAAGTGTATGTTGTGACTTGCTCAATAAGAGCAAACAATTTTTGTACTACTCCGTCTAACTATGTATTTTCCTCATGATTGTGTGTGTACACTCCAATTGCAACACGAGCAGAGGTTCCCCGCCACAACGCTGCGGGCGCTGTGTTTTACGTGTTGCGGTCACAAAACCAAAAAGAAGAAAACACAGCAATTTAAAACGTTGGTAACAGGGCGGTTAAAATCATACTTAAAGCCAGAAAACCTGTTTTAACACAGCAATTTAAAACGTTGGTAACAGGGCGGTTAAAATCATACTTAAAGCCAGAAAACCTGTTTTTGCCCAACATATTCGTTACTAACACTTAACAAAATATACATTAAACTATTTATTATGTACGATATACATAACTGAGTGGGAAAAACTAGCATTTTAAACATCTAATAATATTTTCTCTCTACCACAGTAACTTTACTGTTTAAAATTATAACATATTTTTACCACATACCTTAATTTTGATCGCAACACACGGTTTAACAGATTTTGTTATGAAATCCCCAAGGTTCTCTCTCTCAAATGTAGTTAAGTACGCTGGAAATCACTCGATCATGTATACCTTTTCCCTGTTCCTTTTGTTCTTTACCCAGCTGTCCCTTTCCATACGGAAAAGACATGTTTAGCAAAACCTTACTTTATTCGTCGCTTCCTCGATGATGATGACGACGACGACGACGACGATTATGATGATGATGATTCATCTAATTTTGTCGAAATTCGTTATATACCTGTATCCGTGTACATCACTTCAATCGCACACTTCTAATCAACAATATCTACAGGCAAACTAACTCCTCAAATTCAGCCAGCCCATCTTAATTTAATGCATGTCATTAAACTGTGGTCTAACGTACCTTACATCCACCTTCACAACACACTGCATAAAAACCAAATATTAACAAATTTTTATGCTTAATCTGTTGCAATTTGAACTGTATTAATGTAAGTAATCGTCTTACACCTTGTGAATTAAAAATGAAGTTACATCTTATCTTAACGTGTAGCAGTTCTGAATTAGCTTGGTCCAAGAACTAAATGCAAAAATACAGCTTAGGGGCGAAATCTACAGCTTGACCTCTGCGGTCAGAGTTCTGAATTATAATTTGTAAAATATTATTAAATTATATATAAATTACTTCATGAAATATTGTGCTTCACTGGCTGCGTCTGTATCCGTGCGCAGGTGTGCGCTAATTTGCTTAGGGAAAAATTTGCATACACGTTTCTTTTCACAACGAAAAACTGGTAGGCTAAGACAGTAAAATCTGTTAAGGGGAATAATTACAATATGTTTATTTCATACCTTTACTGTGTATACAAAAGTTTTCCGTCTTTGAAGTACCAACATGGCGCACAACGGGCCCACCCAACCTCCCATTCAATGGATGCTGGGTTTTTATCCCGGGGAGTAAAGCGGTCGAGGCGTGAAATTGGCCACTCACATTCATCTACCACCGAGCCTGAGAATGAGTAGAACTATACTTCTGCTCCCCGAATGTCGTGTGAACAAAAAGCTTTACCATGATGCCCACGTTAATGCAATATTCCCAAAATTAACTAATGAATGCGAGAATAAGCCAGGCAGCTTCAGCCCCACGAATAAAACCCCAGGCGCCGATTGAATAGGAGACTGGTTTCAACCTTTCGGAGAAGAAAGAAATCTCTTACGCCTCCTGCGATTCGAAACTTCTCAGTCATGTTTGCAGGATGCGTATTACAAATATTTCATCAGTACATTAACATTAAAATCCTCGAAGGAACAAATACATTGTTTTGCATATATCACAAGAACATTACATGCAGAATTTATTACGAAGAAGAGATGCCCTAGACTGCACATTTTAGCGAATTTTTGTATCATCAACTATAATCATGTTTTATTTAAACCCATCGAAAACACGACTAAGCAGTCTGAAACTTTGTGATGTTTAGCATCAATAGTACAGAACCTTCGATAGTTTTGACGCATGCTGAAAGGCTCCCTCGAGATGACACTGTCGACTGCGCCACGCGTAACTGAACAAGCGGCCACTCCACCCTTTTTGTTGGCGTCAGTCTACGCTACTCTTATACGAAACACGTTACTAGCTTGATATTCTGACCACATAACAAGTGTAAGTTCATGTTAAATACTACTCTTATATATTGCAGAAAACTTTAAGGTTGTATGAATAATGTAAGTCTAAAGTTCCGTCCAATCGGTCTTCGGAAATTTAGCTTTGTTAAGTCTAACGGACAAAACACGGCACGTTTCATGTTTCCATGTTTTTAGTTGATGACGGGAGTACGTTTCGAAGACTTATAACTTTAAAATAAACGAAACGATAGAATATGTCAAAGAAACATGTGGGTTTAAAACGTAGAATTATTCTTCAACAGAGTAAAAAAATATAAGTAAATATTCCACACTTGTATCAGTTGAAAAATCTGAAAATACAAGGTCATTTGGATGTTGCATGTGTAGACAGAACAGCCCTGAAGAACTGTGTGTTGGTCTGACCTAAATGCACGTGGGTATGGACATGGACTAGTGCAAGGCCTTTCGTGGGAAACATAAAGGCCTTTAAATATATTCTCTAGCTGAGAGACGATTAATTTTTAAGGAAGATCCCTCAGCATAAAATTATATAGTTCCTAGTAACTGTCATAGATAGGCATACATTCTTTCTAAAACTAAAAGTTTAAGTACCTTCCTATCCACTGATACGCCATTTCCAAAAGAGCGCTGCTTTCCTGCAAAACCCCACGCTTCAGCATTTTCGAAGACTAAAAGATTTTATTACACACGTATAACATATATCTTATACAAATATCCATGTCGTACCTCACAGAGAAAACAGTGCGTTTCATTAAAAAAAACAACTGATGAATTCTGCATAAGAAACTATTTTACGTGTATGTATTGTGAGAATCCTACAAAAACAGATAAATAAATATATTATGTATTAAATGCAGAGTACTTAGTGCTAAACCTGGCGGCATATATACAACTGACCAGGCTTTAAAGGGTTGATTGATTCATGCCAAAAGTCGGACGCAATAGTCGGCACTTGAAAATGTGAGCACTGCGTAATCGTCAGTGGGCCCACATATTCTACACCTAAGATGTAGAACAAGATGGTGTATCCGTCCACTGAACTTCCCAGAAAGCATGGACGATATCAGATTGTTTTATTGCACAGGATGTGTAAACATACCCACCGCACAGAGCGTTCCACTTGGTTAGTTCGTTTAAATCTGTAATTACTGGCACGAATTCCAGCTGCGTAGATTATGACAATAACACATTCTGTGAGCCGCCTTGTTCAACCCACAACCGCAGAATATTCGTTCAAATAACAAATATATGTTTAGCTGGGCAAGGCACATAACCCTATACCGAGAAGTTTAATTCGCGTCAGGCTCGCATCTACAGTCTCTTTAACAACGCTGCAGTACACAGTTTATTCAGTGTTTAGTAATAAAGAGGAGGATAATCATATGCAATGGGTATATAAGGATTTTGACGAAAATCTTCGTGCCAGTCTACTGAAGAGACAGACAGCGAAAGTTGAATTGCCGGCACACCAGTCTAAAATCGAACTGAAGTCTAATTACACACAGTCGCCGGTAAACCAATCTGCTCTTAATTTTACATTGTTTTCAGTACCACAACGGCATCAAGAACACGCAGTCACCTAGATTCACTACCCATAACACTACAGAAGAACATCGGTACAAATGGCTATATATGAATACATCAGATCCACGTACTACACCAACGGAGTTTATCTAAAATAAAGGAACCGACATACAATTATACAAACTCCGATAATTGCTACATAGATTTTTAAGGACAAGTGCACATCGTTTTTATAGTATAATATATACACACAAGGTGAACTTTTAACCAGTATGATATTATGCTGAAGGTGATACAGTGCGCTAACTCCAAGAAGATGCAACTGGATTTTAAGCTTTTTAAGGAACAACGCAAATAACTGTGACATATGTACATCTCTCAACATTTTTACCCTGTGCAATTTTACCAGAGTCAGACATTGGTGTACCCATTCTCCTGATAGTGTGTACGTGTTTATATTGTTCAAACCTACAACGAAACATATGGATTTGATGTGAAGACCTAGGTATAACCCCTGATGATGGCGTTGTGATAGACGAGGAAACACGTCGGGTATAACAGTGTTGTGACAAAGTGTTATATACAAAAGTGCATTTTTTGGTATCTGAATTTATGTAATCTGCTCTGTTTCCAATTCAGTAAAAAATAATCGCTGCCTGTGATGTTAAAAACACAAACAACTAATAACCTATCCAGGGTCGAACATAATTTCGTGAATCCAATATAAAAACAACTATCAATGGATACACATGAAATTAAATTTTTGTTTTCTACATTTCTGAATACTCTTTTTCCTCGAAACTTGGATTGCTTTTGCATTCCCTGTAAGCTGCAGAACGTGCTTGCTGTACACGGCATTTGTTTCTTTTGTTTGCAACGAATGTTGATACACTGTAGTGCTGCTGTGTCCCGTTCTGTCGCTGATGGGCTTAAGGGTGTATAGTCCCGTTGACAGTCCCGGTCTTTTGCACAGACACGCAGATCCGCTTTCATGACAATCAGAAAAACTCCTCTCTGATACAAACACATCAACACACACTGCCGAACCTACTCGCCTGACACAACGACGCTTATGTATAAGTTACATCTGGACTTAATAGCTGCAGTGAAAATAAAAATTTTTTTCCAAGAAATCTTAAGTGACTAATGCACACTATGCCGACTTTTAAATGTCGAAGTGAGACAGACGTTTTGAAATGACATATGTCACGAACAAGTACATATATATGGGTAAACACACACACACACACATATATATATATATATATATACAGCTTATGTGTATAGAACTTACAGCTACTATAACTAATCCAAAATGTGCAAAACGATAAAAACTCATCGAAATAAAAATTACGGGCACTTTCAAAATATTTACTGATGTTACTCCCTGTGACCCACTCACTACGGACTGGACGGAGTGCGGTTCCGATCCCGGTGGTGGCAACAGATTTTCTCTTCTCTACACCCGTACAGATCAGCCCCGGGGCCAACACAATGGGTACAATGCGTAGCAGAGCTCTTTCCCGTGTGTAAAGTGACCGGAACTTGGCGCTGACCACTCGCTCCCACCTACCGCTGAGATGAAGAATGAGTAGAGCTATACCTCCACTCCAGCCTCTGCGCCTTCATGCCATGTCACAAGGATAGCATTACCTTTACTCGGTGACAGTGCGGTTGGAGAAGTGAATGGTCAGGAAATGCCTCAATCCTGGAAGACGTGGTTCGAGTCCCGATCTGAGCATTCGTACGTGTCTTACGATCTGTATGTTGGAGAAAATCAACAGACTCATCATTCGCCCAAGCTAAGACGGTTGGCGGAAACATTTATGCCCGTCTAAGTACGTTAAAGTATTATTTTTCCGTACCCTGTATTTTGAACGAAAGGAGTATCACGAATCATGCTGTCGAACCTAGACAAGAAGTTGCTCCAGAGGCAGAGAATGGAGCCTCTAGAGACCGTCTTTTGTCATCGATCTGTCCCGGAAGTCTGTTAGTTAAACTAATTAAAATTATCTTATGAAAATTCCACTCAGGAAGAATTTGGCGTCTATACAGCCTTCAGGGCCCATATGGATCTTAAATAAAAACCGTGAAGTGGAGTCGTATGGTTTAGGCTAGGGCCCGTCAATGGGTTTTTAGGAACACAGTAACGAATGCTGGGAAATGTCTTCATTAATTCGACGAGTATTAGATTCTCAAAAACAATGGTGACGCATGAGTCACGTGTCATTTAAATCAGCTGCGATAAGAATTTTTGCAGCTTCCTCGTAAACATGCGGCAATGGACGCAAATAGGACACAACAGTTTGGATTAGCAGCGGGTGATGTATCTGTCTTGACACCGTCTGATATGGCCTTTGCTGAGTGAAGACACATTACACATAAAAGAGTTTGTTGACGGTAAAGTGGACAGGCAATTCCTTGCAATTTTACGAGTTTAATAACAGCCAGCGGACACCCAGTGCCAGCAGAAGTTTTGTACTTTCGTCTTGACCTATTGCTCCAACTTTAGCATTTTGTACGTGTGTTGTGTCGAGCCGTTATGTAATGGCCTGCACAAAAAGTAAAGAAGGTCCGGGGGGGGGGACTTTGCAAGACTTTCGTCCTTCCGTCCAATCATAATTACCGCCACAGCTTTAACGAGTCACTTAGCTAACTGTTAGTTTGAGTAAAGAGTAAAACCAAAGAGTGCTTTATACAAACAGTGGTGCACCTGGGGTATGTATTTCCTTTTCTCAAAATACGTACTTTGATATACTGCCAATTATTATATTTACGTCAAATACTAACTTTTAAAGCCTAGTGTTTAATATTTACTTGGGCCATCCTGGTGTGTTGTTTCAATTACAGTGATGATAAACACAGTCTGACACACCGCTCTTTGTATTTATTTGCACACTATACCATCTGTTCTAGTCGTGCCAATGAACTGCATGTTTCGGCTCGGCCGAGCTACCATCAAGTGTATTTATAAATGTTAAAAACACAGATCTCTAATCATACAGTATAAAACATTAGTGAAAACCTCACTAATCTATTGTTTTAAAAAACTATAAACCCGTTCAAAGAAAGCTAAAATAACTAAAAAACATTACCCTAAGCTAATATAATGATTTGTCCAAGATCCATTCTTATGCCGGTTATTTTTTGTAGATTAATCGAAGATGTGTCAGAAGCTCGGTCTTATTTTTTAGATGGTGAATCCACATTCTCTTGCAGTAGGTGAGGTGGGATCCGTTTTTCCTACACAGACAGTCCAGAACTATCGAGTAACTCAGTCGTACGCTTCAAGGTTTCCGTTGACAGTGTAGATGTTTCAACTTTTGTACGCTAAGCGACTATGTAGAGGTGTTTTTTGGATCGGGCAGTGCAACAGACAACCAGGTTGGTCGCGACAATTAGTAAAAACACCTGTACCGAAAACTTCATATACTACGATAAGAATCCTTAAGGAAGCATAACCTGTATGTACTAAAAAGCCTACAAGAACTTCATAATCACATCTTAAAAAATGACATTAACTAGATATTCATAAAAATTTTCCGCATTATTGGCCGATCCAAAAAACACCTCTACGTAGTCGCTTAGCTTACAAAAGTTAAAACATCTATACTGTCAACAGAAATCTTGAAGCGTGTCACTGAGTTAATCCACAGTTCTGGACTGTTCTTACAGAAAAAACGGATCCCATCTCACCTAGTGTATAGTGTATTTACCGCCAGGTTTAGAATCTACAACACTGCGTTTGTCCACAGTATTTACATATGTACCATATGATTATTACAACAAACATCTATAACTTCCGTATGTGTTTGATCCTTGTAACGGAGGCATATTGTGTTCGGTGTGAAATCCGATGTATATATTCTGTATAGATCCAGTTTAGTTTTCAAAGGGTTAAGGCCTGTGTATAAGAAACGAATAAGCACGTGGAAGATTGAATCACTACAGTATTGATCTAAAAATATTCGGAGAAATAAAGAGAAAATTGTGTCATATTTGCCGGAAGGGACAGAGTCCTTTCATCACTACGTTCTGATTGGTTCTAGGGGGTCACTCAGTCTCCTACAATACAAGAGCTGAAACACAGAGCATTAACGTAAATTATTTAAGTACAAATATGTTTCCTTTTCTTTTCTTTTCTTTTCTTTTTTTTCTTTCTTTTTTTCTTTTTTTTTTTTTTTTTGTATTTTAAAACTATGTTACTCTACCAAAATTAAAGCACAACAGGGTCATAGTGAAGGAAAAGTTTCTGTTAGTGTGGAGGAGCCCATATAATAGTAGTTTCTAAACCATTAATGGTTATGTAGTGTTTCGTGTCGTGTTGATGTATTTTGAAAGAATGCAAAAGGATAATAATACTGTAAATTTGCACCTCCGAGACACAATAAAGCGCATATAAACAGTGTGTTTTCATTTCGATCTCGATAGATTTTGACAGTATTGAGTGTATTATGATAGCACAGCATTATATTACGCAATGCACCAGCACAACAGTATGGAATCTGAAGGTGGAATGATAAAATGAAGTCGAAACACAAAACATTTCACAAACGATCATATTTGATACTTTCGCACAGGACACGCTTACTGCACAAAATCATTTACGTAAAAGATTAGTTTAAAGCTACAGATATTTCGTCCAATGCAGATCATAAAATTATGCCTGCAAGAGAGTGTTTTGAAATAAGTGTTCTGTAATTTCTTCACTGTCCCAAATAACCTATTTCCCCTTGCTTAAATCATTACTTTAATTAGATTCACCTGCCATAGAGTCAAGCCTGTACAACCGGTGGCAGAAGCAAAGCTCAGCATTCTTGTGTATTCATCATGACACACACAAAAGCCAAGGCTTGTCTAGGATTATAGTTGTGCCGGTCTGGGTAATTCCTGTGATCACGGTTCTCTCAGTGTGCTTTTAAAAGCAATTCCAGTGTCATTCATAATATCACACCCAGTCCGTGTTATTTAGCATAAAGGTTTTAACAGACGCTGAAGGGGAAGAGGGGCCAGAGAGAGACCGAGCAAACAGATTATGGAAGATGGTACCTCTCAAAGTGCATATGTTCATGATTTTCTCATGATTTATGCTGTCTGTTTGAAACTATCAGAGCTATGGATCTCTCTGCCCGTTTCTACCGCCTGTCCGCCCATTTGCTCGCTCTTTTATTTCCCCGCATTCAACAGATTTTGACGTGGAGCTTTGAGCCATCAACTATGTGCATCCAGTGAGGCTCTCTCGCCTTCTACACAAGCTGCATGACGTGCCAACTGGTGCGGTTCAAATCTCACAAAACTTCCCAGGAGGAAAAAAATTGACCGTCGAGATCAACAGTAGTGGTGGCGTTGTGCTGGCCAATTGAACGGTTTTGTTGGTTTGACGTGCTGAAGTTAAGGCTCTAAAAGCCATTGAATAACTGCTGATGGGCCTATCTGTAATGAATAGAGCATTTGCTGTAGTGGTCTACAAACCCGCAAACAGCTTATGCGAGAAGGCAAACTACGAAATTCTATAACAACTTACATTCAATAAAGCTGTACAGTCAGGGGAGTGCACTATAAATTTCACTGATATCATGAATTACTCACAATGTCTATGCGAATGTTAAATGCTCATACAAACGTACGTATGATAATTCAACTGTCCAAGTATCAGTTTACATATTGCTGCCTGTTAATGAAGAGGGCACAAATACACACGCCTTTCGTGAAAAGGACGCGCAAACTTAACTTTCTGTGTATAAGTGTTTGCAGAAATCTGGAAATCCTTGTAACTAACCAGTTCAAAAACATAAAATAATGTCTGTTGCATAAATCAGAACATAAGAAGTCTTATCGATTTTGATACTGGTTTTATACGAATGTTAAAATTGGCCTCAATTTGAATTAGCAGGATACGCAATGTACGCATTACGTAATAATGTGGCGCGTACCCTTAATATTTCTACCTCCCTGGCCATCCTAACAGCATGATAAGGTTTCACCCAAGAGAGGGCTTTTATAACGATCAATTTAGCCGGCAACAAAAAAACGTACTGTGGTCTTCATGCAAAGCACCCGATATTTTCCCCCGATTTTGACCACATTTTGGTTTTCTCGACAGATTTTCATAGAATTCCCAAAAATCAAATTTCAGAGAAATCCATCCAGTGGAAGCCGTGCGGATACATGCTAGCAAACGGGTGGACAGATGTGACGAAGCGAAAAAGGCGCTTTTTGCGACTGTGCGAAGGGGCCTGAAGACACAAATTACACATATTTACGACATGTCCTTGCTAAGATATTCAGAATGAGAGAGAAGGAAGCAGCCAGGCAGTTCGGTGTATTACATTAGACGAAAATCCCTGCTTGATAACTGTTACTTCCTATAGCATGACATTCAAATTTAAGAGCCTATGAGAGGCTGGGCACGTAGCTAGGAGACAACGTATATGTGCCAACATTTTTGGAAAAAACTCTGCAATACGATTCCTTGGAACACGGTACGGAATATACTGAGTCATTATGCACTGTTCTTCAGTATGTTTACGTTGTTCCTCTAAATTGCATTTACTGCCACCACCTAATGTCAACAATGCGTTATCAAAAAGAGATAACCGAAGTGAATATGAAATGCAAATAATCGTATTCATGCCCGAAAACAATCGTATAAGGGGCTTGTAACCTTCATAAAAGAACAGCAGAACAAAAGAAAGATCAAAACGTCGGGAGTAAATAAATTCCGTAATCTTCTTCTCTGTACATTTATTTCCTTAAGGTTCCAAGATTAAATTTTCTCAGTCAAACACGACTCTTCCTTTTTATTAATATTATCTCTACAAGGCTACACGTTTCGGACCGCGAAGCCCATCATGGCCTTCGCAGGCCGAAACATGTAGCTTTGTGAGATAATATTAATAAAAAGGAAGAGTCGTGTTTGACTGAGAAAATTTAATCCTGGTATTTTACGGAGCACAAAGGGATGGAACCTCTAAAAATTTTCCTTAATGTGCAATTTGTAGCACTTGTGGAACGTCCGCACCACAGTCACAAAATATTCCAAAATTAAGACTTCACTCCTATATTTTTGATGTTGGATGAGTGGTTTTCACGTCATTTTTCTTATTTCCGCTCCATAATCGCTGACATCTGTTCGCGGAGAGCATGGTTTATACAGCGCACACACAAGCCGAATCTGACAGTACCGGTCATTGCGGTATGACGAAGTCCAACAAATTACAGTGACACCGTTGTGTCACTACATACGCACACGTACGTATAAAAGAAAGATAAATTTCAAACCATATTTCAAATTCTTTGCACATATTTAAGGTTAAATTTATCGCTGAACTTGAACATAATCCACGGTTATTTAAACGAACATGATGTGGCAACTTACAAATATTTCCATATTACATACGCATCCACACATATTAGTTTTTTTAAATTCATTTTACCTTCAAATACCCTGGGGTTAAATTGCAACTACTGCCAAGGATGAAGTTTGTTTTTTAATTTACAGTACCCTTAAATGCATTCACGACCTACTGTTGACCGAGACCGGCACTGAAAGTTTAAAATATCGGAGTTAAAAGACCTTTCCTTATTTCAATAATTTTTTAGAGCAAAGTATTTCTTAAGAACTTGGTCGTCAACTCTGCTGGTGAAGAATTCTCAACATTCTTGGTAAACCAGAAGTTCATTGCTATATTCATAACAGCCCTGCACTAGACACTATCCTGAGCCAGACGATTCCAATTAAACCTACGTCACACTTCAATACTTTCTTCCCATCTACTTCGAAACCTATCAAGCGGTCTCTTCCCTTCGGATTTTTATTTTACTCCTTATTCAGTTCAGGGATTAACTCTTCTGCTAACTCAGCAGTGCAGACTTTCCGAACACATAAGCTTTATTTATTTTCTTGGCACAATCAAAAATTGTAATTCTGCAAGCACACCCCCTACCGGTTTTAACAAAGACAGCTTTGTCATAATTGTACTCGTCTGTGTTTGTATGTTTGTATTTGTGCTGTACTATGTATAATTCCATACAGCATAAACAACGTCTAAAACCTTTGAATATTCTGCGTATTTCAATATAAGGTTTATAACTTTTTCAGACTGTCCTACAGTACTTTGAACTTCCTCATAGTAAACAAATCGGAACGAGGGAAAATGAACGCTGCAAGTCAAAACGCCCTACATCTAATTACTATTCCTCAACTGAAAAGATGAGAAATTTTTAATATCTCTGCCTTTAATTAACAGTACCTGTTATCTAAATTGAAAATCTCTTGAGAAAGATGGACAATTAGTAGTCTCCTTTCTTTCCTAAAAATAAAAACTGTCCACTGTTTATACGGCGATGTAATGTGCTTTCATGTGCGTCCGTCCGTCCCATTTCAGCTCCTGAACATGTGGACCATCTTTCACGAAACTTAGCATGACATTACTGTAGCACAGTTTGCTGTACCAGACACGAAAACACTTGTTGGGTTCAACGACAACCTTCTTAGTGAAGTGTAACGCCAAAAGCGTTTCTTATGAGAATTTAGTCGGGATAATGGGATATGCAAATAAAATCCGTAATATTAAGTTGGCGAACAAGCACAATTTTAAAACAGAACTTAACGCATGCTGAGTGTGTATTTAGATATTAAGTATTTTTAAAATCTAAACTAAACCAACAACTAAGACGTTCAGAACTGTTTATCTATGTAGTTGGAAATCATTCTTTGACTTATGCTGGAACTACTTTTATTGGTCGCCGAGAATGAACAAACAAACAAACAAACAAACAACTGAATCTAGAAATTTGAAATTTGATATGTGTACGAGCTATAAGGAGATTAATAAATTTCGTTTTAAATAATTTTTCTTCCTGAAAACAGCTAAAATAATCCAACTTCTTCCTACAATACACACGTTTCAAAATCTTTCAAAAAAGCGCAAGAGTAATTTCGTTAAATTCAAATTCCTCTAACCTGAGCCAACTTGTATGCTCAGTTGAAGTCGACGTTGTTAATGCTCGTCTGTACTTTACTCGCTCATGACATATTTTTATGCATTATGTACGTTTCATGAAGTTTGCACAGCTAAGTGCTTCAGACACTGAATAACCGTAAGCCAGAAGGATCGAAAAACGTTTTCAGGTCCCACAAAGCATTTACTGCCATGTGTGACTAACAAATATTCTTCTGCTATTGATGTAAGTACTTACTCATATTTCCGCAGTAGTACAAGGAATATATCATAGATAATACACTAAAATTAACCCTTTAAAGACGAAGCGTCTCTGTTTTATATAAGGATGCAGTGCGTACCGCGCTGTAAACACTCTCCACTTCGGTTATAAAAACCAGTCTCTTAATGTTTTATAAGGCAAAAGTTGCTGTTTGTTCTGAGATCCGTACAAAACACATAAACGCAATGTGGGCACCACATAGAATTTCTTAATGTTAAGCCTGGTGGTATGTAAAGTTACCGGTAGGCTTTAAAAGGTTAATGTTAAATAGACACAATTATGGGTACTTCTGACTGAACACTGGACGAAAATTTTCTCAGTGCCCCGTGGCAAGGAATTAATAAAAAATGCAAAAAAATTAATTCCGTCCCTGTCTCTCTGTGCTCCTACACATGGACAGACACTGGTACCACGGTATCTTTCTGATCTAATTGCAAAATTAATAAATTCCATGTACTGCATCTATTTTTTGCCGTTCAAATATAGTTCTTCATTAATACTGGACCAGCTGAACCAAAAGAGTAGTAGAATTTCAAATTATTCATACAGAGACAGGTGTAATCACCGTAACGCTCAGTTAAACCTGAGATTTGAATCACACAGGCCGGAAAGTTATACACTTTTCGTTTAATATGACACTTTGAGATGCAAATTAAGAGAATACTGTATTAAGAAGAATATGCCGGTAAGTCACCTTAATTCATCACTACCAGACAGTAATTAAAAAATCCAGTATTAAATACAGAAGCCCCCTTTCGCTCATGAGACAAAATGCAAACGCCTAACCCCCTTCTCCTCCTTAGGCAATATTATGCGTGACGAAACGTCCTGTTCGTAAGCTTTATAATACTTACGCTCACACAGGCGTTTCAATTGTATCTAGGAGGCAAATTTCCAAAGGTATGATGGATTGCTGACAACCAAGGATAAGAGGCAGATCTTTGTGTGGAATACGTTTCTTCTTGAGAAGCTAATAGTTCCTCAGCTAGTCAAGAAACTACCCACACTTTACACAATCTGAAGGTTCATTATCGTGTTCACAAGAGTCCGCCACCTGTCCCTGTCCTCAGTCACATTAACCCAACCTATGCCATCCCATTCTACTTACTTATGACCCATTTTAATATTAACCTCCCATCTGCAACTATGTTCCAAGCAGTAACTGTCCTTCCGATTTCCCCAAACAAAATCTTGTATACACTTCTCTTCTCCCCATTCCTTAAAGACGCTCCACCCATCTCATCGTCCTTGATTTCATTACGCAGGCAATATTTCGCGAGGAGTACAAATAAAGCAGCTCTTATCCTGTTACTTCCTCTACCTTTAGTCTTAACTGCTTTCCTCTGCACCCTGTTCTCGAAAACCCTGAGCCTATGATCCTCCCTTAACAAACACTTTGTACACAGGGTGTTCGTTCAATTGTGACATATGGTATTTATCATTAAACTCGACAAGAGGAACATTTTACTCCTCCAAGATGTTTCGATGCTAACTATAGAAAATATGGAATTATACAAATCCTGTATAACAATTTTTAACATTTTTATATATATTAATATCACATATTTATACTAAAATTAATTTCCTTTCCATGTATCATTCACCATTTACCAACGACGAAGGTCTGTTTCAACACCTTACACTTCGTTTGTAAAATGGTACTCCCTGAGGATGGCTATTATCAATAGCCGAAACATGTCGGAATAACAGTCTTGTATATATCAACTAGTGCAGTCAGGTGGCAATAAGTATATGTACTGCATATCTATTGCAAGGGAATTGAAGACATCAAGTTTGTAATGGACCCTGTTTCATACCCGTATCTATAAGACAACAGGAAACATTAAAATCTCCATGTTTTAATCCTCGTGGTTTTAGACGGCAGAAGAAAAACAATTTTTCGACAGAATGGTAGCAGGCACATCGATGACAATAACTTCTGGAAGTGATACAGCATGAGTAAACAACCCATAAGGCTGAGTTTCGTTATATACATTTCTTAGACACATCTAGTTTGTAGGTAACGTACGTTATTTAACATTTCTGTACCACATAAAATTCACTGTACTAAGAATCGTTTGCGACAAAAAAGGAAATATTCAACTTACTTCGGGGTAAAGTTACTTTAATCTCGGATTTATCTATGGTTATAAAAGTGGCTTAGATAAAACTCTATGCAAGACACATGGCATCATTCCCTTTGTAGTCCCCTGAAATTTGGAATGAAATAGATAAACGTTAAAACTTTGTGAAATAGATTCATTTTTCAAGCATGTCAGTTCCCTCAGAATATATGCCCGTGAGATACATAAATGAAATTTTTCTGTAAATTAACCCAGATTTTTTCTGTTTTTTCAAAACCAGTAATTTATATTTTCGTATAAAGCATAATTAAGGTCCGCAAATACCACAAACATACTCATAGAAGCGAAGATAAACAGGCACTGCAGGCAGAAAGCACGATATGAATACATTGTGAAAGACATACAGAATAATACAACGTGTAATTAACTTTGTTACGTTTAACATTTTACTGTTATTGTGTCTCTTTTCCCTTCACTACGTACTGCAGTTACATGTATACACATATAGGCCTATATAAATTATAGAGAAATATGTGTGTGTGTGTGTGTGTGTGTGTGTGTGTGTGTGTGTATGTATGTATATTAATCACAAGGGCAACAATAAACGAGCACAATCGAAAAAATATAACAATATTCAGAGTGAAAATGAAACAGTTACGGAAATAAGTACAGTGAATACATTTTAAAAAATATCTCAACGAAATTAAAAATTCGAAATTCTTTAATTTATTTAGGTTTCTATATAACAATCTGAAATATCTCACTAAATCACATTCCTATGAATGGAAACTAATATCACGCTTAGTGTACTAGTATGTTACTGCATCACAGGTACAAAAAACAATCCAGCACTGCCCCAGTAAACAAATCTGTAGTGAAATCATGTGCCGTTTCACCCACTTGTCGCAATGACTTACATGCAAGCTTGCATGTGCTTACACTTTTACATTACTTAATTTTATGTAGTTTGTTTCTCCCTGAATATTTGTAGAACACACGGAAATAGACGAAGACTTCTGAATGCCGTAAATGAAAGCCTACATGGACACAGAAGACGCTGCACACCAACCTGACAGCCTCTGTGCGTATTCCTGCAGTCATTACACTGACAATGCAGCATCAGTTTAAGAAGCGACGTCATCATGTTTCAGGGATCATTCCAGTCCATATCTGCCTGTCCGATAATCAAGAGTAATTGTTCTGTCCTGCACCCCCGACACTGACAAAGTAATTTCGTTAAGCAGGCGACATCACGCATTCGTAAAACACGCAACAGACCGAATGGCGTTAGGAAGCAAATCACTCTACGTGAGTCTGCTAAATGCTTTTGGTCAGTCGCTCTAGTATGGTGCTTACCGCAACACCCCATCAAGAGGCAATGCGTCGTTCATGGACGGGTTTATCACGGTTAATTGGACCGCAAACTAGAACCTCGCACACCATTCAGTTCCACTCAGGAAATTTATTAAAACTTTGTTTCCCTAATTCGTGTGTCTATTTCCATCACAAAGCGATTAATATGGATCAAAAAAGTGACAACGAAGTTTATACTATCAAACACCCGACTGCTAACCTTCACGCAACTATTCACTGCTCGTTGCTAATGCGAGCAATGGAGATCCAAGAGCTGAATGTCCTTCCGTGTAGCTGTAACATGGACTGAAATGCAGACGCCGGTGAGAATTTCACAGGAAAGAAGTCAGCTACATGTTTGTCATAATTAAAAAACAATCGACAGACCAATTTTAAAGGTCTAACCCTAAAAGGTCCGCACTTAATGCTTAATAATAATAATAATAATAATAATAATAATAATAATAATAATTATAATTATAATTATAATTATTATTATTATTATTATTCGGCTCTTTATTTTTAATGTGCTGACACAACAGCCGTAAGGTCAGTTAGAGAGACAGCTCACGAACAAAAGAGAAAATACATCCATAATCCAACAACAAACATAACCATATAGAAAAGAGATGATACGAACAAATCAGACAAGGTAACAGGCGGTATGAATAATATTATAACTTTTGCAATAAAAATGTTTGAGACATTATACGTTCCCGATAATAGTGTTAGTACAGTTTCATTCAGTTCAATTTACTTCCGTGCAGTCGCAGGATTGTTCCGACCTTTAGAACCAACATTTAAAAATGTAAAATCTTTTAATTTTAGAAACGGTGAAAGGAGGTCGACAGTTTCCAAAAGAGAAGGGTGGAATTTTATCCCACTGTCTACATAATTTGTACTTTAAATTACAAAGAATTTAATAAAAATAAACGGGTTTTACACAAGGCAATTAAAGATAATGAATATGTTTGCAACTTACAAAAGATCGTATGGACTTTTGATACACAGTAGAGTATTTTCATTTATAAAACGGATACAGGTGTGCCTGAACACGCCATGGAAGCATACAGAACACATTCTTAACCTCGGCTGCAAACTGAGAAGAGTGGTCAACCTCACGCCCCCGCTTATTACCCAAGGTAGAGAACCACTGTACTCATTTAAATTTCAGTTATACAGCAATTTGTTTTTCGAATTAGCACTAGCAGTTTTATTAAACATTATAGCGAATAATTTCTGCCCGATCGATACCGCATAAACACGACACACCTGCTCTGCCAGCAGAATGCACCGGATGGTACGGTACGGTATGAATACATTAGTTTCATACCGTAATATGAATGTTAAAGCAGACAAAGGGATTCGTGTTGAGTCGTGTGAAAACATGCCTACGAAAAATACAAAATTCCTCCAAAATGTCAGGTCGGCGAACAATTACCATTTAGTTGAAAACAGTTTTTAAACAGGAACGTATACGAAAATGGTTACACACACGACAAAGTGTTGTACATAGAGCAGTAAGGTGCGAATTTAACGTTTTTAAACATCGTATGTTGTTTACTATTACAATGAAACTTACCAACTTTTCACATTAGTAAAATCCAGGGTACGTTAATGTGACGCAAGCAATTCTACTTTGTATGGCTTTTTTTGAGTAGTGTGAACAACTGGAGTGTCATGTCATAACAGTAGCTAATTTTGCAGACAAGCACAACAAAACACTTTATTCTTTCGTTTTTATTACTACAATGCAACACGTTTCGGTCGCTAAGCGGCCACCAACAGGCGAAACACACTAATGTAACAGAAAAGTGCTAAAGCAGAGGCCTTTCCTTTTACGTAAAACTGACGTATTAAAATTTTTGCAATGCGTAGAACTATACAGTTTTGTTAAAATAAATATTTGTATTGCACATTAATGCTTAAAAAACTACACAATAAAGTGTTTTGTTGTGCTTCTCTGTAAAATTAACTCCAGTATTAGACCTACAAGTGCACAACGGGCTGCGCAATCTGAAAAGTGTCACAACAATGTTGAACCGGATTCAAATCTTCTACTCGCTGTCGATCTGCAAATAGTTATCAGGGTTTAGAAGTAGATTTCTGCCTCCATCTTCAACGCCTGTGCTGTCCAGAGTGACGATAAATAACACAGCACATTACACGATAATACGACGGATGAACCGAGTCTCATACTACGCGACATGAAATGAAAGGCATGTAGCTTTTCGGCTGATTTGTCACAACAAAGCAGTCCTGATATATTAGTAAGGACTTACTACGACCCAAAGAGCGAGCTTTAATTTCAGGGACACCCATCCGTACCATGCTTTAACTACGTCTTGCAAGGTTTGGGAGTCCAGATTTGAAGCAAAAGTGAAAGGAGGTATCCTGCCTCTAGGTAAAGTAAAGGTGATCGAGAAGTTAACATAAAGACGTGCCTTCAAATAAAGCTGATTTCGAAAATATTCAAAGTTCTTTTTCCCCACTCCTCTATTAGTCAATCAGTTAGTCATTTCTACGTTAATAGGATGAAAATATATGGCTGAGAGGAAAATCAGAATAGGAAAGTATTATACCGACATGACCTGCTGTTTTGTTCATGAAAGCAATCGGATATGGACTCTATATTTATTTCAATATATGCTGTCTATGACAAAAAAGAAAAGACAAATTTTACGAACCAAGTTTGAGTAAAATATACCTACTAAGTCATATTATGTACATAACATTACATTAAAATATCACGAGACTGCAAGAATATCACTCACAGTCGCTTCCCGTTTATAATACTTTGCTCTTTACCACAGAATATCATAAAAATCAATGGAAGAATGGTTTGAAATTTCAGTCACTTTTGAAAAGACATCAGCATTACAGAAATTTGCATATGACACAACGCTACATTTCATAACTAGAAACTGGAATTTAAAATAAAATTTAAGTTAAAATCTTCCGGCTAGTGAATCTGAGAAAACTAGTTCTCACAGCCTATTAAGATGTTAAATTAGGAAGTGGACTAGAAATGTTGCCCATAACAGAGCTTGGAAACTATTTCGCCGCGCTTCAATAAATTTCTTTTGACTTCCTTCGAATATATTCCTATATCTGCTACTTACAAATTAATTACGCATTAAGTACGAGTATACTCTTGAAATATCCCATTTACGAAACCTTAAAATATTCCTCTTATTTTCTGTCGGACGTCCCTATCACAACTTGATGTTCGGTTTATCTTCATAGGTCATCTTCAGGGCTCCTTATGCAGCCAGCATTTCATCTCAGCGTCCTATGCAATAGTTTTTATGTATGGTGTTTTGCTATCACACTGACATACCTCATCACGGTTTCTTCTATAACACGCGTATCTTCATCATGTTTACGATATCTCATTCAGTTTCCTGGGGCCTTTCCATGGATACACATTTTTTTGTCTACGACAGTCCCGTTTCCTCGTCCGTTAAAGTCCTATACTTTGATCTACACACACACACACACACACACACACACACACACACACACACACACACACACACACACACACACACACACACACACACACAGACAAACACAGACACAGACACA
>BLKM01011093.1:1198421-1280754 GCA_013340265.1 Coptotermes formosanus | reverse complement strand
ACACACCCACACACATACACATACACACACAAACCCACACACATACACATACACACACAAACCCACACACATACACATACACACACAAACCCACACACATACACACACACGTAAGTATGATTATTCCTGTACATAAATTGTAATAGATTTCACGTAAGGAATTTGCATAATAGTATACATTTTATACTTTCACATAAGCACAAGAGCAAGAACACTGGTTAAATAAAACTGAGAAGAAAGAAATGCTGCAAAAGACTAAAGGATATCACATCCATGCTCAATAAAGTGGTAAACGAACATTATGAAAAGGGAACAAATGTTCAGCAATTGCATTAAAGCGTAATAAAGTATTCATTTTGTTTGTCTGGTTGTAATGTAATCAGTAGCAGTTCTTGTTGACATTTATATAACAAATCATATACCATTACGAGGAAAAATAAATAAGGAACTCATACCGGTATTTTGCAGAACACCCCCCCCCCCCCAAGAAACTCAAATGGAAGCAATACATATCGTGTGGCAATATAAAATGTGGTACATTCATTATGAGTTCCACTGTACAGGAACTAGTAAAATAAAAGCAGAAACATTTTACAACCAAATTCACTTTCCATAAACACAGTTATATATTCCAGCTTACATCTCCACAAACTCGTGCCTTTTTCTTGCCGTAGGAAACTAAAAAATGAGAAGAAAAAGAAATAGTGAAAAAATAAAGTTAAATTTAGGGTTTTACATCTCACCCAAGTACAAGAAAACAGAACACAGAAAGACATAGCCAGAAACAAAGATGCACCTATTCTAAGACAGCACTGCCTGCACTCGTGTGTCATACATAAATATGTATGTATGTGTGTGTATGTGTAAGCATCAAGGCAAATGGAGTGACACGTACAAAAGTAACAAAACAAAAGTAGGCAGGCCTGTACGCTCTGTGTAACGCAGATATCACATTTAAGTCATTACTTCAACGAACTGTCGAAGTTTCGTAATGGCCACTTCAACAGAAAAGCATGTAACGTTTACTCAGCTGCTAGAAAAGTACGTGAAGTGTCCTGCTTCTTTAGAGGACGTTAAAGAAAGAAAGTTTCAGGTCACAAAAACAGATGGCAACACACACACACATACCAAAACTGTCCATTTCTAAAGTTGAATTATTTTCCCACCAATATACAAGACCACGTTTATTTAACATATACAACCGCGGAACAGCAGACAGCCAGATGGTTGGCTGGAAAGCTAAATACGTAGGACGTAACATATATATATATGGATTGTTGCATGCATGCATACATACATACATACATACATACATACATACATACATACATACATACATACATACGTACATACATACATACATACATACATGCATACATACATACATACATACATACATACATACATACATACATACATACATACACACACACACATACACATACACACACACACATACACACACATACACACACACATTACATACATTACATACATACACACACACACACACATACACACACACACACACACACATTACATACAATACATACATACATACATACATACATACATACATACATACATACATACATACATACATACATACATACACACATACACACACACACATACACACAAATACATACGCACATACGTACATACGCACACACGTACATTCGTACACATGACAGACAGGCAGGTATGTATACTATTTTCAATTTAGGAGCGGGAACTTGTCACAAGCGGTCTCCAGCTACCACAGCCACAGTCCGTGAGTAATCCTTTTAAATTACGATTTTACTGAACATGCTCTCCACGCCACTGGAGATTTCTTCAAAGTCAGCTTGACAGAACAAGCGGTGCTCCCACTAAATAAACGTTTATTAGCCTAAGTTGAGGCAGCGATGCCGATGAATGCGTAAGCACCTCTCGACTGATCCGTAACGACGGATACTTTCGCGAATCACTGCGACCTGGCGCAAGTATCCGTAAATAATAAAAATTACTTACCTCAGGGGAAAGGACTGACAACGTAACTTTCACAATTAGGTTCTCTACACACGTGCAACTGTGGGAAGCCTAACACTGTTGGGTTACGTGGATAGTTTCTTTTTTTTCACTAATTTTATCACACAGCAACAAATTCATACACAAGATGCCTTGTGTATAAGAAATAAATGGCTAAACGTGAACAATGATGGAAGAATCTGAATGAAATGTTAGTCTTAACCCAGTGCACAGACTAACATATCACAGTATCCTATGTAGGATGGATAAATTAAATCAGACATAAAGATACCCCGAAGTTAATTTTGCAGTAATCGCTCTGTAGTGTTTTACGCAGCGTACGGAACAGTGTACATTAGTCACTTCTTGTACAAGTTGTACTTATCCCTTTGCAACATTGCTTAAATCCACTGTCTACTCACGCTATTAGGTTAGTTAATTAAAATGCCCTTTATACAGTAGGTGAAGAACGTTAACTGCGGAGCAGAACGTTTAATTTTACAGCATTGCAGTACATTAAATGAGTCGTACATTTAATCACTGACCCCTATGCTCTTCGATGTTATACGTGTCATTCTTAGCCAAATGCGTTTTAGTTACGTATTTCTCTGGGCAAGGATAGCGTAGTCAGTGTAGCGACCAGCTACGGACTGGACGGTCCGGGGATCGCGTCCCACAGCAGGCTAGCTTTCCCGCACCCGTCCAGACCGGCCCTGGGGCCCACCCTGCCGTATGGACAAACGGCATCGGGTCTCCTTTCCGGGGACAAAGCGTTCAGATAGTGGCGTTGGTCACACACCCACATCTAGCACGGAGAACAAAGAAAGAGTAGAGCTATATATAGGGGCCTACGATTCTCACCCTCTTGGCCTTCATGGTCTGTTCTACGGTGATTTCAGGTATCTACAGCGAAGTTCACTTAACGAATCTCTACATCGAAATATGTAGTTTACATCAGAAAAGCAAATATTACGAGTATGTTTGTAGCAACGACTCTGTAATGTCCTATACCAAAATGTCATTTTCAGTAAGCAGGCAGAAGGCGTATTAATAAAGACGTTATCTGCGGCGAATTTCTACGTAGAGAGATAAGTTGGTTTTGAGGTAGTATACTTATTTTTGGAACCTCATGCAAATTATGTTTTGTTTTGGTTTGTTTTGTTTTGTTGTGTTTTGTAGTCCTTCCCTCTTCTACCTACTTGTTCACAGTAGGTGTAGAGGGTTTGATTTTTCACTCGATCACACTCAAGCACACACCACATTCGGTAGGAATCCTCTGGACGAGGGATCAGCCCGTCGCAGAGCCCTCTACCTGACAACACAAACACTGTACAAGACAAACACCCATCCCCCGGTGGGATTCAAACCCACGATCCCAGCAAGCGCTCGGCCGCAGACCTACGCCTTAGACCGCGCGGCCACTGGGATCGGCATGCAAAATTGTATGAATTATAGTTAAATAAATTGAAACTTGTCTGTAATGAAACCTAAAAGAACAATACGAGAATGCAGTTGATCTAATATAAAAATATCAGTTCCTACCTAACAGTAAACACACACCGTCTCCGGTTACTGAGACCGGCTGGTTTATTCTGCTTAGGAAATTAGGCTAATTACTCTCTCTTCCCGTGAGCACCATACAAAATACACGAATGCACCAGAAAAATGCAGAGTTTTTTAAATGTTGGAGAAGGTCGTATGTATAGACACAGATGTGTTTTAAAAGGTTAAAAAAGAGCACTTTTTTTCTGGTTCCAGCAATAAATAGTGAAAGTCAATATGACTGTACCTTCCAAAGCTGTTCCGAATACGGAAAACAGAAAACAAGAATTTAGGAGAAGACAGTCTCCGTGAATGTTTATTCATTGTTACTGTTCCGTGATGTGCAGGCTGAAATGTGTCTAAGGAGGAACATATCTGACAAAAACGCGAAACAATTTATGTCCGCTGTAGACAAACACGTGCGTAAAGATGTTAAGGAGTACTGGAAAGGATAAAAAAGAAAGAAGTAATGATCGCTGAGACGGAAGGAACAGGTAAAAGACAGTCAAAATAAAAATAAATAAAACAGGTAATTGTAGAAATAAAAAACTAAAACATGAGAAAAATATAAATGTAAGACGTCATATGAAAGTCAGTTTTGCTGTTATAGACACCATGTACATTGTTCGTTTTAAGCATCAGTTCGATTAAAATACTTAAGTATCTTTGCGTTTTGACATTGCCCTATGAAATGGGCTTTTAAATTTATGCGTCTGTGGACTACCGTGAATAAAGTACCACAACAAAAAACAAACTACACGGGGCAGGGTCCTCCTTCGGAACTTAACAGCCGCTTAGATGTTTATCAGAGTCACTTCGTACTTAATCCTAAGGCTCATCACCGAGTCCCAAAGGACCCGCTGACGGTCCCAAAGCTGGGAAGGATGAACCCAGTCCACGTCTTCAAATCCTATTACCTTATATCCATTTTATTGTTATTTTCTATCTCCGTCTTGGAATCCCAAGGAGTATTTTCCATTCACGTTATTCGACTAAAACTTTGCATTTCGTCCTCATTTTTCACACATGTCGCCTACGGCCGTCATAACACCCTCCTGTCTCTTTCATCAGTACCTTCTGCCACCAGGCTATTTTACGCTCTAAATTTACACCACCAATACTATTTATCACGAAATCTAAAAATGCTACAAATTCTATTTGAATTCCAATGGCAATAATTAATCCAGCAACATTTGAATTGCAAAACCGTAGTCTTGCCGTGTAAATTTTCGAGAAATAAAATCGGAACAGAAGTGTACTCTAACGCTTCTAGTGCTTTAACCACTGGATTTTGAGTTCATTACCTCTGAAGTAGGCTTCTACCCTTCGTTTCAGAATTGATCGCGATGCCTGCAGCGCAATTATGAAAAGCCTTTAGATAAAATGATCTCATAATAATCCGCAGTTCAACACGCCTTTGATTAACTATTTAACCCCAGTTCAAACCTCCGTTTAAACCAGGCAATAAACGCTCTCTCATCTTGCTTTACGGCCGTGTCATCTTCCTCAATTGTAGTTGAGTCCACCCAATCAAATTACAGCCAAAGAAGTGTGTCGGATAACGACCAGTCCTCCACCACGCTGTGGAGTACTACGCGTGGACTGTATATAAACCGGCAGTAGCCTTAAAATAAAGATTTTCATACACGCAAAATTAATTCAAAAAGAACATTACCAATAAAATTTCAACGTACGTACATTCCTGAGTGTACGCGCACAATGAGAAACTTCATGATTTGTGCCTTCACCAAGTAATATCGTTGTAATTACATTAAGAAGGGTGAGAGTGTCAGACGAAATGCACATCATGGGAGGCGCGAGGAAGTCGTATACGAATCATATTAGGTTGTAAAACTGACAAGTGGCCTATCGAAGGACATGGTGTAGGTGCGAATCCAAAATTAGAATGTACCTTGAAATACTGTGTGAGGGCGTTAAAGTAATTCATATGACTTTGAACAGAGACAAATTAGCAGGGTAGTGAACTTCTGAGTTCCACAGAGGGCGTGGAATTTCTCATCTATCTCATCAGCAAAGTCAAAGGCCGCCCCCTAATATGCTAAGCAGGATGTGCGGCGCTACACATTCTCAGCCTCGGCGCTAGAACGGGATGGGTGACAACGTCAGGACTGGCCGCTTTACCCTCGGGAAAAAAATCCGATACCCCTTTTACAGGAGTACGGGTAAGCCTCGGGGCCGGTCTGGATGGGTCCAAAAAATACCATTCGCACCGATGTTCGAACCCTGGGCCGTTCAGCCCGTAGCGAGTTGCTACATCGATTAAGATATCCTGGCCACGTCTATCAGTAACGATTCTGATTTATACAGGTATTGCAAAAGTAAGGTCATTAAATTTTGTACATGCTATTACTAGCAAGTAATGCTGGTATTTGATATTGAATAAAGTTTTTCAAAAGACGCCTGAAAGAATTTATGGAAAGTCAATAACTTTGAAAATCTGACTACTGAAATCCTAAATATACGCAGGTAGATGTTACGGCGAGGAATTTTGTACGCTTTTGAGAAAATATTCTTAATAGTATAAAGTAAATTTGTAATAAACGTTCAAGCAAACTTTCGAAGAAAACGGTTGTTCTCGTTTTAATAATGATAGTAACAATAATAACAAAAATAATAATTGTAACTAAAATTGCCCTCAATAATAGAACCACACTTACTGTTCGACGCCCCACTCAAATAATGTTATATTACGATCAGCACTGTCGCCATTATGCTGAAATTAGCGAGTTGAATAAAATCGCCCGATAGTACGGGAGCATACTCATAGGATCACAGCAAACATAGGAAGAAATTGCAATATTCGTGACCTACTCTTGCAGGAGGCCGCTGCTTGCAGGCCTGTGGTCCAGGATCTGCACAAAATTACAAGGTTTCTGCACTCAAATTTTCTCACCGTTTGTGCAATCAACAAAACCCAGAAAACCAAAGGTCGAAGATCATCTTCGAAGCAATTACTACTACGGGAGCGACAAATAAATCCAAAAATTTGGTTTAAGACGTGCAACAAAACCTCACTGAAGTGGAGATAATGTTCATGCCCTCGAACTGTTGCAAAATTGGAAGCTACTTCGGACATTCCACAAACACGTATTACCTTCAGTTTTATATTGTGACTTTACTCATACGTATTACCTTCATTCAGCAAAGACATAACCTAACTAAGTAAGCTGTATTTGCATAACAGAAATTTCAGCCACCATTTGGATGCAGAATGTTTTCGTTCTGTGTGCTTACATTTCGTAGTCTAAGCTGTATGCAAACAGACATTCCAAAGGCTGTTACAAGCAAGGAGTGAGAAAAATGCATGTTACAAACAAACGTTGTATGCGTTTCGCCGTTAGTATTTATACAAAACACCATAAGAACATTTCAGAAGAGAAACTGAACCGATCCGTGCCATCGCACAGGTCTTTAGTCGCCGGCCTCTCTCCACGAAGGCACACAGACCACCCCATATTCAGTCCACTGGTTCAACAACTAACCCCTTTTATAATTACACATTATATTGCCTCTCACGTGTATGCTCCTGTTTATACTGACTCTTTGCTTTCATGGACTTCTTTGTGACAGCGACCTGCGCCAATTACAGAGTCCTTTTAAGAGTAAAGTATTAATGTAGTCTAATAATGATCAGACTGCAGGGGTGTAGATTAGGCTTTAAAACTTTTCCTCTCACCCCCGACAATAATGAAAGTTACAGCATAATGTCCATTCATAGTGGTGCTTCTTCTTATACAAAAGTGTGAAGAGCAATTCGGTATATTCTATGCGATTCTTGTACAGTGCATTAGTGAATGCCATATGATAGTTACTGGTAATACAACAGTTCACTGTTCCACAGAATCAATCCGGAGAATATCCTAATTCCTGGAAGGATGAGGCGTGTGATGTATAGCGATAATACTATTATACACGACTCATAAATGAAACCTACCCTGAACGCAGAAAGCTACTGTCATGGCCTCAGTGGCCGTGTATATAATGTTAATGGTATTCGGGTAAATTTGGACTCAACAAGCGATGCAGACACTTCGTCTCCATGCCCCTACATTTCGCTCCGTCTTGGTCCCTGGGAAGTGTTTAAGAAGTTGTCCTTCCCTACAGAATTTGGGCTTCGACTCAGCCGAACTTAGGCGACTCGACTGTTAGCCAGCGAGTTCTAACAAACTTCAAACCAACTTCGACTTTCAGGAAAATTCGCAATGCATCATACATAATGCATGATGAAGTCATAAATAAAGTACCGGCATTGCATGCATGGCCTTTCAATTTTCTTGTCTAGGCGAGGCAGTACATCCGAACACTCGCGTAACCCAAGCACTCAAACGGAGCGCAAGAATAGAAAGAAATAGTTAAAAGTTTAGCAAGATGCACTACAGAAATACCACTAGCTTTGTACCTAAAACTGCGGGACTTTTTACAGCAAAATATAGCATTCGGCTGCTTAGAAATTGCAAATGTGAGCGTATTTGTATACGGGTAGCATTTCCTAATGTACATTGATAAATTTCGGAAGTTCACGTTCCTACAAAGAAAGGCTTACATATTGCTTTTGGAGTCAGGAGTTTCAAAGGTACCCAGCGAACAGACAATTGTTCAGTTCTTGCTTACATGTTAGCAAATGCAAAATTTGTTATCTGTTTGGATGTGAGCTACAAAAAAATTGAAAACATTCCTTCAGACATTTTAATAAGGGTCGAGACAATAAAAAAGGTGAATACAGACAAATACTAAAAGTATACCAGAGGCAGTCTTGTCCATAATAACGGATGTTTTATTCTAGAATAAATTAAGTATTCATTTATCTACATGATTAAATAAACCAAAAACCGTACCCTTTTCTGGCAATCCCCACACAGTTAAAAATCGTCACCTTTTCTAAAACCATTAAAAAGTCCATAAGAAGTTACGATGTGATAACTACGAATACTGGAAAAATTGCTACACTCCAGTAAGTAGGAAACAAAGACATTCAAAAGCTACGAACTGCCTAACGCGATATGCCTTGAAATATGAATTGAAACTTCAGGGTTTGCAAAATGACTAAACTGACTTGCTGACGGACTGCCCAACCTTCAAAAACTCTCTTCCGTGAATCCAAGTCCTCTGCACACACAAGATATTACAAGGCATACAGAAACGCATACAACTTTTAAAGGCTTCAACGGTTGAGCGATTAAAGTGCAATATTAGAGAAACTGGACTAGGCATAGAAATCACAGCCGAGGGCATTACTTCACTTTAAAAGCGTACTTCATAAAAAATCACGAGGACTGCGTTCCTCCAAAATCCGTCAAATAAGACATTTTGTGTTCTCTGTGAAACTACGTGTATAGCAAGTTTTCACCCTAGTAACAGAAACAGTAGCAACATGAAAATCATAAATTGCAGAAAAAGAACTCAATCCACCGATCCTTCTAATGCAACTGCACACACGACGTAACAGCCCGAATACTTATTTTATAATACTGTGGGATCAGAGTGTTAGTTTCCCGTCTCCCAGTACTGCGATACGTGTAAGACCTCAGGCCAGTTCAAGGGATCACTTGCGGACAAACCGACACTCGGCATGCTTCTTTACACGTACTTTGATCGTCTGTTAGTACCATTCCACCTATTCTCCATACCCACAACTCATTCGTCTACCACCGACCCTACATAATTTTAGCAATCGATGTTGTTAAATAAACAACATTCTCTTGTTTTCTTCTCATAATACTGCGACATTAAGCAGTAAAGGAAATCCATATAGCAAGGTACTACAGTACTGCCAGTCACCTCCAATCACAACGCTTCACGAACCAGAATAACGACACTCTAAAAACTGCAACAGATAGCACGTTTACCTTTTTAATAGGCAAAATAAGCAGATTCTCCTACCCTCACCCACCAATTTCAGAACCAGTAACTAAGTTGCCACAGCTTTATTGCGGGATCCTTCAAATGGGTCAAATGAAAGCATTTACACCGATACTGCTTATACGTATATACCTGA
Source organism: Coptotermes formosanus (assembly GCA_013340265.1). Lineage (NCBI taxonomy): Eukaryota > Metazoa > Arthropoda > Insecta > Blattodea > Rhinotermitidae > Coptotermes > Coptotermes formosanus. The sequence continues at coordinate 1,271,186 of BLKM01011093.1, read as the reverse complement.
AAGTAGCTCGTGTTCCAACTTTGAAACCGCATTTGTGAGCCGTAGTTCTCTTCCCCCAACCCCCTACACAAAGTGTGTTTGAGCGTTCATTTCACGTTGCGAATCCCACTGAAGCTTGCGTGTCATCTTCCAATAAAGACGAACAGAATTATAACTAACTTCCGTAAATTGAACACAGTTGCTCTCTATCTGAAAGGGTCGTTGATATGGGGAAATAAAATCGATATAAGCATCGATTTAAAGTTTCGCTGTAGCAAGAAAATGTTCTCAACCAAACGCAGGGCTATCATATGCTGACATATGTAGAATATATGTGTGAACATACTAATACATGATCCATATTACACCGAAGATTTTTCGTACAGTCGTCTTGTGACATTCAATTTTAAAAAAGTAGTACACACAGACAGCGGTATTTACTGTAACATTTCAATTGGGTAACTGTATTTTAGAACTACACGTTTCTATAAAACTCCCTATTCAGCATTCATATTTCGCTGATAAATCACTGTACTTCTGTAATTATTATCTTAACCAATTTAATGACATTAAAATTTCACTGTTCTTGTTTATTACGGCACGGAAATATAAATATAAATATTTTGCTTTATGTATTTACAAACAATAATCTACATGTAATTGTTTTTTTAAGTCCGTAAAATCTTGTACTTCTGGACGGATAATGTTTGTACCTTTACTCACCCACTGCGAGCTCTAAATGCCCACCAAAAATATGTAGTATCGAAGCGGACAATTCCAGAGAGGTCCCGCATCGATCACTTACCTGTAAACACAAACATAAAAACAGAGTTACTCACAGAATTCCGTATCATCAAACAGGGAAAGGATGAATGACATTATTCAGTACATTAACACACGCTGCTTGTTATCGTATGCACGTTACTGTTGTCCCTCCGAACAGATTATAGTGGACACAGGGTATTGTGGAGGAGGGTGGGGAGGTGAAGCCTGGAAACGAGCAAACACGAATTAATTATTGTTGCAGCGGATTTAGATGAAGGATTATTTTGAATCAAACGAAAGTTTATCTCTACCAGTATACGTGTTGAAATGGTTGGTGACATTATTCCTAAATTGCTATACAGGGCGTTTTCAACTGCGGACACAATCATGACCTGTAAAAGTAATGGTAATATGATGCCGGTAATTGCAGGAGGGAAATGACAACGGTTCAGGGTTGGTTAGCTTTCTACGGATGTGATGATGGATTATGGATAATAGACGGGGTTATAATTTCCCCAGTGCCATCATATGTGAATATATATATATATATCCTCATTGATAATAGACATTTCAGGACAGAAATTACTGTGTATTGGTTTTGGGGAATTTCTGTTATTAGTCACCACTATTATCACTGGTCAAATACGTAGCCAAAACGCTCGTTACTTACAGGCTGATGGCAGTTCGACATAATTATGCTGCTGAAAATGCTTTGTTTGGGGATACTTCTGACTAATCTCCTTCAGTACGTTGTGTTTCATGACATGACACAATGCGAAGAAAATAATTCAAATCATGTATAATAAAAAATAATTAAAATCGCTCAATTTTTTATTATTAATGAGCTGGCTGAACAGCCACAAGGCCAATTATAACACTGTCTTAGTAAAATCCGTAACAAAACATGGCAGATGAAGGAAACCCTTAACAGTTGAAACTATAAACACAAATTCCAACAGCATCTTTAACATTAAGACTTAAATAAACAGTAAAAAACTAAAGTGAATTATTATTAAAGGAATCCAAAGTTATTGCACTGTACAAATTCGCTAGCTTCAGAAAAAGCAATACAGTGTTCAGCTTATAAAATTAAGCACCCATTTTCCGTAACTTTTCGTAGTTTACGTGCATAAAATACAGTCATGCTCAAGAAAATGAATCTGGTTCATGAAGGGAGAGAAGTCAGTAATATGGTACTTACAAACCTGAATGAATACGTTCTCTCTGCTGGTGCACACAGATTGCCCAAAGGTACATAATTTACCACCGTCCATACTGCTTCTGGTAGCACGTTTATTTATTGCATAGAATTATTTATAGAAGTACACACATACGTTATATATATATATATATGCGCAGCGCAGAAGAGGTACAGCTCCACGCGTTCTTCGCCTTCGGCACTATATAGGCTGAGCGTCTCGCTTTCACACACCGACAATTTTCCCCGGGGAGTGAGCCTCCAGTACGCACTGGACGGAGGCCAGGTGGCTCAGCAGCCGGGCTGAACACAGTGGCGAATATTTACTCCTGCCTTATACTAATTTAAATTCTGCACACCTAAACCCAATTCACACTTATTTAGCTTTATACAGATTTAACTTTTGCACACCTAACGCCACTTAAAATTAATTCATTACTTATACAAATCGGCTTCTGCAGATCTAAAATCGCTTCATATTTATTAATTATTATACAAATTAACTTCAAGCCTAACCCTACTTTACCTACGTATTCGAAGGCAGTCAAAAAATACTTCCCTGTCATTTCGAAAATTCAACAAATAACGTATTTTAAAGAGTTATGCTACGTACAAATTTCTTTTAATATTTGCCGTTTTGGAGAAACTCGATAAAAGATTTATTTTTAAGTAAAATAACACTGGTATTGAGCAACATTACAATCCCGTAACAAAGTGCAGTGTATACGAGCAATACCATACTTCACCAAAACATATTCAGTTTTTTCGGATAGGCAATATGACTTACATTAATTTTACTTACCCACGACATTTCATTTCGCGCACTGTAAGCAAATAACATGTTACATAAAGATACATAATAATTTACTCATTCACATAAATTAAACCGTGACATAACTAACATGATTATTGATTTCAGTTAGCTTTTTAACTCAACGCGGGAGCCCTATTTCAATCCCAGATCAGTCCATTGAGGTTAATGGTGGAAAAAGTGTCACGGGGACCGGTTTTTCTCCAAGTATTCGGTTTTCGCCTGTCGGTATTATTCCACTAACGTTCCATAACCATTAATTCATCTATCACCGACTCCATGCATTGGTATCAGCTGACAGCGTCAGTACGTAGTCCACTCGCAAAATACGTTTTTTCGATTACGCCAACAGCTTACAGTGACACTGGAAGTGATATTCACAAAGGGTCTTCCTCTAGTAGTTTATCCCAGACATCCTGGTGAATATGAATGTGCAACGATTATTCAAAACAACTAGAGTGGCGGAATTCCAGTGAAACGTGCAGCAACAGACTGACAGAAGGGTATCCAACGTTGTCAGGCCAAACATTCCTAAGTACAAGCAAGCCGAAGAAAGGATAACTGAGAGGCAGAGTGGTGCGTGTGGAGATCACGCAGGTTAAGGCCTTTATATGCAATTAGAAGAGATGCGTTTAGGAAAACTCTGCTATCATTACGAAAAAGAATTGCTGTTTTAAAGGCGAATAACTTCTACTTTACGGATACAGAGAACTAGAAAACACTGTACACAAAAAATATCAGTAAAAAATAAAAGACTGAACTCCGGACGCGTAGAAGAATAAAAGATGGCATGTCCAAGTACGTGATGCTATACTGCACTGCAAATATATTACAGCAATCATGTTACAGCAATCATGACAGCATGTTTTCAATCTGACACGAAAAACTTACTCCGAGGTTTTGTAATGAAATCACAAAGGAATGTCGTTTATCCAAATATTTCCGATTCACACTATTTTTTTTCTGTTCCTTTAATCAGTAGAGGGGAACGAACGGAAGCAAACTAGATGAAAACCACTCTTACTTCCTCTTCGCCGAAAAACGTCTTCTACAAAGGCTAATACGTCCGAGTTATTTTTAAATAATCCAACATGGAATTCCTTGCTCTAACAGGGATTACGCTAATATAAAAACGTTTTCTACTCCGTTAATTATGCTCCTGTTTTAATTATCTTAGGAAGGTAATAAGCAAACCGAAACAAAGACGGTCTACAACGCTTGAGTACCGAACTGACAAATACGAATAGACAATATAAAGATGAATGCGGGATACTTAGAAATACTTGTGGAGTTTCCTTAACTCACTACCTTGCAGAAATTTAATAAGGCTCAGTAAAGTGAAAAATTACATGGGTATATCCTAGAAATCATAAATTCTGGTATCAGAAAACAGCAAGTCGGCAATAACACGAGACGGAGCAATTTTGGTAAATGGTGCGTTACCTCTTACGTAATCGCTGAGAAGGAGACAGAACATTTAGGAAATTTTGTCCGAATTTCTAGGAATCAAAAACAATCTGCTAAATACTTAGCCTAGGCATCCAGTATTTTTTAATTTTATAAATAACAGTTTCGTGCTTGAATGGCCAAAGCTTCTGAAGTGAATCCGACAGGTGTTTGTTTCGAATTTTGGCTCGGACACCGACTGTCCTAAAATCGTTTTACGACGTGACCGATTCCCTTCGACCACAGACGTTCTAATCCAAGCGTCATCCAATTCATTGTCAACATCGGCCCAGTACACACTTTGTAGTTCAGAACATCTTAACAATTACGGCCGAAAGTTTCTAGGTCAATAAGAAAACGAAAGTTCACTGAACTGATCTTGCTTACAGTGTAACAAAACGTAAATTGTACAGATTCAAACGTTATTTTTGATGGAATAAATAAATTTCTTCAAACAGGTCTTCCAAGCTGAGGTCTTCGTTCTTCTACGATCTTGCGCAGCGTCTTCATAAGGAAATAAAAAATAATACCAAGCGATGTCCCATTCGAATGAAGACCTCAACTAATCCAGGCCTAAAATGTCGCAGTTCGTCCAAATTCTTTACCTGACAACTCCAAATACAAACAAACAAACAAACAAACAAACAAACAGCAACAATGCTTAACCCTTTCGTAAGGCCTGAGCCACTGACACAAGGAAGAAGACACTTAGAGTAGGTTTTACTTAATAAAGAAGGCATTGTTATATCCTTAGTATTCTGTCCGCGACGCAATTATAGGACGCACCCGCCTGCTGATTCTTATTACTCGGTGAAGTACATTACAAAGTCTAAAACACGTACCTTTACAATATAAACAGAACAATTACTTTTAGCCGTCTAAGCAAGATACAAATATCCTGCTAGGCTATTCTCATTTATTGACTATTGCGGCACATTTCGTAACTTCTGGCTGAGGTTTGTGTTTCTAAAGACAGAATCGTTACACAATTAATAATTCAGATCTGTATCACAGATGCAGCAGGTTTTATAATTGTATGTACAACGGTTATTAAAATCCTTCCAACGTTGATCGGTGCTAAAATATTAAAATTGTGATGAGACGGGTTTTATATCATATAAATATTACATTCCCTCCTATTAATTAAAAATTAAAATGAAACACGGTCATTAGCTGATTCGACGATCTATTTGGAGGGTATTACGTGACCTCTTCATGCAACTCCCTTGTTAGAAACTTATCCTGTTTTAATTGATTCATGTACAAATGTTAGTATATTTTGATATCAATATCCCGTTGCGCTTTTTAATCAACATCCATTTCTATTAGCAGAACGAACACAGCACCTTAAACACTATGCATTCATTTGCCCTCTAAAACATGTTTCGGCTGTTTGTATCGGCCATCATCAGGTAGAATCACAATAACAAAAAATTTACGAATTATATTATATGGGAATTCAAAGTAGTATCGACTAAGACTGCGTCTAACATGTCCGGTTACGTGGACCATGTTAGCTACATAGCCCACAAATAACAAATACATCTCTTCAACCTAAAGCTCAATAATTGTATTTTAACAAATTTAACTACCACTGTGTATGTCTTAATATTATTCCTTTATAGTGAATAATGAGATGGCTATTGAAAAACTAAAAAGTCACAAATCACCAGGTATTGATCAGATTCCAGCAGAATTGATTAAAGCAGGGGGTAGGATTATTCGGTCTGAAATCCATAAACTTATTATTTCTATTTGGAATAAGGAGGAATTGCCTGAGGAATGGAAGGAGTCGGTCATTGTGCCTATTTATAAGAAGGGTGATAAGACAGATTGCAATAACTATCGAGGCATATCACTTTTGTCGACTACGTACAAAATTCTATCCAACATCCTTTTGTCAAGGTTAACTCCATATGCAGAGGAAATTATTGGGGATCATCAGTGTGGATTTCGACGTAACAGGTCAACCACTGATCATATATTCAGCATTCGTCAAATACTTGAGAAAAAATGGGAATACAATGAGGCAGTTCATCAGCTATTTATAGACTTCAAGAAAGCCTATGATTCAGTTAGGAGGGAGGTCTTGTATAATATTCTCATTGAGTTCGGTATCCCCATGAAACTAGTAAGGTTAATAAAAATGTGCCTAAGTGAAACATATAGCAGAGTTCGGGTAGGCAAACATCTGTCTGACACGTTCCCTATTAAGAATGGCTTGAAACAAGGAGATGCTCTGTCGCCATTGCTTTTCAACTTTGCTTTAGAATATGCCATTAGGAGGGTTCAGGCAAACCAGGAGGGCTTGAAATTGAATGGTACACATCAGCTTCTGGTTTATGCTGATGATGTTAATATATTGGGCGGAAGCGTACATAGCATAAAGAAAAATGCAGAAGATTTAATTATTGCTAGTAAGGAGATTGGTCTAGAAGTAAATGCTGAGAAAACTAAGTACATGGTCATGTCTCGAAATCAGAATGCACGACACAATCACAACATAAATATAGATAATAAATCCTTTGAAAGGGTGGAAGAATTCAAATATTTGGGAGCAACCCTAACGAATCGAAACTCCATTCATGAAGAAATTAAGAGCAGATTGATGTTGGGGAATGCTTGCTATCATTCGGTGCAGAATCTTTTGTCTTCGAGGTTGCTATCCAAAAACACAAAGATTAGGGTATACAGAACTATAATTTTACCTGTTGTTCTGTATGGATGCGAAACTTGGTCTCTCACACTGAGGGAGGAACAAAGACTGAGGGTGTTCGAGAATAGGGTGCTGAGGAGGATATTTGGGCCTAAGAGGGACGAGGCGACAGGGGAGTGGAGAAGACTACATAACGAGGAACTTAATGACCTGTACTCATCACCAAATATTATTCGGGTAATCAAATCGAGAAGACTGAGATGGGCGGGGCATGTGGCACGTATGGGGGAGGAGAGAGGTGCATACCGGATTTTGGTGGGGAGACCCGAGGGAAGGCGACCACTTGGGAGACCCAGGCGTAGATGGGAGGATAATATTAAGATGGACATTCGGGAAGTGGAATGGGAGGACATGAACTGGATTGATCTGGCTCAGGATAGGGACAGGTGGCGGGCTCTTGTGAATGCGGTAATGAACCTTCGGGTTCCATAAAATGCGGGGAATTTCTTGACTAGCTGAGAAACTGTTAGCTTCTCAAGAAGGCCTCTGCTCCATGGAGTTAGTTAGTTAGTTATAGTGAATAATACATATATTTTTAATATTTTAACTGCGAAGTGGAGGCCTCCACATCAGCATACGTTTCCATTTGTTATTCGAATTCTACCTGATGATGGTCAATACAAACGGCCGAAACATGTTGTAGAGGATAAATGAAAGCATAGTGTTTAATGTGATGTGTTCGTTCTAATACAAAAATGGATGTCGGTTAGTTAGTATGCCTGTTACAAGGTTTCGTGGCACTGTTTCTGCTTTGTATGCCGTGCACATTAGACATACTTAATAAATCTGCAGTTCGAGACAGTCTGCCAGTGACCTCACTCTCCTATCGTTCTTGTATGATACTGGCTGCGGTAAAGTGCTGCTGTCCGCTTTATTTCGTCGATGCTTTTTAATTTTGTGGAGGTTTCTGCCAAAACGTCTATGCGATTTGACAAGAGTGCGCAAAAAAAGAATATATTCTACTTGTTATGCGTGTGTTACGAGTGAACATGCGAATATGAGGACACTAATTTTGTTTAGACACCAACAGACCAAAGAGATATCGTTGTCATCATAATCATCATCATCCCAATGATGACAAAAATAACAATACGATAATCAGGATAAACCTAAGATTTGGCTCGTTTACGTTACAGGGATTAAAAATTAAGACTGTGATATTCTGGGTTCTGACACTGTGTACCATTCTAAGTAGATGCCAACGTTTCAGGAGAATCACTACCGCTAAACTACCACACAAAAAATGCAAAAAGTAACCAGCTTATTTCAAAGACGCGGGAATTTTTTTTATCATTTTATTTCGCTAAACATTCATATTTTTATACAATCGTGCATCAGTCACTGAAAGAAACAACACAAGCTTTTATGTTAATTATTACCCAAAAGGGAAATCGGTAGGCAACGCGAAGTTTAAACTCCCATACCGAACCTCTGCAATAATTTTATAGCGTAATTTAAAAGATGAAATACGTAGACAGATATGATTCCCATATCAAATGTAATTTTTAGTATTTGGGTATAGAAATTGAGGGATTAAGGGAAGGGGACAAGGGGTAATATTTCCAATAGACCGAGGTGGACAGAATATATATATGCGACGCACATTTAAAATGTTTAGATTTGCAGAAAAGATAGAAAGGTTTTCGGCAAGGAAATGGCGAAGTTTAAGTTAAGATATATCAAATGCGAAACGTTTTGGGTGCACCAGAACTATAGAAATAAGAAAACATGAAAATAAGAAAATTTATGGATGCAAATTTTATTAAACATGAGAGCCAGAATAAGAATATTAGGTAATGAACACCTGTTAATAGTAGTAAGTGGGCTGCACACTGCAATACACCTGGTTTTAGCGGTTGCAGTACCATATGCTTTGTAATTCCTAAGCGTATAGTTTCACTCACCTAGTAAATTATTCATAAGCATACTCATATTAATTTTGTTAGTGCAAAATTTGTTTATAATCCTTTTAAAAGCTTATCCGTTATACGTAACAATTCAACGCCAAACTAGCTACGGACTTACATTTAAACCGTAGAGTCACTCATGTTTCAATATTACGTTTCAGCTGTATGACTGGCCACAATCTGTTTTATAATTCTGAAGGCTCGAAAAAGAATCGCGAGAGTAGACGTCCGTCATTCAGCAACTGTTTATTCACATTTTGCTGCCTGTAGATCTGACAGTGAAGGGACACAGAAGGAGGTCATTCTGTGTAAATCTATTCCCTCGCCTACAGAAACCTTGCGCGTTAAAATGCCCTTCATTTATAAACGTAAAAAGCAAATAATAATACCAGGCTCTTGAAAAGCAACCCGCCGTGTTTTGCTCATATGTTTATCATCACCAGTGTCTATTGTTATATGACACCTGGCATTGAATGGGCTGGAGTTTGCATGCAGGCGTGTGGATGAGTCCCTTGACGCCGTGCGTCCCTATCCCCTTCCTTTAGTCTACCGGAGTAACAATACAAACCCGTTGGTCACCACCCAGGACGATGTCCTGGGCGGGGGGTGATGATGTGCAGTACGTTATTGGCTACACAGATCAACGGCAAACTGATACAGGACATGGGACACTACATGCGTGACAAAGCAATACAGTACACATTTTAAAATATGAACGGTTTAACTGTTCTACACAACACGGCTTCACCAAAGTACAGTTCTATGCTCACGGTAGTCCGCTTCTCAGTGTCACAGTGCTGGCCATATCCCTTGACCGAACCACAGAATTTGGAGAATATCAGGTAATATCGCACGCATCTATGAAAGCAGACACTAAATCCAGCAGTATTGTCTTTTATCTGCTATGTAAATCTCTATTCCCTTACTATATCCTCAGCACATGGTACTATTCGAGAGTTGTATTCCTCTGTCGCTACAACACAGGCATCCGATTTGTCCAAATGTGCAAATGACAAGGACGGAAGTCAACTATCAGCAGATAGCACACAGCATACGTCAGCTGCTTTATCGGTTGGGTTTTTGAACATAACAATGGAAACATTTTGACAGCATTTCAGTTCACTCAGCGTACACGATAAGTAGTTTATCCTAACAGGCGGGAGGGGTGTGCGGGGGGGGGGGGGGGGGGGGGGAACGGCTGGCCTTACAAACTCCGATTTTTATTCCGATTTACCTACATAGATGTAGCTAAGTAAAAATATCTGCACTCCAATCAGAAATAAGCGCAAAAATTTTGAGACGGTACTGTATGTACAGTTTACGTAATTCGCTTGCGTATATCAGCTGACACACTTTGCCTGAGAAAAACCAAGAAAACTCTGCAACAGTATAGCAGTCCGAACCGAGAATCAAACCAAGGGACTTCCTCGGCGCTGTGAAACTTTATTAATTGATTGACTGTCAACTGTGGGCCGGGATAGCGCAGTCGGTATAGCGAATTGATACGGGCTGGACGGTCCGGGGATCGAATTCCGGTTGAAGCGAGATTTTCCGCACCCGTCCAGAATGGCCCTGGGCCCACCCCGCTTCCTGTACAATGCGTGCAGGGGGTATAGCGGCCGGGACGTGGCGAGGACCACCCACACCCATGTAACGCCGAAGTTAAAGAAGGAGTACAGCTATACCTTTATTCCTCCTCTGGGCCTTTATGCCTGTTATATGGTGACTTTACCTTCATTGACTGTCAATTTCAGTGACATTTAAAGGAAAAATTCTTACAAATTACGATCAGATCTTAGATAATTTCTACCACAAATCACACGGATGTTTGTTGCAGATCTATATTAGTCTTTACATAAGTTTATTCTAATATCTTGGTCTAACACCCCTCCGTTTACAAAAACTACTGCATGGTATTAAATATAAGAAACTCATCCATTATACATGGCAGAGAATATTTATTTCAAAAGCGCAATGCATAAAAATATGAGACGCCAATCCTCGCACTACTTCGTAGAGTCAACAGTTCAAAACAGAGTTCATGAAGTTTTTCACTTTAGCAGGTTGGCTATATGGTTCTAAAACTGTCACAACTTTGTATAGCTAGAGAAAGAAGCCTGTGGAAATCAACGACAGTAGAGCATACTGATTTAACTTTTACTCTATAACGGCTCAACGCCCCAATCATGTAGCTCGGTTTGAAAACCAAAACTGACAGGCTACCGGTCCAGACTGCTGGCAGGATGCTGAGTGGGATTACAGCACGAATCCTGCCGCATGTTCATGGCACAGTGCCAGACGATGTACAACACAGTATGTCCGTATACTTTGACAAGCAATGATTATCTTGTGGAATTATTTGTGTCATGTTTAGTTTCTGGAACATCTCTGGAAACGAAAATGGTATTTCAACAAATCCAAATTTCAGATCGATGCCATCTTTGTCATATACCTTTCGGAATAGAATTCACAAGCTGGAAAAATAAACCCAACGCAGCCGTCGATGTTGGTTCCGATCACGCTCACCTGCTATATTTCGAGATAGAATGTTAAAGACAATACAGTGTCAGAAGCCGACGCGCCTTACCATGTGGATACAAAAACTCAAATTCAAGAAGTCATAATGTCTTACTAACCTCATGTATCGTGACTTACCATAAAGCAGCACTGAAACCTAACCCTGAATACACAATACTATATTTCTTATTTCTTTAATATTATTTATTTAATGTGAAGATCATACTTACACATCACCCAACCGAACTGGGCCGTGCGTTCTGCAAAGCTTCCATTTGATTGTTATTTCCTTCACGTCTTCATTCGATAGGTACAACACAACAGCACTACAGAAGGCAAAGGACATATTAACCTTTTCAAGCCTAGCGGTAACTTTACGTACCACCAGGTTTAACATAAAAAAATTCTACGTGGTGCCCACATTGCGTTTATGTGTTTTGTACGGATCTCAGAACAAACAGCAACTTTTGCCTTATAAAACATTAAGAGATTGGTTTTTATTACCGAAGTGGAGAGTGTTTACAGCGCGTTACGCACTGAGTCCTTATATAAAACAGATACGCTTCGTCGTTAGAGGGTTAATAACATTATAATAGTTTCGTCTATATTATTTAAGTACCTCATTTATACGAAAATGGCAAATATTTATTTATGTTAAACTGACATTTTACGACAAACTGGAAGGAATTAAATGTAATTATGTATATATTCATAAATTTGAAATTCTTAAAACTCGTCACAAAATTACAGCACTCTCTCACGTATTTAGACTACTGCATGAGTGATGGAACCTTGGAAGTATTCCCATATTACTGCCAATTATTTATGTACTCTTGTCATTCTTAAAGAGAACTATTTTCCCTGAACGAACTAAGTAACTCCACGCATTTTATAGGATCCGATAGCTTTTAAATCGTGTTCACAATTACGCACAAGAGAATATTATCATCAGAAATATATGGGTAGATAAATCTGGACGATTAAAAACTAATCTGAATAAATTAATATTTGTCTTTTCGCATAACGAGCTGTTCTCGCAGAAACATCAAATTTTTATTAGGAAGTGAAAGTTATCGATTTTCCTACTCTTTTCCAATTAAATATTCCGAAACACCCTTCCTTTGCTTATTAGGTATTAACTGCATCTTTCCTCATTTTCTCCAATTTCCCCGAGTGGTTCAACAGAATACAACATTCTGAGTTTATTTTGTTGACGATCCGCCTTGACACATCAACATGTGTGATATCCCTATTATTTCTCATACAAATTAAAATATAATGAAATTAGATAAAAACAAAGAATATTGTAACTAGATAATTCCTGGGTTAAACTCTATTTTACTCAAAAACCAGTAGGCTGTAAGTGTTTTATTAGAACAAACAGCTTCTTGTTTTAGCTTTTTAAAGTAAGCCATTACCAGAATGAAAGGTATTTATGGAAAGGTGTAACGTACAAGAGTGCAATCAAAATGATTCAAGATGGCAACCTCAAACTTGTCATAACCGCTCCCTATAACCATCGTCAACAGTATGTTAAAAACTTTCTGTTAGAGTATTCATAAAATATGACAGCTTATCACTGCAGATGCACGACACATTTATGTGAGTCCGAAATCGTTCCAAGTCTCTCGTTCAAAAGCAGTGGTCCTTCTCATTACGGATTGCACATGAGGCCCGTGTTGTTAAAATACTGAAGATGTGAAGTTTTCATGAGTAGAATATCGATAGAGAAGGTTTCGTGCCTCTCATATCTAGACTCAGTGGTTAATAATACAATGTAATGCATCAGTAAAAGTCCAGACAAATAAACGTATACGATAATTTAGTTTGACTTTTTAATAATTAACTAATATAGGAAAATTATGGAATATATTAAGATTAAAATGTAATTTGTTTAATAGAAACTACAGTAGGCAGTGAGACCACCAACAGCAGCTGACGTGCCCGTTAGAGAAACTCCGTCAAGATTTGAACGTCACATGTAATATATTTTTCATACTTCTAATTACACTGGCTTTGTTGTGCTATCAACAAAATGTCGTTATAATAACACAGTGAATTATTTCGTTTTTATGAACACATAACCGACTACTGTGAGACCCTCTGGTCGACTACGCTGCCTGTATCCATCCGAAACGATTACGATCTGACTTCCTGTGCTCCTTAAGTTAAATGGTGTCACCGAGTGAAACTGGGATTAATTATTTTTGTGTTTTCAATACAGTTCCCTCCAACCCCTCCCCTACTCTCACCTCCTACACGCCAACGGCGAAACTTTGCCTCACACCCTCTCCCTACAGGCCATATATCAATGTCCTGGGTGTCATTTGGAAAATTATTGGCCCCATTTGACCAATTTGCCCTAACACGTAGAATCGAAGCAACGATGCAGAATGCAATGATGTCAGCTGGTAACGACATGGAAGCACAAAATCCGTAGTTTGAGTTGCTTGTTTTGTTACTGCGCCCTGTGAAGAAGTGTGTTCCGCCTTACAGGGCAGGGAACAACTACTATGCAAAAACATCAGTATCGTTATGTTCCAGGCAAACTACCTCCCCTTCGAGAATACTACAAACTCTAATGACACAAAAACAATCTGACCCCTATACTTTGCTGCCCAATTCGTTTCGTTTTAAATTCATCTTATCTGAGGTTGCATCTACCCACATAACTGCGTTATTGCGTGATCCGTCGGCAGCATGAACTCTTACAACTAGCTGATATGACATTTGTAAGACAGAAATAAAAGTTTCAGCAAGGCGATTGAAACAGAAAAGAAAATCACTTTTGATAACTGAGGTACATGAAATAAGCATAACACATCGTGGATTTGTTTGTACAGATATCAGATAACGTGATTGTTACAGGATGCTTATTTCTAATCCGTAATGCCAGTACGAACATAACAAAACCTGCTGACCAGCAGTTCACTTGAAGTTATAGAATCATTTTCTTCAAGCTTCTGAGTTCAAGTGATTGCGGGTGATGCGTCCACATGTATAAATGATCATGGCGTCTCTGTACAGATGATTATACCTCGGCGCACTTTACAGAAACACAGATATTTATTCAAATTCTAGTGATATTAAATTCCTTAAATAGCTGCATTCTAAGATCCCGGTTTCTGTCATTTATGTTTTGGCGTTATTTTTTATTTACTAACTAATCAGTTTCAATACAGTCTGCGTATTGGTGTTGTTGAATAAAATTTCAAGGTTAATGTAATGAAGCATTTGCCTTAAATAAGCATCATGACACGATCTGTGTGGGGGAATACAGGTATAGCTCCATGCATTTTGATTCTCGGTACTAGCGAAAGGCAGAAATGAGTTTCAAGCTCCGGCCGCGTTGTTCCAGTGGAGACAGCCCTTGGTAATCTTCGAATAAGAGGATGATTGGGTTCTGCATGCTTTGGAGAAAATAAATACGTCTGCCCTGCCGGGAATCCAACTCCGAGTTCCCGGTTGTCCGACAAGTAGACCAGGTACTATATTGAACTAGTCTGGCTCTATTGGTAAATATAATTGCAAGTTACGAAATCCACAAAAGCGCCTATGGCGAAGCAAGGAGGTGACTCCACGCAGTCTGCTGCAAATCTTATAAAGCTTAGAAGGAGCCAGTACCTCCATATTGTACCCCGAAGATTGATACAGCAGGGACTCCCGGACCTTGGCGAATTTTAACCATCCGACACGGCTTCAAATTTCAGTAATAGTAACTTTGTCATATCTGTCCGTCCGTTCGTCCGCACGGAAGAACTCGGCTCCCACAGAATGAATTTTCATTAAATTTGATATTTGACTATTTTTCGAAAATGTCTTGAGAAATTTCAAGTTTCATTAAAATCTGACAACAATAAAGGGTACTTTACATGAAGACCTATGCACATTCATGGTGGCATCCCTCGAAATTCTTAGAGGCAGAAATGTTTTAGACAAAAGTTTTAAAGAAAATCAAAACATCCAAGACCTAAACAACGAGCGTACTATAGGCAATAAATAAAACTGTTACTTCAAGACAAATATTCGGAAATAAAATAAATTCATTATCTCTACATTTTTTGAAACAGCACGCTCAAATTAACATCGTTTTAACTCCCAGAACACCCGGGACTCTTTGTTCGCCAGTCGAATCAATCTCCTACGTTTCATCGACGGTGAGGTGCTACCGCTGGGTTACACGAGATCGTGAATTCTTAGTATTATCCACAAGAGAAAGTGTCATAGAAATAGTAAAGGAATCGAGTGTTTGGTAATACCCTATTGCTTTATGGTGGCATCTGGTGTGCGTGTTCGGAGATGGCGGCTATATTAAGTTTGGAGGGGGGGGGAGCAACAAAGGAGCTCTAATGTCTGAGGCAGAAGCAGAGGCAGTGGCAGGAAAGCTATTGATGTATTGGAAAACAACCTTCGTTAATTACAACGATATTCGTCCCGGAATACCATGCAAGATATCATGTCTGTTGTGCTGTGCAAAACGTTGTACTCTGACGTAACGTCAACAAGTGGCATGCAAGAACTGATGTTTTATGCAAGTAGCCTTACAACTCTCCGCACTCTGCCACATTCGTACGCAGAAATCAGAAAAGAAGTTCACACTCTTACTGAAGGGTTAAGTTAGAGAGAATGGATTTGGCCGGATGAGATCTGCGCTCGTCTGGAATATTATGCAGCGTTGAGTGGGTTTTGTATCGACGTTTTGGGACAATCTGGCCGTCCCATCTTCAAGGGTCAAGACGTCTTGACCAATGGAGATGGGACGGGTGGGTTGTCCGTCAGTAAAGAACGACAGCTCGACGCTGCGTCATGTCCCAGAAGAGCGAATATCTCGTCTAAATCACGGTGGAAGCCTGCAATCATCATTGGATTTGGCCAAATTTTCACCACCGTCAAAAATCAACGAAAGCAGTAAGAAGAAAAATATTAGGACAGAGGATAAGCAAATCGATTCAAGTTTGGAGTAACGCTCTTCCATTCGTAAAAACGGTGCTGGGAAATTTTGTCCGGCCCTTGAGCTTACTCAAAAGGTAATGTCGGTGAATACAGCGCGAGCTGATTACTGCTTCTCCTGGCTCAGCACGACATGCGTGGACCTTTAACTTCACGTTCCAAACCGGCCGGTTTTTTCGTTAATGTTGAATGTAAATGATGATCAGAACCGTCTCTAATTTCTGGTGCGGAGGAGAAAAGGCACTCTGGTAAGAGGGCAAACTCTACGCGCGCACCACAGAACAGAGTTGTGGCAATGGTGAGACAGTGCGAAGGCAGACCCGTCGATGTTTATGACCAATAACGGACGTACTCGACTTATAAATACTTCGTATATGCGGCTACTATTTTATTTGTGTCTTGTGCATACGAGTTAACACTACATTTTCTGTTGTGTTCTGTCTGCTTAGCGCTGTGCATAAATTTGACTTAAAACTCTTAAGCTGCACATACGAAACGGCAACAGCGGGACGTGCTACATGCCCAGTAGGGACCTCGTGTTTTCTCCTCAACCTTATCCCGGAGATCAGGGACAATATCCACGCTGTCCATAACAAATATATTCTTGTCAGTCAAAAAGAGTATCTAGTATTTCGTCAAATACGCCAATCTGCAACCACACTTCAGAAACGAAGAGTTTGGTAGTCGAACTGCGACAGACTTTTCACTGCAGATATTTCGCACAATACGCCCTTACAAAAAAGTGCTTCTTTCTTTGGACATTCCGCATAGCGCAGTAGCGGTAGTGCTCTTTCTGTTTAAAATGTGTGCACACAGACCATCATCCAGAAGGGTTGTTCAGGATTCAGTCCTTTCGGTGTTATTCCTCGCAAGCATGTACTAGCACCATACACACACCCGTACGATATGAAACTCGGACAACTTTGTTCCAGTGTAACAGTCCCAAAACTGCTGTATTATAGCGCTACCTACATTTATTTCAGTCATTGCACCAAGCTTCTCTAACTCGAACATGTTCTTGAAATGATTTCTCTCCGGGGAAACAAAACACCGTTTCCAAGGTTCTGTCAGCGCAAACCAGCGTGTGAAGAAAGCCAACGAGCTCTATAAGGACAGCCAGTCATTTCTCACAGCTGAAATATAATATATCACGGCATAAGAAATTATGGGAATGAATTACGTCGCAAGCGTTCAGTTAAGTTCCTTGTTCTGTATGGAGATTGATTGAACACTACCATGTTTCAGCACCAGATGTTACGTATATTGTGTAGGAAGATATTCATTAATTTTATGTGTGTTTTGGTAAGGATTTTAAAGGAGGCAACCGTGACAGTTTTCTACGTAACATAAAAGAATTTGCATTATGAAACCAAAGAATGAAATTAAAAGCTCCGGCTAGACGGTAAGTCCTCCGCCAGTTTAAACAGACACCACCTTCATAAAAGTTTAAGAGCGTTAGATCTCCGCTAGCCTACTACATTAACCCTTTAAAGACGAAGCGCATCTGTTTTGTATAAGGACTCAGTGCGTACCGCGCTGTAAACACTCTCCACTTCGGTTATAAAAACCAGTCTCTTAATGTTTTATAAGGCAAAAGTTGCTGTTTGTTCTGAGATCCGCACAAAACACATAAACGCAATGTGAGCACCACGTAGAATTTTTGAATGTTAAACCTGGTCGTATGAAAAGTTACCGCTAAGCTTTAAAAGGTTAAACTTCTAAAGACTATGTGAAAGTACTTTCCTGCTTTATTGAAAATTCACAGGTTGTGCCCGCTTGTCCTTCTGATGAGAGTAGATTGAAGATTAAGATGAATAAGAGGAACTGTTGGAGTGATATGAAGAGGTAAGTCCCAATTTACTACAACAGGAACCTCCCCCAGTGGCACTTTTACCGCCACAGATTCCACAGGCGAACTCCGGCCTACGCGGCGACAGGCCGGCAGCTAACCCCGCCAGCAATGGTACGGCATTAAAGGGTAATCTTCATACAGATAGGCTAATATACAAAACTTCAGTTGGTATTTCTTAGAGACCACAGTCCGTGCCCAATCTACAGACCAGCCGCGTAAAGGTATACAGGGATATTATCAATAATTATTCTTAATATCTCATGAAACACGAACCACATAATGTGTAAAAAAACTGCAGAGTTACTTCATATTAAACTAAACTGCACACATACTTACCACCGGACCTTAGAAATTAAATAACATGCACGCGACCCACCAAAAATGACGAGTAAATAAATTTATTACTTGTTGGATCCACGTTCTGGGGATATTTGGAATTCTCTGAGGGGCTCCAGGGGATTAATCATGCGATTTGGCGATTTTCACTACGAAAGCCAATTTACAGTCTGTTTTTCAGTCCATGTTGCAAATCTCATAGATTATGTTGTCGCGAAACGACCATAATCGGGGTTGTGATTTACGTAGAAATGTGGAAGGCGAGGATCACTGTCACATGAACGTCAGGCAGAAATACATTACACACTGCTCGTTACCATAACCTCACATCAAGACACAAGAATGATGATTCCTCACAGAAACACAGCAGTCCGAGCTTTTGCAATAAAAGGCAGAACATTTATATAAAAGTCTCCATATAAATCACTGCATTTTATGTGTTTTTGTTTCGCATTATTGTGCCCAAAGCGCCAATTTATGCGTTTTTTATGCCAGCGCCTTTCAGTTTGGGTGTGGCGGTAAAAATGTTTTAGGCAGAAAATGTTTCGAAGAAAGAAAAATTTTTGAAGACAAAAATTCCATTCGGCATATTTCTTGACACGCCAGTAGTAGTGCAGTAGTCAAGAATTCTTGGGCTGCTAATGGGAAACTGGAATCAATTACAGCGATCAGAATGGACTGTTACTTGAATTTAGTTCCCATTATCAGGACCCATTTTCTCATTTACAGTGCTCACTGATCAACCACAGCACAAACACCAACCACACTAAACAGGGCCAATCCCTTTGAATGAAGAGGACAAAAATTGGTATAGACGTTTGTCGGCAACGGAAGATAAAATATTGTTTACAATTGTAAAAAATATTTGACTTATATTTTAAATATTTTACTAATTTTAATAAACACTATTTTATTTTAACTCTACACACATACCACTGATAGACTTTACTGTATTTGTCTGCCTTTTTATATACCTCCCTGGTGATGACGGTGTAGAGGTCGAAACATGTAGCAGGAACATAGATGGCAAATGATTATTTATTATAGACTGTACGATTTGTTGAATCGAAAACTGCATGTACATTGATAAGTGACGTTGATATTTTCAACGTAACAACGTACACTTTTATGGTGTCTAGACTGGTCCCCTAAACATATCCGATAAGGCTGAAACGTGTCGTAATTGAAGAATAGATGTATTTTTAGTCTAAAAATAGCTGGTTGCGTTATCAAACATATATACGATATTTACTTATGGCAATATATTCTACGTCTGACCTCAAAATGGTCGTTTCTTTCAAGTTCGTTAACTAATGCGCATGCGTTTCTGTCATTCGTGCTACATTCTCCGTCCTTAACACCATCTTCCAAACAAGAGTAAAGTGAATACAGCAGAGATAACCATATAGCCGACAACTTAAGTTCATCTGCTTTCATTTGCTGAATCATTCCCGTTACTCAATTCGTATCACTCTCATGGTAAAATCGATTCCTTATTTCCACGTTCAAACATTACCAAGAACAATTTAATAACGAACGTTAACCGCGCTGATCAATTCAAACTTGATAGGCCGTTTTCTGAAATGGCATAAGCAGTCTCGGTCGTGCTGTGTCAATAAGACTGGAGCATTACTTGGTTTCAGGCTTCTGCAATAAGAGGTCAACCCTATCCTTCAACATTATTGGAAGTTATAGGACAGCTACGCAAATACTGGAGATTCCCGAGGATTTTCGTTTCCATATAGACGGTTCACGCTCCTGAGAACTTACAGGGTGCCTTGCAACTCACTTCTCTACTCCACGGTACAATTTATTTCATTAATAGGGTATTTCGAAACTATCACATCATGATACTGTACGTAAATTTCCTGCAAATTTTATTAGGATAAATATTGTAACTGAGCTATGTCTTCAAATGAGATTAACTTGAATACCTTTGTGTAGTTTTGAGTAACAGACATTTACCGACTTCCAGCCAGCATGGGGAAAAAACACGTCTTATATATGCAGTTCTTATCTCACATTAAACACTCAGTTTCCATTAAAACACCCAACCTGTGAATTACATATGAGGTATTTATGTTTGCCCTTGGAACGTGATTCTATTTACGTGTATCCTATGTAGAAGTATATAAAGAAATTCAGCCTGCAGATTCCAGACACTTTTAATTTTAAAGCCGGCGGCACAAAAAGTAAACACTCTGCTTCAAGGGCTCAATTTTTTATGTATATTCATATTAAAACCTATCTTCTGTCAGGAAACAGAATCGGACAGCTGACACAGCTGACTTTCATTTGACACACATTTCTCGAATTTCTTCCTCATTTGAAACTGCACGATACCTGTATTTGGTAAAGAGAACAAACAGCCAATTAAATAGACAGAAAGCTGAACTGCATTGCACTGTGTAATTTGACGATATTGTTCATTGGCAGATGTGTCATACGTACTTTCTACGAAATTTCAAGGCAGCGTTAAACGTACGTCAACAGCCAGAACTGTGCACTGTAAGAAAATACTGCGCCGATCACGACTACAGCGCGTTTTGTGGTCCACCCACCAAATGTACACAGTAACTTCCTGCTACAGTAAAACGCCGTACGTGGACTTTGCAAGCCACATATATGGATACACACAATGATTCTCAACTGAATGAGGGTTGAATAATGCTTTTGTGTGGAGGGATAGACTGTAGTCTACTCTATACAAAGCCAAGCCCATGGACTATAATCTGAGGGATATTTTTATAACAATCCCCTTAGAGGATCATAGCTAAGCTACAGGATTTTCAGGCCCATTTCGGGAAAAGTAAAAATCAAATTAAAGCTACTACTTAGGACTACACGGTTTCTGGACTTTGTTCTCGTCTATACTCAAGCAAAACATAAAGTTTTTGAGAATGGAACTGCTTCTACCTTTAGGTGATTGATTGTCCCGTGGTTAAACACCGAAATTTCGAGAGACCAAATGTGCACTTACATAACATACATCGCACCCACTTTTTGCTACTAAAAAAAGAAATGCGATTTCCAAAACGCTGGATTATTTTCGAAATACTTGAAAACGGGAAAGGTAATGCAATTGTGTATCCTACATGCAACGTAGCATCGTTAGAACTCTTAAGAACAAACCTGCTGTATATCAATATACGCTGTGCGTATGTGAATTAGCAAGCTGATGTCGTTATGAATGAACTTCTAAAACGTCTACAAGTGAGGGTGTATTAAAGTCAAGCAGTTAAAAGAATCCTCGACCCTGAAAATTATGTACGAACTACATTCCTCCGAAACGTCTCCAACTGTTCACCCACCAGTCATCATGTCGTGATATCCCAGACGACTCGGATGTTCGCATTATATGTACCGTCAGACATAACAAAGAAACTCTAAATTCAAGCCCCTGTCTTGAAACATCTAACGTCGTAACCTCAAAGTTACTTGTTCTCGTCCCAAGTGGTCTTACATAAGGTGATTTATTAATGTAAACTTTGTGCACGTTTCTCGTTTCCTCCGCGCCTGATGCGTGCTTCCTCCATAAGAACCTCTTATCAACACCCAGAACCTAGTAGGCACATTTTACGTTGCGCTGTGTACTGTGCTTAGATTGTTTTATTTTATGTCGACAAGGTTCAAGTATTGTCCTCAGAACGTCGTTTACAAATATCTTCATTCTTTAGCGTTGGCTGCTTAGGAGACCCATTTTGCACCTGTATGAAACAATGGATACAACAGGGTCTAACTGCGAGTGCGAAATAAATTAGCGCACCAAGTTGAAGAAAAAAATCTGCAGCCCAAATTGTAACCTGGAAGACTGCTGCTTCAGTGACGTTTATTTACGTCATGAGCAGCGGCGTAACTTACGAACTTGGAGATCACATCAGATTTCACTACGCGGCACTGACATGAATCTACCGCTTTATGTCTGGTGCGTCATTAAAGGTCACGTCACACTCATTGGTTAAATCAGTAATAGTATGAAGGTGAAGGTTAACCCTTTAAAGACGAAGCGTATCTGTTTTATATAAGGACTCAGTGCGTACCGCGCTGTAAACATCTACCTCAGTTATAAAAACCAGTCTCTTAATGTTTTATAAGGCAAAAGTTGCTGTTTGTGCTGAGATCCGTACAAAACACATAAACGCAATGTGGGCACCATGTAGAATTTTTTAATGTTAAACCTGGTCGTATGTAAAGTTACCGCTAGGCTTTAAAGGTCATGTCACACTGATTTGTTAAATCAGTAACAGTATGAAGGTGACGGTTAAGCTAGCCGACTGCAGGCCTGGACAGACCCTTAGGGCTCTAGGAGGTTAAGGCTCCCAGAATTTCTAGACAGTCGGCAGATGAGGGTGGTGAGGTTGTCAGCCCTACGCACCGGTCGCCGTGACCCTCCAGAAGATAACCTTTGTACTCACTTTTTTAGAGGCTGAGTCGAACCCAGGGCGACAGTGCGGCCGCAAAAATTACCCCATCGGGAATAGAAACCGCGACCTTACGGCTTGTACCGCAGTCCCTCAACCAACTGCGCCACCGCGTGCTGCTAACAATATGAAGGCAATGACTAAACATGGCCTAAGGTACTTTACACGAGCGATCAACCACTTACCGTGGACCGTTCTTTGCAAATTCCTCTTATAAAGTGTTAAATATAAAATTTACATGTTCAAAAATAATCAATTTTTTAAGCTTAAGTACCGAAAAGAATTTTGTGGACTTAATGTTGCCTTGACAACGTTCATGTTGAAACGGAAATATAAAATATGAGCCACACAGTAAAAACATCTGAGTAGAGTTCTGTCGTTCTAGAAACATCGTCTGATTGGCCGCGTAATCCAGCAACTCTACGGACTGCCTTCCTCCATCTGCCATTTTCTGAGTGGGGCTGGAACACTGTGGAGTCAGCATTTTGAAGGGATTACAGCAATCAATAGGGTTGTTAGCAGAAGAAAAACGCGGGGTTAGATCCCGAAACTTCGCTGTTGCTAAGCTTAACCTTTAACGTATCGCTCCTACGTACGTAATTCTCAAGGTAACGTACAAGATATATCTGCTTTTATTCTGTTCCTTTTTTTTTCTATGGCGCAACAGCCCAACTCGGGCCTAGGCCGCCTAATTGTGACGTTTTTACAACACAAACAATTAGACACACACACCCGGCAGCACTCCTCTGAATGAATGATCAGAGTGTCGCAGAGGCCGCTACCTACACAACAAACAATAAACCCTGGAGAAATAAATCCATGCCCTCAGTGGGCTTCGAACCCGCCACAATCCCAGCAATTCAGCGGCCGCAGACCTACGCCTTATAACCGCAGGGCCACCGGGATCGGCTCATTCTTCTGTCAATAGTTCTTCTAAAACAATCAGTAATATCATAAATGAAAATAATTAGAAGTAATAACACATCATGTGTGGCACAGAAAACCTTAAACCATTAAAAAAGAATTTACACACACACCAGATACTGCGTGAAAAGGTGTCGAATCTGCTGAAGCGAAGTAAGGGACAAAAATAACTCTGCACTGGTAAAGTTTCAGTAGTAACTCGATGTTATTTCCTTTATTAGCAATCTTCGTACCTTCCGGGAATTCACTTAGGCCTATAAGTATAATGTAGCCCTAGAAATTTGTTGCTGACTGCGGCGATAAAAATATCACAGCAAGGTCCCAGTACGTGACCTTCTATAACAGCAAATCATTATTCTTTTTAAGAGTTCTTACTAAAATTTGCATAAAATTAAGGTATATGGAGGGGTTATATGTCTGCCTGTTCATCCGATGTTTCAAATTCAGAACAACCACACGCGTCACATTGATATGTTCAATTTTCACTTGCCATCATTTGGGCTTAGTTGCTTATCAATTGTTTGAGTAATGTTGCTGTCACAAGTTTAATATGGCCACCCCGTAAACTGATAGATCAAGTGAAAGAAAGTAACTGTGAGAGGATTTTGAGACTACAAGGTGTAAAACTATTGAAGTTTACAAAAGATAGTAAAAATAACCACAGAAGATTTAGGAAGTGATGTAAATATTCACCTGAAGGGAAATAAGTAATGATGATGTGAATTTTGTATGGTCGTCCACTGTAGCAAAGTGTGTTAGGGATACCTACACAGCACGCACTGACGAAATTACATCTGAGATGAGCAGTAGCCGGGGGAACAAGCGGTAGAAGGACGACTTAACACCTTACTGAAAATACTTTACTCTGACGTCATAACGAATCTTGCGAAACTCTGGGCCAAGCGCTTTAAAATTCGCGCCCTTACCTACATAAATAATATATGTTAAGCAAGCAGTGTACCGTCATTTTGCCAAAATTTGTAGTGAAACTGCTCACAATTTCTCACTTTCGTTCGCAAATTTACATTGTTCCCCTTTTACAGATCCACTCAAAGAAATAACAGTCAAATAGGGTCCTCGATAAACCGCATTTTCTAGGTGATTTTTATTTCAGAACGCCCTACAGCAGATGTTACTGCTTCGGCGTCTCTCTCTACTAATAAAGCCGTGCCTAAAACAACACGCATTCAGTGTCCCTTTCCATTCGTTTCTAGCAGCTTATTCTAATAGCGTGCATCCCAAACTACGTATGTAATGATTACATTCTTGTGCGGAATGTAATCTTTAAATATATATTTATTGAACACTAACATTCCACAACTGCATGTGCCAATTATAAGACGGCATCTACCCACTGAATCCTATTTGCTAAAACAATTCGAGTACTGTATACATCGTATTCCTTTTACGGTGCCCCGACCAAAGCAGTTTTCAGGGATGTAAGCTTTCTACGTTATAGAGCCGAGGTACTCAGGCACAGGAAAAATGGAACACATGCACTAAGAACATACGTGCAAAATATTTTAATCCTCAACGTATTATGTACATGCGATTCTGCACTTCAGTCCACAAATCAAATCATACGCGTGTTCAAATCAATTACTCTTTTGATACAGGATCTTGTTAAACAATCGTCTACGGATCGTAGGATACGAGCCTCGAATTGAAAGACGCACGCAGTTTTTGTATCTGTAACACTGACTGTACACCAAGAAAAAAAATCGCGTATAGAGCTTGAGACTGTTATTTGAATACCTTTCGACACGCGTACTACTGAATATCCTATAAGCCACCCTCTTTTCTATGCAAGACAGTTCACGTTATTCTGGTGTGCTGGGTGGAACATTGAAAGCAGGACCCAGTGTAGCGTGAATTGAGTAGGGAAGAAGAAACTCGCTGAAAGAAAGGGGAATGATGTGATGTCAGTAAGTAGACTTACACTGGGGCTGATTTTATATCAATTCGATATTCCTTTGTAAGTTTCGTACACAAAGGAATATTACAGACGCACTGGTTAGCTATTAGCCGTCGAATATATTATTACGTCGACAAAAGATTTTCATGTCTAGCTCTGACTGCTCAAGTGTTTAGATTTCTAGGGCATTCCAAACAACGGCTACGTAGCCTACAACGACGATAAAGCCTGGCTGATAAACTGAATGTTAAGGTCGACTAACAACTCGTTCTGCTGTATAAAATTCATCAACTAATTTATTTTTCTGCACCATCTCGATTCAGTCGCCAAACCCTTGTGTGGAGTTATTTTCCTCTTTCCTTCCCATGCCAAATTTCCCTCCATTAATTTTCCCTCTGTTCACTCCCTTTCCTTTCCTAGCCTACCTTTCCTTATTATTTTTGGAATTCAGGGACAACAAATTTAGAGAAATGTTGGCTGAACTACCTACCTGCAGAGTTTGGTACCAAGTGCACCCAAAATGTGCACTGTTTTATCGGGTATCAGCGTTAATAGAATCTCAAGCAGAATGATTAATATCTGTATTTCAATGTATAAAGACATTTCTTGATTCGTTATTTTAAGGGCACCCTTTCTTGCACATAAAAGTTCGTCCTGGGCGGGACACACAGAGAGCCTCTTACGTTGTTGACAATATTCAGATGTGCCGGTAAAGTGCCATTCGTGCCATGGTTACTAAACTAGACTAATTATACTGCCACACATCAAGTACTGTTAATAGTGAAGAGCCCTAAAATTCTATTTTAGGCTAAATGGTGAAATTCTTTTTATCCCAGATGTTACACATCGACAAGTGAAATTATATTTGATTATGAACAATAAGCACTAAAAATTTGAAGGAATCATTTGTTGAATATTGGGACATATATCTTCGCCTCATCTGCAGACATTCAGCGAGATAATTAACAAATTATATCAAAATTCGTAGTAGCGCAGCAGACATTCGAGTTGGTTACCTCTCAAAAAGTAGTTTGGATACTTACACATGCAAGCACTTATTAAGCTAAAAAGAATTTTCTTAGTTATTAAAGCAACAATAAAGCCTAATCTTAAAAAATAACATTTTGTGAACAGGATCTCCTATTTATTTAAAATAAACAAATAGTTTAAAACCGTTTAAACTATAAAATTCATTCGCAACCTGTAACGTTTAGCCATCCGTCCCTTACGGCTTCTAATTTCATGAACATTTCTGAAGATTACTATGCGATACATATTTTGAACCTCTTCTCGGCTGCTCTGAAAAAAATCACTCTGAAATCTATAGAAAGAAATAAGGCCATCGACGTAACATTTGCATCAATTAGCCACACAGGTGTACCCTGTATCGATACTCACGTCTTGCATTTACAGTCTCGTCTCAGTTCGGCCATGACAGTTATTTTCAAATGCTTCAGTCACTTTCATTTCAATACACCACAAACCTTCTTCATAAAATATTTAACATATGAGAAATGTGTTCCATACAGGCGTACAAATACATCTTGTCACTAGCTAAGAACACAGATCCGTTGGACATTTTTCCTTATTTATTTCACTCCTCTTGGAAACGTATTACTGACAAATCAATACTATGGAGCAAAATCTTGTTGAGAAGCTAACAGTGGTTCATGTTGTCATAAAATTTCCCACCTTTTATGCAGTCCGATATTTCATTACCGTGATCGCAAGAAACCAGCACGAACCTCTGTATTGTGAATCACGTAAATCCAGTTCGCAAAATAACCAACTTCCAGAGGTCCACTTTAATATTATCCAATCATCTACGACCATCTTCCCGGGAGATTCCTTTCCGTCTGATACTTCGATTAAAATTGGGTCCATGTACAAGAATAGTTTTCTCCCATTCGCGCTATGTATTATCCGGCTCTTTTCCTGATTTATGTTTATGATTATTCAATTCAATTCTAGTTTATTAATGTGCGGTGTCAACGGCCAGATGGCCAGTTACAGAAGCAGCACCACATAAATAGCAACTGACAATGAACAGGACACAAATGAAACAGACACAACAAAACAAACCAAAAAACCAAACAAAAAACAGGTAAAGAATACATGGGTAATTAATTAGGACACCTTGTAATGTTGAAATAAAATAATATCACATCTGACTAAGTGTGATACTTTGCCTTCTGAAGACATCCAATTCATTACAAACTGGATTTGCCGCAGTGGCACACCTGGCGGAGGGACAAATTTTGGAAGATGGACTAACATGAAACAAACGAAACTGTCGGATGATGATGATGTAACAAGCCCGTAATAACACACTGTTTGCATTCAGTAGAGGAGGAAAAATTTTACAAACTGCTTATAAATTGTGCTTACCTCACAGACATAAAATTAGCTTCTTAAGAGTGAAATACAGGTAACCTTTCTGGTGGACCCATGAAATGCTTCCAGTTTCAGGCAAAACGGGATGCCTTAGCTGCTTTCCGAAGCCTTAAACGGGATACATAACACGTCAACACAATATAGTGTTAATCCTGAGCAGCCTGCATGATAATCCATGCAATTACCTTAGAATTGGGGTACTAAAGACATAAATCTAGTAATTTCAATTTTGATCATGTAGTTTAATTCACAGTCAGTTGTTTACAAACGTCAAACCGAGGTTTAGCGCTCAGGCAGTATCGCTTAAATTTCCTCATGTTTTCTCTCCATTCTTTATTTAATTTTGATATGAGCGCCTTTTTGTAAGCTTAATCCACTTTCATGTAACTGTTCTTCACTGCCGTAGGTTGCCTTAGGCGCACTGTGCAAGGTGTGGTTTTTGAAGGGGCGTGAGAGAAGTGTCAGAGAAGCAACTCCTCTGTGTTATTAGATTAATTTAGTCTTAATAAAGCGACTTACTGAAGGAAAAGGAAAAGGAAGAGTGAAAACAGACCTCAGATGGAAATATTCACTTCGACTGTGCTGGGTAACTGGTGCGTTATATATCATTGACAGGTGTGTGTATAGTCTGAACAATCGATGCAATTCCAAGAATTTATATTACTCGTAATTTCTGATGGCCGTGATATTTGAATACGATGTTTTACCACATATTTTGGTAGCTAAGGTAGCCTACTGGAATAAGGGAATTACATGTTATTTCAATCAAATACCCAGAAATTCTTCCTGAGATCCTGAGCACAACCACGAAAACCCCTTCTCAAAATAGGCAAAATACAGGCCGTGATGCGAATGGAAGACATGTCGACAAAGCTCCCTCTGCATCAATCTACCCTTGCCTGGCAGAAAACTGTCTTCTCTGTCTTATGTTCAAAGTACTGCAGTCCTTGCTTGCAGATGTTAATTAAACACAGCGTGAAGATTCAGTTCTTTTTAGCACGACCCCATGCACACTGTTAGTTACAGATGTTCGGAACAGTATGATGCTCCCATCTACAGAGTAGTTCAAAATGAAAGACAGAATGTTCCTCCTTGATTGCCGTGATGATGAAGGCATTAACGTCTTTCGAAACGTCAGTAACTATTTATCAATCTACGCTACATCATATCCCAAAAGACCTGAGACTACTGTAGGAAATTAATACGGTACTGTAGCAGGCAAACAGGATGAAGTTAGATCAAAAACTTCAAGAAGTGAGCAAATACAGAATTCTGACGGCCAGATGTCCGTGTGGTGTTAAAACACCTGAGTGCTCTCTGCTATCGAATGCCGTGCAGATTCACTCGTATATGCTTTCATAAAGTATACAGAATACGTGCGTATATTTCGCAATTAAATCGTATTTTATGAACAATAATTCTGTGATTGGGATGTGCAAGGGCATCAGAATAAACCAAATTTCAAAATTCACAATTATGCCAACTTCATTCAGTAAGTAATAACATCCCATTGTCATTTTGTCGAATTAGTAAAGCTGAAAATCAACATCGGTAAAAAAAATGACATCCAGCAATAACGTAAACAGACACACCCTGTTTGTTAAGAATTACTGGGAATTTCCAGCAGAATATTGCACCATATAGGGAACGAGAAGTTTTAGAATTTCATGGAAGTCAAAGGTTCCAATCGGGTACGATCACAGCGACTCCTTACATCAAAAGAATAATAGGATGGTGTGACTTTTTTTCCAAAGATAATATTAAAGAACCTGGTTTCACGTACGCCCTCCGACATATCTGTTTGTTATAAACTGTAACTTTACCATGGAATATAGCATGTTTTGCCTGTCTTACGAAACTTGGTACCTAGACCTAGGGTTGAACACAGTCTGAGAGCTTTTGAGAGCAGTTAACTGAGGAGAACATTTGGACCTAAAGGGAGGCACAGACAGGAGATTGAAGAAAGCTACTTAATGCGAAGTTTCATAATTTAGATCCCTTAGGCAATATAAGGGTAATCAAATGAAGAAACTGAGGCGAATTGTCTATGTGTCACGCAAAGGAACATTCACAGCTGCATTCTACATTTCAGTCGGTAAAGACAGGCGTAGAATGAGGGATAAAATTAAGACTGGCCTTAATGGAATAGGATGTGAAAATATAAAGTGGGTTCAGCTGGCTCGACATATGGATTAGTGGTGGGTTCTTGTGAACACCATAGCAAACCTCCTTGTTCCACACAGAAAACAGAATTTCTTGAACAGATGCGCTACTAATGGGCCGGGATAGCTCAGTCGGTATAGCGATCCGCTACGGGCTGGACGCCCCGGGGATCGAATCCCCGTGGGGGTGAGATTTTCCGCAGCCGTCCAGACCGGCCCTGGGGCCCACCCAGCCTCCTGTACAATGGACACCGGGTGTCTTTCCCGGGGCTAAAGCGGCCGGGGCTAGCCACCCCATACCCCTCTCGTGCCGAGGGTCACGAACAGGTAGAGCTATACCTCTACTCCCCCTCTCGGACTCTCAGAGCCTGTATAGGGTGAACCTTTACCTTTTTAGACGCGCTACTATTAGATTCTGAAGGAATCCGTCTCCTGGAGTTACTTGCATAGTTCCTTTGATTCAGACGCCTGAAATACTTTTCTTCATTTGAGGACTATTGTCGTTTTATATTACGTCCCAAACAAGATCAATGATTATCAGTTTCTGCTCTCAATAATGCATTGGCAAAAGCAGAAACTATACCATGAGACGCAAATGTGAATCTTGCATCAGATTTGAAAGAAATTCCTGTGGCATTGGCATCCTCACATATAAACTCATAAAACAACGAATATTTCACTGAGGATAGAAGTAATCATCATTAATACAAGCCTAGGCGTCGCCGCCGTCGCATTTATTTTACAATGGGAGGCGTGATGGAACCAAAGAAATAATCTCCCTTCCAGAGATGAACCACTTGAATATGTAGCAACTTAAGTGTCTTTTGAAGTTACCCGAGCATAGCTATAAAGAAATTCTTATCACCCTTAACACATGAAAACACTTTCCCACGACATCATCACCAGGACATAACTCCCCTAAGGCACACAGCCACCTTGGCCGTCGATTTCTCTTTTTAGAATTTTCCGCCCAAATAAGCAAAGTTCAATAAAACGCCGTAGAAACTCTATTACACGGACTCAAAATGAGTTTTTAATGAACCAAGTTTATAGTAGAACATTTTTCGACATACACTGTCGCAGAACTTTTACTTAACAGTACCTTCCACAAATCGTGTGAACTTAACGAACATAATTACGCCGTGAATATCCGCAACCTATCATCACTCTGGCAGTAACTAATGCAACTCCTTCGAAACCTGTAAAGCAATTTGCACTCAGTAACTGTGTTTATTTCTGCGCTAAGAGTTCTAAGAGCATCACCTTTAATATCCATACATAAAATGCGTATTAACCCTTTAAAGACGAAGCGTGTCTGTTTTATATAAGGACTCAGTGCGTACCGCGCTGTAAGCACTCTCCACTTCGATTATGAAAACCAGTCTCTTAATGTTTTATAAGGCAAAAGTTGCTGTTTGTTCTGAGATCCGTACAAAACACATAAACGCAATGTGGGCACCACGTAGAATTTTTTAATGTTAAACCTGTTGGTACGTAAAGTTACCGCTAGGCTTTAAAAGGTTAAGCTGCTCTAGCAACAAAATATTTTACCATTATGATACGAAGTACTACACACAAAGAGGGAAGCTACTGAACAGGTTAGCGTAGCGGTAACGGTACAGGCTTATATTCGGCAAGTATCTGATTGCAATCTCGGGCTGAAACACCAGGCATACTGTTGTTTTCCTTATTTTTCCTCAGCTTCTCTAGGAAAAGCCAGGATATTACCAGATCACGTCGTCATCGTTTACTTTAAAATCCTTTCAAATTCATCAATCGCCATAAACCAACCGCATTGTTATGGTCCCCGTAATGCCTACAGAATCTGGTATCATACGCTGTGGAAAGTTATATCATAATCACATTTGTATGACTTCGAAATAGTGGAAAACCAAGCTTTTGATGTGAAATAATCGTAAAGCTCGGCAAAATCATTTCAAATTACGTACTGCAGTTTCCATAAACTGCTGTAACTTTTTCCGTAAGTAGTTAAAAATGAAAATTGTCACTGACGTATGACTACATGAGCTGTAATAACTCGTAAAACGCCTATAATGTCGTTCATAGGAATAATTCGGAATACAGTAGAATGGTGCACTAGTGCGTAAGCAGGCTGTGTGTGTGCAGACAGGTGACGTTTATTGTTGCAGTCCATATTAACACAAAATAGTTGTACAGCAGTCCCAGGAAAATTTACAGTTAAATAACATGTTCCAAGAAACTAGGTCTACTCATTTTAAGTCCAAATACATAACACACATACACATTACATTTTCTGTCCCTACTCTTTGCTAGATGAATTTGCGAGATGTATGTTACTTAATTACAGCTAAAAGTAATAAAGATGAAAATTTGGTTTTACGTCTTGTTTACTTTTATGAGGTCACAATTTTACCCCCCGCCCCAGGGAAAAACACAGATTGAATAAATTTGAAAAGATGGCATGGTAAATAATATCTGACAATAACAGAGAGCAAATAAAAAATTTAAAAAAACTCATATAAAAACAAACTTCATATGAAATACGGAACACTACGGACACGGCATGCTCTGGGCAACCCAGTCTCCCTTAACTACATAACAACCCCCAAAAATTCCACGGCAGCTGCTCTTGTTAGACACTTCACCCCTGAATATGAAAGCACTATTACCTTTCGAAACACTCATAACTACCTACCAGTCGACACGGTGTTAACATCCCACAAACTGTAATCATCTACAAAATTCATAAAATTTTATTACAGTAATCAAATAATGAAAGCGAGATGGAAGAGAGACAAAGCACGCAAGGGAGCGATTAAATTGCACACGACATTGCAGATGGAAAATCTGAAGGTACCTCATCGCTTGACAGAGTTACAGAGGAGGAAATAAATGAGTCTTAACGAAAGAAGGTGCCAAGACGCGGACTGGATTGAACTGGCTCAGGACAGTAGAGTACGGCCGTTAGAGTTCCTTATAAGATGAGGATTCCCTCAACCACGTGAGTGACCTTTAACTTCCGAAGTAGAACTATTTTTTATAGTATTCCTAAACATCTGCATATCGCATTTGGCAACGTGTCTCATTCATTTGTGAAGTGCTGAGGTTATCCAGGGTTTAATAATCAGTGAAAGTCTCTCAAACATTACGGCTTTGTTCACATTACTTTCTTATATTTCTTACACTGTATGTGATAACTTTCGCTACTCGCTTCCCGTCGGCTCGCGTAACTCATAAAACCCAGCAGGACTGCGACGAGTGATGAACACTGTTATCGTCAGGGGTCACGCGTACCTGCCAGTAGAATAAACTATTCTCAGCGGCCTCTTTAAATACTGTGACTAATACGAATATGCATATTTACCGCAATACAGTGATGTGAAATGCGTGGATTTCGACTCACGCTAGATTGAATGAGTGACGACCAATGCGTTGCCTGCCGTCGTACGAAAAGTTTTAAGTGAAAAGTGGATGCATATTGTCGAATCATAAGGAGCAAAACCCGCTTTATATATTTTGTTTTTCCAGTTAGAGTTCAGCCTCTTCAGAAATTCTTGTAATAAATTTTAAGTCAGATCGGAAGTGAGAGGAAGTCCGGTATATCCAAACCCATTGAAACTGCCTTCTGCGTGACTCCAAGGTTGGAAGCACACAAGTTGGACGTCAATATAGATGGAGAGAGACGGGACAGTGCACGTGATATACTGCAGAGGAGTGCAAAGGGTTTGTATCACGACATCGCTCAGCGTCCATCAGCAAGTGGGCACAGATGCATCACGATTTGGATTACGGCGAGGAACGTCACGTCAGCTCGCACAGGGGAAGGTAACTGATGGGTCGCACAGACTATGTCGGCGACTTTTTTCAATTTCTGCTGCATGCAGCGTGCTTGATAG
This sequence comes from Coptotermes formosanus, assembly GCA_013340265.1. Classification (NCBI taxonomy): domain Eukaryota; kingdom Metazoa; phylum Arthropoda; class Insecta; order Blattodea; family Rhinotermitidae; genus Coptotermes; species Coptotermes formosanus. The sequence goes on along the minus strand of BLKM01011093.1, from coordinate 1,237,015 downwards.
GAATAGTGTAGACCTACTGTCAATTTCGCTTATTTATTGTTAGCTTAGACATGTTCATTATTGGTGTTAAAATTTTTGTATATGAAAAAAAGATATTAAGAAAAAATGCCGATGACAGTGTTGGTGCTGTTTGTGGTGATGATAATGGTGGTAATAGATAACAATATAACAAATAAAAAACATATACGTCTCGTAATTTACAAAGCTTATGCAAAATGTAACGATACGAATTTTTTCTAAACGTTGAAGTAAAATTATTAATTTACACTCACAAATAACCAACGGAAACAAAAGAAAAATCGACAATTTAACGCCTCATAAGAAGCAAGCTTAACTACCGCATTCGTACCCTGCATCTTAGCACACTTATTTGGGCTCCAAAACGTTCCGAATTCGAATCTGAGCCACGAAACCAGCCATCCTCGACGTGGTCTTCTCCGTCCCTCTACAAAACGAAAAGTTACAATATGACACAGACAAGAGATATTTCTCTTCCCTAAAAAGTCCAGACCGGCTCTGGCCTCACACAGCCTCTTATTCACTGGGTATCAGTGTCTTTCTCGGAGATAAAGTGGCCGGGACGTGAAGCTGACCACTAGCCATCTAGTACCGAAATTAAGAACGAGTGTAGATCTATATCTTCTACCCATACGTTTTCATGACGTGCACACGGACTTCACCACTGCCTTACCTTTACAAGACAACACGACCGCTGCGCACAAAGACCTTCGTAATTCGTCAAAATCACCTCACAAATAATATCAGATACGAACTATGTTGTGCTTTATGTCAAGAGGCATCTTCATCTAAACAAAGGAAAGCAATCTTAAATACAAAAATTTGAGGTTCAGGCTGCTATGATAATTGCCACCTCCTTAGATGTGACGCCGTCCATTCTGGTACACAATTATTAAAATTCCGGGATAAACTTTTCCCCTGTCTTCAGGGTAAGATGGAGACATCAGGCTCCTTTTCATCATGTACTAAGTTTTGCCATAATGCATGGCGTCACATCTAAAAAGGCAGTGAACTTCAGAGCGTTAAAAGTTTCCGTCCACTGCTGAAGCAGAAGTGTCTAGATAAGTAAACTACGTAAGCTCGAACACGGAAAAGTCAACTGATGTCTAGCACAAGGCAACTACGTACGTGACAATGAATACATTTATACGGAATATGCAATATGTTTGGATGTTTTAACCTTAATTTAGAGGACTGTTCCGGCGAGGCATTTGAATTTCAAATCAGCTAACAAAACTAGTTTCGCTACAAGTTGAACTAATAAGCGTTACATTATAGTGTAGCCTGAAACTCCAGGCGTCTGGTCACACAATTCAGCTTCAGACTGTTGAACACTACGTGCTGAATAAAACCACTGACACCTAATCTACTTCATATAAATCCATCTCAAAACGTATACTGGTAATTCAAGTGAGTATATGCGTTACTAGCAGAAGGACGTGATTTCCCCCAAGATAATGTTAATTTCCTTGTCACAATCACAATACACAGCAGCGAAAATATAAAGAATACAGACTAAAATTAAGAAAATAAGTTTTTCATGTAATCAGAAAGAGAGTGATAACAAGTATTCGAATCATACCCACAATATGTACCGACATACTTCCATATGCTGTAGCAGCCGTGGCTACCGTACTCATTTTGCTGCATAAATTGTGTATATTTATGCTTTCTCTCTTAATTCCATGCTAGGAAAAGATGAGAAACCTCCATTTAAAAGCTACATTATGCAGGGCATTCAACTGAAAACCGAACCCACACACACACACACGCGCGCGCGCGCGCGCGTGTGTGTGTGTAATGATTAATCTGCTAATCTGTTTTTTTCTATATTTCAACCATTATTTATTTGAAATAAATTACTAATACACACGAATGTTCATACCATCGGGAAGCGTGTCTGTTCTTCTTCCCTCTGCACAGTAACAAACAACGCACAACTAAACGCATACCCGTAAGTAATCCCATCTAAAATTTTATTCTAAAATACACAGAATACGTGCGGACGAACTGCACAATTTGAAACTGGCTGCGATGGCACAAAATGAATGATCCTGAATGGGATCGGATACAAACACGCACACTAAGCTTGTGACAAACTTCGGGTGTCTATCATAAAAAAGGGGACGTTCTTGAATGCAAAAATAAATAAATAAATAAATACATCATTGATATTTTGGATGAGGTGTGATAGAGACGCCAACACTCCTTACAGGCGATGTAATTTTAAAGGACGTTAGTACGTCACGGTACGGGGTTTCAGAAGGTTAACATAATTAGTGCTTTGACTATTCTCGAAAATAAGAAATCCCAACGCTTATATTTTGTAAATGTTAAATAGAAACAATTATTAAGTAGGGAATTCCTTAATGACTTCTGCAAGTAGTAAGGTGGTCATATGCAGTTATCTCCTGTCTACAGATGTGAGTATTTCGGAAATATTCCGCCAACAGAGCTATCGTTCGTCACAATATTGTAGCATTCTTCACATGCTTTTGTGAATCTGCAGCACGAAAAGCTTTTCATCCTACCTCTTGGAATGATACTCAACTACATAAGAATGTCATATTTGTAGACAGTCTTCAAGCCATTACATTTGCAAGATACGGAATTATTATTAAATTGATGTACCCAGCGCACTTTATGTGAATTACAGTTAACATAAAGTAAACATAATTACAACTAAACAAAATACAGGATCTGCAGAATTGTGGGTTTCATCCTGACTAAAAGCCGTCTTTCCTCTCTGTCAACATGATTAATAGCATCCCCTGTAGTTTCGTCACAACAAATAATGCGTTCCAGGTCAAAAACTGAAAAGCCACAAGTTGTTGACTTTGTTTCGTTTAATGTAATGCTTTGTGACCTGAACCATAGGTAGTTCTTTCAAATTCACATACAAGCACTCTAATATTTGTAACTGTTCGATTTGTTAGGCATTAAATTAGTAACGCTGAAATTTTCTTGAAACCTGTATGTCAGGAAACAGTTCTCATTTTAAACGGTCTGAAGTTGTAGGGAACATTTCCGAATTGCCTTGCACGTAATCAGTACACGCTACAGGCACAACGAACCAAATTATACATCAGAATACAGGCTACGTGAAAGTCTGCTTCTCACAGTAATCACCACCAACATCGATGCCCTTCTCCTGCTCTTGAATCTTCCGTGATAAGTCGGAATAATGATGCTGTGTCAGCCTAGCATCTGAAGACTCCAATCGCCATCCACAAGTCCCTCTTTCACTGGAGAAAACAATAAGTCATGATGTAAGGAGACTGTTTCAGCATCTACCAACGTGAAATTGTTTCGACGGTTGGCCCAGACAAAACTACTCATCGCAATCACACCCGCACGTCCCACACTCGCGTGTAATATTTCTGGGTTAATATCTCAGCACTATGTGAGCAAAAAAGCCACCGTGCTGTCTACCTTTTGCACACAACTAACACTAAAAGGAAACCTAAAGAAAGTTCAGTCCCTGGATCAATCATATGATGGCGCTACCATACAGGCAATTTCTGTAATGTCACCCACATAATTTATGCTTTGAATAATCATTTATCATTTTTGTTTTATTACAGTTTATTCATGAGGGTGTAACGCTCCTGTAAAACGGCCCGCGTCCTTTGCTGCGAATAAGTCCGAGCTGGTTACTAGTTCCGAGGGGGGGGGGGGGGGGGGCACATCTCAGGCAAATACTATCTGCATTTTCATAGAAGTACGCCCACTCCGTATTTTCTTGTCAGGAATATTTTTGGTACGACGCCAGGCACAGAGACGAATGTTTCTCTTTTGCGTAATGCTGGGTAACTAATTTAAAATTCAAATCCCGTCGTGTCTTTTAAATATGGCATGATTAAAGCAGCAGAAAATTCACTGACGTATGGACATTATCTTTGTACGTAAAGACGAACTTTGGAAGTAAATATGACACCGTATATATCATTCACTATTTTAATTCTTAACTTTTGTACTACACTTCAATTAAATACCGCTTATCTATAATCAAGTGTAATCAAATTACTAAACCGCCACAGTTCATTCATTAGTGTCAATTTTTGGCTGCTATTGTGCCGTTGTGGTAGATCTTGTGGGCTACCTCCTTGAAAGTATGTTTATGATACATAGAGTTGATGTCACATAGATAATTTTAAAATAGAGATCAGAAATATTAAAATACAAACACAGGTCTGTGTGTTTAAAATATGCGCAACTCAAAAAACCTTTTAAAGAATACTGTTTCCATTTACATTTTATTAAAATCATCCCTGCATATTGAGTGCCCCTTACGTGACTCATAAATGTGAAATATCTATCCTCAGTGTTTATATTGCTGCTACTAGGCAATAACCTTCTTCATCGTATGATTTTATAATTCATCAGACTGACAGCTGAAATATACAACATTCTGTCATTTCAAAATATTAACACATATCCACTTCTCAATATGTCAAAATCCACGCTACACGGGACATAGTGGAAGTACGGAATATTAATCTTCTAAAAGAGAAGAAATTACGGAGTCTGTTCGGCCCACAGTAAATGTATCTGCTCTGAATGTTCCTTGAAAGTGAAATGGTTTAACCTAAAAACCCCTGAAAATGAAATGTTGAGATAAATCAGCACAAAGACAAATCATGTAAAACAGAGACAAATTTATCATATTCTAGACTACATGGAATCTGATGCCTAGCATAATTTAGACTGAAAGAACGATGTACGTGTAAGTCAATTTTTAATGTACAAGGATATACAGCGAATACCCATTCATGTTCATAAAAGTTCCCGTATAATCTTCTAAAAGGTTGGCACACCTGCGGCCAGTTTTTTTGGGGGGTGGGGGGGGCGGGTACAAGGTAACAAGATTTACTTGGAAAATCGATGCTAACAGCAACTAGAGAAAGAGGGACTGCAGTCTCTCTTGTCTAAAAATTGTATTTAAATGTGACAAAACCTTCTTCATGAATGAATAACTGACTGACAGTACTGAAATCTGTTACCGGGAAGCAAGCGAATCAATACAGATCAACATAATGTACAGGCAAACAAGTGAAAGGGACTGCTCTGGAAACGCGTTTGCAGGATTACTTTACCGACATTTTTTTCAGAGAATCCAATTGTTTGGCTCATATTTGAAAGCCAGTAAGGAATTCCCTTCAAAAATTTCTTTCTGACGCCGAAGGAACTTATTGGACTGTTTTGTTCAGCCGTTTCTTGGGATAAACGTAGAATTTTGTGTCTACTTCACCGTTCCATCCATTATCAGATCAAATACATGTTCATTTATTTTTCATTCACAATAGCATCATCCTTTCTTCCACTTTACGTTCCACATTACAAAAACTTCATCATTTCTGTTTCTCGTCTCTTTCTTACAGCCCAGGTGGAATTTTAAACGCCGAAAATTGATAATCTCTCACACTCGCCTATTTCTGTTTATCACATTTAAAGGCGCACACAAAAGACGACGGCTCGGAGCAGCGGGCTGAGTACTTCCGTAACGTACCGTATTTAGAAGGCGTCCTGTGAGAATCTGATAAAGTGGTACAACTAAGTTATCGTGGTTTATCTCAGTCCTTCAATGCGAACAGCAATATACGAGTGTTAATTCAAAATAGACACCAGATCGATCCTTTTTCGAAAGAGGTATTTCTCCAACATGAAAACGAGAGGTAACAAAATTAAAGCCTTCTGAGATATTACACCGTATTAACCAGTGGGTAAGTGTTATATCCCAGAGGATTTCTGTCTTCAGAAATACCATTCTCCAAGCAGGATTAAACGCCGTACGTTTACGTACAAGGAAAGTAGGGCAGAAATCAATTTTAAACCTCAAAACTTACTCCGAACAAACAGAATCGCAACTGTGTAGTCAGTACAGTGATTAATCTACGGGCTTAATGTCCGAGGAATCGCGGTTCGATTCGCGAAAAAGCAAGTACTATATCTCTTCTCTTGAGCTTCAAAAGCAATTCTGTTTCCCATTCAGTCTCTTGTTTATTCCGTACCGTTCAAATTTGTCCCGAGATAAAGCGACGAGGCCACTAAGCTGACGATTCACTCCATATAGTGCCGGCGTTAACAAAAAGTGGAGCAATACATACAGTTCCACACATTTCTTGCTCGCTTCCACTCAGACAACTTTGCCTTTTCTAATCATTCTTTCTTTCTGGCGCTGCAGCCCCACTCGGGCCTAGACCGCTTCGCTTGATGTTTCTAAATCACACGCAATTACACACACACACACACACACACACACACACACACACACACACAGCAGAACTCCTCAGAACGAGTGATCAGCTCACCGCAGAGGCCGCTAACTGCACAAAACACAACAAACAGAAAATACGAACCTCCATGCCCTCAGTGGATTCTAACACGCGATCCCAGCTATCCAGCGGCTGCAGACCTGCTTCTTATAAGAGTACAGCCACCGGCATCGGTTTACTAGGCACATTCTGCAAATGTCTGTTGCGCACGTGCCAATAGGAAGCAGTTTTAAGGAAGTGTTGATTAGCCCCGCGTCTGAAGAGTTTGAAGATCCGGAAAATTACGGAGGAAATAAAGGAACTGGGGATATCTTGTTAAGAACACAATACACGACGTATATGTGTACCTTAATGAATGCAAAGTAGCAAAGATAAGAGGCGAAATTAAAATGTAAAAGTTTTACGCAGCCGTGAATGCAATGTGAGACGGAACACGGAGCGGCTCCGTATGCTCGCAACCCAGACGACTTTCTTATCGCGAGAATAACAGTGAGTCGTTAGTGTGAATACACGTAACTTGTGTACGTAAGAAAACATAAAACTAACGGTTGCTATTATTACATCTTGCGTTCGTATTTATTTCTCAACAGCTGTGCACGTCTATACAATTTGTGTAAGGCCAAGTTTTGATTGCTACATAATTTCTTCCAACGCTATTGTTCATAGAACTCATGCAACCAAGTCTTCTCAAAACAGACCACATTCACATCACCTAACCCACTGTGAGTCCCACGAGGAATATACCTTTCGGTTTATCATCACCACTGCAACCGCCGAATCACCATCATTATTTTGTTTGTGCGTTATCATCAGCATTTAAAACGTTTGTAAAGATTTGTTCACTTTGTAACAGAAAATATGGATATTTTTCAGTTGCAGAGGTTTATACGTTATATTTTATGGTACCCCTTCATAGATGGCTCTGAGATCGACTTCAGGTACGTGGTCTTCAGTATAATTACTGACATTTCTTTTAAATTTAATTTTAATTTCTTAGGAAACCGAAACACAGGCCGACCAAAAACAAGATGGAGAGACCAAAAAGATCTCCAGGACTGAGTTTCCATAGGACAGGACCTAGAGTTCTACGTCTATTTACATTCATGACGATGATGATGGTGATGATGATGATGATGATGATGATGATGATGATGATGAAACCGAAAATTATTCTTGAACATTTACGATATTGAATTAGCAAGCTACTCAAAACTCAAAGTGTTATATGCTTTGCCTTTGTCATAATAAAAAACTGAACAACATATAATCTCCCTCTACAGATCTACAGTAGGCTTATGTGAGTAATTGAGTGACTGATTCACACCCGGTTTCCAATGGTCATCAGTTTCCATGGTTACCATGAAATGCCAAAGCACCCTCAGTTATGACACAACTTGGTTTGTGCTTAACGTCACAGTCTCCTTTTCTTTTTGGCTTCTGTGGTTACCGTGGAGCAGCGGGTGGATATTATGGAGACCGGTCACATTACACGTACTTGGCTACACTCAGCATAATTTCAACCAACCACGTGAAGATTAAAAGAGAAAAAACACAAAAGTGTTGCCAATGTCGTCAAGTCTCTGATGTGAAAAGAGGTAACTTATTTGAGTCACTAAAGATTTGAGTTACTAAAGATCTGAGTTAATCACATAGCCCACCATATATCAATCAGTCCTAATTAGTCAATTTGTTATCCGTGCCTTACTAGTTATTTTTTCCCCCTTATATGTAAGTAATGAAAGCACTTACAGTAGGAAATTCGGGTATGAGAGAAATTTAAATTCTGAAGCGTGGGATTGGTGACCTTTCTTATTATGTAACTGCTTTTTAGTTTTACTGATATCTTTCTAAGCACAAGGGATGCTCTGAGAATTATGCTCCTCTTGACGGAAATATTCTGAATCAGGCACGAAATTAAAACTAGAAATGATAAATATTATCTCTCCACAACAACTTTGATGCATTAACACCAATTTCGGTCGTCATATCGCTGCAGACGTGCCAGTGAAGCGGCAGTATAGTTCTGTCACGATGCAAGTCTTTCTTTCAAAGCCTGTAAGTGTTAGGCTGTTCAAAAAACTTTGCGTTTTCGTTGAACGCGAATAATCATTACTTTGTCCACAAAAGCATATTACTGAAATATTTATTGTGCCAGTCTCTTCCCGTTCACAACTTAATGGCACGTCTCTTTAATGTTCATTGTAGTACTGTCAGATCATCCTCATCCATGTCCTGTAAGTAGTCTCCTACACTGATGTTTACCTACTGAAATGGCGTGTGCAGTTTTTATATCTCCCAGTAGTTTGCTCGTTCTGCCGACATAATCATCAATTACATCAACGTATAACTACATCACGAAACGTGCCTATAAATCTCCTAAAGTGAAAAACTGTCCATCGCCTTGTCATTACCGCCTTCAAATTTTGCTCGACATCTTGTTGTGAAATTTAAATGGCAAACCCAAATATAAAAGAGGTGCCCTGGTTTGGATTCACTGATTAATCAAAATCTTAATTTCAAGAACGTGTCTGCTATATTGCTGATAACAGCATTAATCGCAATAATTGTTTATTACGGTGGAATACAAATACCTTGCAGCTATTCTAATTCCAAGCACGTAAATAAATACTGAATTTATTTATACCGACGTTTGGTTTATTATTATCTAAACCAAAAGCTGTCAGATGAACAATGCTGTCCCTTGAAGACTCGAAGATAAATTTCTTCTGCTTTTCACTGGCTATAACCTTATATAACTTAAGCAACACACAAACAGTCACATAAGTCTAAGACCCTTTCACACGCTGAACGCAGCCCTGCCTTATAAGTCAGCCTTCATATTGCAATGCAGAGGCCTTAACTCTATCGTGTTGACACACATACTTGAAATAATACAAGATTACCAACCGCTGCAAAATAGAGAGACTAACCTACAGACGGCTGGAAGCAACCCCTCCCCATAATCCTATGGAATCCGCATTCGTTTCACTACACGCATATCACGGTCTAGGATTAAATCCTTCCTCGGTTGTTTGTACAGCCTCATACTAGAACTACAGAGGTTTAGAATGATGCTGATGGATTATTTACGGAAAATGTAAATTTTAGAGGACTGAGTAGGAAAGAAAGCGCTTGTAGAATTTACAATCGGGCCCCGTACAGTTACAAGTTTTCTGCGATGAAGTCATAATCTGTGCACGCCATGGAGATATACAAGTGAGTAAAGGTAACAGGCCTCGGCCGCTTTATCCAAGAAAACACCCTCGGTTCCCACAGAATATGACACTGGAAGGGCACCAGAGCCCGTCTTGATACTTAGGTGAAGAGAAAAAATTAATTGCCACGACCAGGAATTGACTTCCAGATCGTCCAGTCGATGGCGTAGTCAACATATTGACAACAACGTCCGAGCATTTCCCATTAAAGTAATGTTTAAATATAACAGTCTATATCTATAAACGCGGCTGTACAAAACACATAATTTTCCCTTTAAAATTTTAGTGCCAATAATGGCATGGCAATACAAATTAAATTCCGCTAGTTAGTGAGTTAAACCCCAGCGGTAAAGGTAATGTGCCTCTTCTTAATTACCATATCATAAAGGTGTACGAAATGAGAAGTGGAAATAAGGTTAGATTTCCACGTTCCCTAATACATGTAACTGGGTCTACCAAGAAAGATGTAGGAACTGCAGAATTAAAACTTACTCTTAGGATTGTCCCTGCTGTTCTAGTACACCTGCTTCAGTTACACATGCACGCATTAAAAAATGTAATTCTTTACATAGCCTAACTACACATCGGACAGCGGACCACGTCGTGCCTGCATAGTGATCTCCTTTACCATCTACTCTGCAGTCCTCAATCCGGTGATAAAAGATACTCCCTGTAGCTAGACGGCCTCTATTCTTCTCCCAGAGTGGGACTGAATCTGAATATTTATTTTCGCTACCACAATCCTCAAGTTAGGATAGCAGACTCACTAAGATTCAAACCGGGACCTTCCAAATGCAAGTGAAAATATTTCATATATGTAATTGGTTTCAAAAATGCTTTTGGGTGCTTCGTTTTCGAAAATCTGGGTCTTCTAAAATGTAAGGCTGTGTCGTTTGGAGAGCTGTTCCGACGTTTCGCAAGACCCTGGTGTTACAATCTCTAGGGATAAGCGTCCCAAAAGTCCTTGACCCTAGAAGTACAGACTACACAATTCTCGAGTCCCGTTTCTGATAGATGCAGCAGCGTCTTATATCATAAATCACTAAAATTAGTCTACGCAAGATACGAGGAGGGTTACTGTGAACATGACAAGTAACAGCAATATATTGGGAGACCATGACACAATATACACTACATGTAAAAGCAGGAGGTACTGAACGATATATTCAACAAATCGAACGAATAAATAAATCAACAGAGAAATACAAAGTAACAGCTCAAATGTGTTTAATTTTCAAATATTTACACTGTCTGAAACTGTGTGTTGATTACTTCAATAAAACATTTGATAGGAGTTTTATATGTGGATCTAATAACTACAAAGTTTGTTTTCCTTTGCTTTATACTTTCCTTTTTCATCCAATAAAAAGTTACATTTTATGATTTCGCACATATCGTGTTACGAGTAATTTAAACGAGATGTTTTTCGGAACAAAACATAATCTCCCGAAATGTATGTTCAGTGGCCTACCCACCAGGATGACTCAGAAGTTACAGCCCCTATATGCAATGGAAAATTTCTTTCAAAGTACCCCATTACTCAAACAACCTACAGCTTTCGTAATTTCAGGCTGAAGCACTCCACTGGAAGAAAGCACAGTCCCATGCGAAATTACAATAACTTTATCTTACTACATCTTCAAGATGATAGCTCCATCAACGGGTGTCCTGTTACAAATTGCTAATTGCGGGTTTCCTACAAGAAGAAGGCAGATCATAAACAAGACACCAGTATGGTAAAAGTTTTCCCTGCGCACGAAATGAAGGCATGTGGTGAAGTGAGACATAACTACACTCATTCCTAAGATCCGTGCTAGATGGAGGTGAGTGGTCAACCACATGCCCTGGCCGCTTTACCCCGTACAAAAGAACTCGGTACTCATTAAACAGCAAAATCCCTGATTTGTCCGTGTGCTTTTGAGAAGAGAAGCATCTCTTGCCCTGCCTGAAATGGAAATAAGTGAGTAAGGGTAGAAGGTAATAGAATATGATCGCTGAAATAATATTTCATAAATATCGACTGCAAGAGAAAAATCACCTGGATTTTAAAAATTAACGAAATCTTTTTTAGATTTACTTTCACTAAGTTACAAAGAACGACACTCTACACGCATGCCTATCAAGACAAGCAAGTACAACTAGCTTCACATCAAAGTGGTGTGAAGGTACAAATCAAAGTAGGCCGTATCGTTACGATCCTGCACGAAAGAAAATTTTCACCAATTTCCAAATATTTACAATTTTGTGTCCAAAATTCGCAATGAAACTCTGTACTTCAAACTTCTTGGTTTCGTTAACACTTTGAAGGAATCTAACATCACAGACTGTCACGTGAATATGATTATTATTAAAACACGAATTGAACACTCAAAAGTTTCCACGTTAGAAACTCAGGAAGCCTTACACTGCAACAACACCTATGGGACTTGGAAAATAAGTAGACACAGAGGAAGAAGAATCGCGCTTCTAAATCACGACACGTGTTCTGCCTGCTAATGCTCTAGTCCAGAATGTGGCTGTTATGAGTCCACTGAAAGAATTCCCCAACGAGTAATTGGTTCCGTCTAGAATGCTGACCATACAGGCAGGTGGAAACGATCATAACAGGTATGATCAGAGCGAGGAAGACAAAGTGGCAATGCGACTTGGCGGCAGAACGAATTTCATTATGTAGTCAATGTTAAAGCAGGAATGCATACAGCAGCAGGTCAAACTGAAGTTGTGCACGTGCTCAATTAAACACCGCTACGTGAAAACATGCAGGAGATTCTTAACCCCGAAGCTAGGCTGACACGTGTAGCCAGCCTTACGAGTTCTGGGAAACATCCATCCTTATTCTTTGCACAGGCGTCTTGGTGGGTTCCAGTACCGACGTAAAGATCATCGGTATACCGACTGAGCCATCCCGGCTGCCAATAATAATAATAATAATAAATACACTGACGCCTATATTGTAATACTTACTTACAACAAGGACACTGAAAGCAAATGGAGGTGAAATGAGCAGCGAAAAGACATACAGAAATAATAGCGTGTGGGGACGAACAAATATTACGATGGGCGATTAAAGATTAGGATGATGGAGTGGGACTGTAGGTAACAAACAGAAAGCTGTGGAGGGCTACAAACAGGAACAGACAAGTACAAAGAACTGCTGTGTTAGTAGGACTGGTGCAAATGAGAAGGAAGAAGACAGTTCACATGATTACAACATAATGAGGCCAGTGACACGATCGATCATGATGGCAAAATTGGAACACAGAAAGCCCAAATGACAAGAACTAATGCCATGTCTGACACAGGCACAACATACAGAATTACTAACGACGAGAACAATCGATATATCCACAACGATAAAGGCAATAATGCGCATAAATGCATCAATGAATACATCATGTTATCAAATCAAAACACCCACGCTCTTTTGCAGGAAATATCACGCTTAGAAGTACAATCTATTTTCATCTCCACTCATATCTTCTTCATAAGATCAACGAAAGAGGCACATTCCGCCAAATATCAACAAACAAAGCTGATCATTCGGTGATCTTCAGCAAACTGAAATTATACATTGTTATGAACGCACCGTTAAAGAAGAAGTTTTATAAATTAAAACCAAAATAACGATATTAATAACAGCGACTGAATTTGAGGCTTAACAATAACATTCAGAAGGTTCAAGAATAAATTTCACAAATAGTTATACTAAGTGGTAGGAACCAGATAAGTGTATACGATATAGTGGTCAGGCTGCAGGGTCCAAAGAATCGTGTTTTGATGTGCGGCAGGGTTAAGAAATGTGCCGCTTCTATAAAACGTGCAGACCCCCAGCTCTTGAGGCCCATGCAACCTCCTGCTATTGGGTACGCGAGGCGCTTTCTGGGGAGTATGACAGAGGCTCACTCCTCACCTCATCCAGAGCCTAGGTTAAGTCACGTGGAGCTACACCTCCACCACAACACAACATTTCTCCGCGATATGAAGACGGACCATTCTAACTTGCACCCTTTCACGTTCAACGACTCATCCCGTACCCTTGCTTTAAGCAGTTTATTCTGGAGCGGTAACTCAGAATTGGCCAAAACCACGAACTGAAATGTAAGATAAATGTATCACATACACATGAAAGTAACACCACAGAGAAACATAAGAAATCCAATTTAGTGAAACAAGTAACTTCAAAGTATGTAAAGGACATTTAAGCAAGGCAAGTGAAAAGAAGCCCAATACACCGTTTTAAAAGTACCGATCTATAGCACAATGGATAAGTTCATGTTTTGCGATTACTGGTGCCCAGTAGATACTGTAACACGTGACGGTACGAATTTCGGAGATACAGTTATACGGACTGGTCAGTTACGTTCTACGATCAAGATACGCGTATATCATTTACAGATGGAGTGATTAATCGAAAGATAACAAGGCGGACCAATCGTGTAGCACGAATGGGAAACTCAGAAACATTTTCAGTGAGAAGCCACAAGGAAAGAGACCATATGGTAGTCGCAGCACGTCGTTGTAATAATAATATTAAAATACATCTTCAGATACAGGCTACTTTCAATTACGTCATGAAAGCATCATCCAAGGTCGGGAATTTAAGAAAATGTAATTCTGGGGCTTCTAAGTGCGCACTCTTTCTTGAATATCTTAATCTTATGAAGCACAGTAGTTACTATATTTACCACCAACTTTAAATTTAAATAAATTCTTCCTACAGAGTGTGCTTATGTTTCGAGCGATCTGCCTCGACTGGCTTGTAGGCACTGAACGTGTGTAATACTGTAAACAGCATTACTATGCTTAGCCCTTACAAAACACAAACACATGCAGTCGAACTCGGTTATAACGTCATGAAATTGACCGAATGTTTTGTGTCGCTATAAACGAGTGTTGTTACAACCGAGAAGTACAACGTTATGGTTAACAGTGAGGAATTAATTGGTACCACAGGATAACTGACGTTATAGATGAGATGTCATATAAACCGATGTCGTTATAACCGGGTTCGACTGTATTTATACTTTACAAGACCAAGACTCTGGACGGCAGAATGGCCCCCCCCCCCGCTCGTCACTGAGTAAGCCCCCAGGTGACAATGACTGCAAAGGTCGGACCCTCTACTTAATGAAATCATAAAATCCGGACATGAGCCCCATATGGGGCTCGACGCCACAGACGATCAACTTGTGCGCAGACTGACTTGGACTAAGTCTTCGAAGGGCGCTGGCGCATCCTTAAACAAGACGATGTAAGACGGAGAATATTAATTGAAAATGATGCCAAGACGTTAGGTCAGAAATACAGAATTCCTTTGTTTAGCGCCTCCTAATAGATAGGCAGAATCGTGTTGCAAGGCCATGCTTTGTTACAGCTCTTTGAAAAGGGATGTCTTATGTAAGACGATAATCATCAGAGGTATAACAGAAGAATAAATCTATTACCTCTTACGACACCAATATATTTAAGAATGTCTGCTTCATTTTAACAACCCATTCACTGAGCATTAAATTAATACTACTGTATATACTCCACACATACAAAGGAAATTTCCGTATTCAGCGTTTTTCTCCACAGTATGCCTACAAGGAGGCCCTCTCAGCTATTAAATGTTACAGTGAAACAGCCTGCACCTATAAAAATGTGGATTTGCTGAAGATTTATGGCAATAACGACGCGATCTTACTGTGACACGAAGGATTTCTTATCTTCACGGCAGTCAACATATTTGTTATGAATTACTGAAGATAACATAAATGTACGAAATGAGTTCATGAACCAGGGTAAACGACAGTAAGAACGTCAGAAGAACACAAACTGCACGACAGACTTTCAATTCGCATTGCGGCTGGTACTTCCATTCAAAATGTGAGTCGTATGTGATGTTACACAGCCATGTACTGGTAAATAATTACCTACGTTTGGAAGGATCCTGAAGCCTTACTATCCAGGGTCAGGCAGTGCAATTCGTGACCACGTTAACTGGCTCTTCAATTCTGCCAGCTTCCTATTCAATGAGCATCGGGAGCCCTTCCTCCGGAGTTGAAGCAGCCATGGGGGTGGAACTGATTAATGACCGCCATTTGGAGCAAAATATATGAATTCTCAGAAAACTTTTCCATTAGGAGCCATAGCAGGATGCTATTTAGAAAGAAGCTAACTTCATGTTTTACCGAAGATTATAGACTTTGATTGACATCGAGGAAAATAATTCTGATTGTTACTGCCATTTCCGCTAGGATCAGACGAGTCTTATGGTAAAGGTAAAGCAATCCCATTACAGGCCTGGACAGGACCTGGAGGTTAGGGCTCCCAGATTTTTCAGACAGTCGGCACATGAAGGTGGTATGGTTGTCAGCCCCACGCACGGGCCGCCTTTACCCCCCAGGAAATATTGCTGGTACTCATTTCTGTTAGAGGCTGAGTCGATCCCAGATCCATAGTGCGATCGAAAGGATTATATCAATGAAAAATTCCAATGACACCATCGGGAACCGAACCCGCAACCTTCTGGTATGTAGCGTAGTGCAGGCGAGTCTTAAGAGTACACTCAAATCAAGATACAACAAAACCACAGTAAGCACAACACGTTTCCTCCCGCGTACTTTTATTCTTATTTCATAGGTCATATCACAAAGCAGGCTATGCCAAACTGAGGCATATTCTGTAATTTGCGTTTTTCGATTCGTCTATCCACAAATTTAATCTCTGACTCTAATCAATGGTTTTAAATTAATTTTCCACTCGCTACACACTGGACGGTTCGAGGTTAAACCCCGGTGGGGACAAGAGATTTTCTCTTCCCTACACCCCTCCATACCGACCCTGGGTGCCAACCAAAGCTCCTGTGCAATTAGTACCGTGGCGGTCCCCCGGGGTAAAGCCACCGGGACGTCGCGTTGACCACCCACTCCAAATAGCGCCGAGGTTAAGAATGAGTAGACTTACACTTCTGATCTCCCTCTGTGTCTTCATATCATGTTGCGGGGCGACCTTTACCTTTAGACTAATTTTAATGTTGAGGATTTAAGCTAAATTTTTTACCTAATTTAAGTTGATTCTTACAGGTTACTTACATGAGTCATACTTTGCACCAAACAGAAATTAAATCAGACTCAATATTTGGGCCTAATGTCAAATTTTATATGACTTTCCTCGTATCATGATATTAAAATCTAAAAATATCTCCCGTCTCATAAGCTTGGCATTTAAAGTTAAGCAGAATCTGGATCTACAGGAAAACAAATATTATAAGACAAAAAATTGCAGAACTTATGAATAATTTAAGACTGCACACACATTACGACTATGAAGTTGTAATAAGGGAAGCGTATAAATGGTTCTCGACGGAAAAGTGTATCTTGGAGCTTGAAATAAACAGGCACAGGACGATGAAGGCTGCCTGACACAGACGACGGAGAACATGCATACAGACTGATTCAGAAATAGGGCTAGTTCATTTAAACACTGTCTATTCTGACCCACTTTCATTTCTTGAGGAAAAACAATAGACTCACGAAATCATTATTCTCTGTGCACGTTTGTTTTTTTTAAACGTCTGTACCAGTCAAAGGATTTTCACTAAAGCCTACATAAATATTATTCCATCGAAGCCAATCCAAACTTCTACTTTTTCGTCTCCTACAGTTTGCCATAACAACACAGTGGAAGCACAAATCTGTGCTGTTGTAGGGGCACTAGGGTCACTTAAAAACGCCCCTTGAATTAAACACGCAGATAGATAATTATTAAAAAACATGGACTTAGGTTTTTTTGATAACGTAAACCAAAACTGTAGCGGATGTGCGAAATTCTTTACATATCTATCAGTTTAACAGCGACACGTTCTGGATCGCTGAAACTATACACAAATAGTCAATTTATTGGACAAACTAAATGCATACAGTGTTCGTGTATATTGCATATATCACTCCCACCATGTTTCGGCGTTCAGAACACCATCTTCAGGGGGCAATAAATGCCAAATTTAAAACCAACTGTCAGAAGACAAGCCACTTGTTAAAATATATAGAAATAGTTTTATATACAATGCGTAAGGAGTACGAAAAGCGCTGTTTACAGTCCTCGATATACGATCACGTAGAAGATGGTGGTAAGAAATACTTGGGATTATTGCCGACAAATTTACCAACGGTATACCAGTATAGCGGCCGATCTCAGTGGCCACGCGGTCTAAGGCGCGGGTCTGCGGCAGCTCGCTTGCTGGGATTGCGAGTTCGAATCCCGCCGACGGCATGGATGTCGGTCTCTTGTCAGTGTTGTGTGTTGTCAGGTAGAGGTCTCTGCGACGGGCCGATTAATCGACCAGAGGAGTCCTACCGAGTATGGTGTGTCTCAGTGTGATCTCGGAACCTCAACAATGAGGAGGCCTAGGCCCCACGAGGGGCTGTCAAGCCGTGAAAGAACAAACATAGCAGAAATAATCATCCACTGGAATATACAAATAAGCAGATCACTTCACCTCATCGAGCCAACATTTATTTCTATATAACACAATTAAAGGTTTTTGTTATTTTGCCTCTACATTCCCTCGCATTTTGCGCGCGCGCGCGCACGCACACACACACACACACACACATGTATACACACAGTACCTCTCCAATATACTGCGAAGCTGTCGCTTGATGCGACCTAGGTTCGAGTCCCAAGAACATGAAGAACTGTTCTCAAATCCGCCACGTACAGATCGCAACAGGGGCACAACTAGCAACATATCCATATAATACCAATGCTTTTCCCACAAAGTTACGGCAAGAGTACCGTCACACTTACAGCTCCATCTAGTGCCAAAGCCCACACATCAGGGGGTTTAATCGCTGTTGCCCCTATATTTTTCCGTTGCGCAGTTTTTATTTACAGTGCCACCTACTTTACCCATACAGTATGTCCCACTTATCTTATTGTCCTTCACTTAAACCATCGTCATGACTCTACCTCATGTTGAAATAGTATTCAATTCCTTTTCATCCAGTTTTTTCCCTTTCTCACTTCTATGTCAAAACCTGTTTATGCTCGGGATTTTCACACCCTGTCGTTCTCATTAGCGACGTATTTCCGGAGGCTGCAGACAAAGTTCAAGTGATCCTCCCATACATCCCCATTCTAGGCACACCAGGGTTCCCTTTGTTTACCGGGCCTGTTTAATTCGTATTTTAAAACGATATCCGAAACACGGCGCAGAGCAAATATACAGTCCCATTAAATAATGCTTAAGTCAGAATGACGGAATTACGTAAGATCAACTCGAGATACTGCGTGAATTAATTTAAAATTAAAACTGAAATTCCAAATCATAAATGCATCCTATTTCACTGATTTGTAAGTATAATTAGAAATGTAATTACGCTGAACATTAGTTTTAATGAATGCAACTGTGGAAAGATATCCTCTGCACTCAAAAACTTAAAGAGTAGCAAGAGAAAACTTAGTCAGCTAATATCCTTGTTCTCTGGGATATGACGCCGTGTACTCTGGCATAAATACGTTGAAGTTCCAGAGGGCCCTGCTGTCTCCACCATCAGGTACAATAAATAGGTCCACGTCGCTTTAAATTGACACTCGATTAACTGTCCGAATGACGGAGAAACCATGATCGTCTGAAACGTCAGTACACATCCACCAGACTACCAGACGTTACTTCCCGAAGGGCGATAGTGTTCACATCACTGCCATGGGCACCTCAAGTCTCACTATAGAAAATATATCACGCACACACAGGTCATTAGGGTCATGGACTTGCTTAAATCGAAATGTGTAAAGTTCGTAATTTCAAGCTTGCGCCGCGATGCTGATGAGATCAGCGCTCTTCTGGGGTATAATGCAGCGTCCTCTCCCTACATAAACCACGTGTTTCTCTTGCTGGCTTTCCACTCTTCTTGGACTTCTTGACCCTTTAAGATGGGACTGATACGTTGTCCCGAAACATCGGTAAAGGATTACAACTCGAAGCTGCATTATGCCCCAGCATAGAGCAGAGCTCATGCGTAAAGTTGTTACTATCTGCCTGATTCTGACAATCGTTCTGCATTATAAAATAATATGTCTTGCAATGCCCCATGTCTGAGATATGTTTAATCTTTTAAAGCCTAGCGGTAACTTTACATACGACCAGGTTTAACATTAAAAAGTTCTACGTGGTGCCCACATTGCGTTTATGTGTTTTGTACGTATCTCAGAACAAACAGCAACTTTTGCCTTATAAAACATTAAGAGACTGGTTTTTATAACCGAAGTGGAGAGTGTTTACAGCGCGGTACGCACTGATTCCTTACATAAAACAGATACGCTTCGTCTTTAAAGGGTTAAACGCAAGGTGCTACATGAAATAATCCTACTCCCCTCTCTTCAATCATGCCATTATACTGATTCACGTTGTATTCTTTACCACTTTTAGATGTAAGTATAGAGGCAAACTACAGCTGGAGACGGGATTAGTGCCAACTTACGAAACGTCTTTTATATATATATATATATAGGATCTACATATATATACATATATATATATAGGATCTACATCAAAATACGCTGAGTGATCAAAGCAATGTACAACTGGACGAATATACGAGTAGTATATAAACATTTTTACCACTGAAAAATAATTTTTACTTAGTTTCTACATCACATTCTCTGGTATAGGCCTAACTACCTTAAAAGTGAAGTACCACAGTTTAAGAAGTTACACAACAACATACGTGGTACCTAAGCTCGGCAGTACAATTCTGATGCTACTGAAATACTGTCCCTTATGAGTGTTGTGTGTTGTCTGGTACAGGTCCCTGTGTCGGGCTGATCACTCGTCCAGAAGAGTCCCACCGAGTGTGGTGTGTCTAATTGTGTGTGATCGTGAAGCCTCAGTAAATTATAAGTCCCTGGCACACTAGGGGCTATTAGACCACCAGAAAAGAAAGTTTTAAGGATGTTGACAATATTTAGGTAAAATATGGTGTATCTTTTTTATGCAATACGCTGTGCTGAAATGAAGTTCAAACATTTAAGATTTTCATTCAATTCCCTTATCCAGAGCCGTGCTTATATCATTATTTCTCGCATGATGAAACCTTACTGAAAATGTACCATAAGCTTGCACTTCCTGTAAAGTAGGTAAGGAACGTACAGATCTAAAAAGATCATTTATGAATCTACTGTACTCGTTATTCCCAAAGAATATTTTTGATTATAGTACTGGTAAAAATTTATGGTTAAATTATTTACAGAATTTAATGTTTAAGTGGAAGGATATTAATATCTTCATAAAGCGCAAAGTACAAGCTGTAGCCAGCCAACTTGAATAAATCATCAGCTAAAATTACTGATCCAGAAACTTGCTCTTCAACATAGATATTCTATGTTATACAGACTTGGAGAATTTCGCGGAATTAATTATCTGGATTCAGGATTGTTCAGTTATCTGAATAGGACGATAATGTGAGCAGATCCGGTCCCAATTAATTCCGATTATCAATGGTGCACTATACTTTGACTTATATCGTACCAATTGTGTTCTGATCTAAAACGGACGAATTCAAAGCTCTTAACCAAGAACTAGTATCAAGGAGATTAACCCAATTAAAATAATGAGACTTGAAGCCCTGTGGATACCAAAGTGTGACCTAATCTTCTGAGATCAGAAAACTGAAAATGTTTGTGTTCACATTACATGTATGTAGTTCGAGCATTACGCTTCGCGGCCGAAATACCTATCATCTCGGCTTCCAATCCCACCTGGTAAATCTCAGCAAATTCCATCTGTCAACCTGTACTTTATTATTAGCTACAATATATGCAGTATCAGCAGTTTCGGTGACCGTGTGTTCTAAAGCCGAGGTCTGCAGCCTCTAGATTGTTGGGATCACGGGTTCGATACCGCTGAGGCCATGGACGTTCGTCTTTTGTGTGTTCTGCGCCGGTAGCGACCGCTGTGACAAGCTGACCACTATATGTCTTCAGGCTTTCACGGCGAAAAAATTGTATGAACTCTTCAGGGGCTGACAGCCGTGTCAATTGTTTAAAAACCTCCGACGTTTCAGAGACACTCAGTCTCCATCCTCAGGGAAAGCGATCACTTGCTTTGAGAATGGAGACTGAGTGTGTCTCTGAAACGTCAGAGGTTTTTAAACAACTGACACGGCTATCAGCCCGAAAAGACTTAATACAAGCTGATCACTCATTCAGAGGACTCCTACCGGGTGTGGGTATCCAACTGCGTGCGACCTACAATCCTAAACACGGGAGGCCTACGCCCGAGGTGACCTGTAACGCCACAGAAAAAGAACTGCAGTATCTATACATGAGTTCTTCGCTCTTCTAGCGTGTTACGCAGGTTAATAGTTAGTTACCGACGTTTCGGGACGATCTACCTATTCCATCTTCAAGGGTCAAGCAGTCCAAGACCCTTGAAGATGGGATTGATAGGATGTCCCGAAACGTCAGTAACTACCAACACATGCTGTGTAACATCCCAGAAGAGCGAAGATGTCATTTACACCGCGGCGGACGCCTGAAATCACGCAGTAACCCTACGTCTCGGACTCAGGTCGGTCCTAATACGTTTCATCTGTGGTTGAGAAGAACGGACTTAGATTCTCAAGTGTAAGCTTAAAGCAGCTTTGATGATTCACAGGAAAGGTTTTATCTACACCCATTACTTGAAGCACGAGCAGAACAAAATTTGCAGAAAGATGACCACACACATCCAGCACTTCCGGCTTTCCAGGAAAATAAAAGCTACAAACCTATTACTCAGAACAAATTGTCCAATCGTTGTACAGGAAGATACAGACTCAATAAAAAATTAATTCTACCGGATTGCTTAGCTAGGAGCACCAAATTTCGAAGGCGACTACTCCACCTCTAAAGATATTTTTATTGTTACTATGATCAGGTAACCGCACGGTATAAACACAGACATCTAGTACGTAGCTTATACAGGCTGGTGTCATGCAAATGATTTCCAGCCCTGGCATGACGTATTTCAAAACCGTTATTTCAAATATCCTGCCACACTGTTTACAAATGGCTATATGTCTAACAGATTAACCGAGAGATTATGATTAATTCAGCGTAATGTGTTTCTGAGTTAAGTGAAACAGTACAGCGAAGACGCAATTACTCTGTCAAGAAACTGGAATAACTAAAGTAAAATAATACGTGAATGATTTCTTCGAATAAATGGTACATATATCGGAATTTCTACTCGTCCGACGGTCTTTAAAAAAAAAAGACATTTATCCCTAAGACCATCAAAGTGTTCCTCTTTAAATTCCACATCTGGGAATTCTTGTTGTGCTTAAAGAAATAGCTTTTAGTGTTTGCGACTTTGTCAAAATCAGTTTGCCTGGAGTTGATAGCTTTTGTATCAAGAGCCTTCATTCCCAACTCAGTGTTCTATTTCATGTTCTAAGAACCACACAGCATCAAGAGATAACGTCAGACGGCTGCTGGTAATTCGCTAAGGACTACTGTCCGCCCGTCAAGCAAATTACGAGATCTCAAATAGCATGACAGTTTCACTGACTGGAGTTGAACAGAAATGGGAAACTCAAATTCTTATGTCTCTGGGGCACAAATAATTAAGCATTTCAAGAATTAAACACATTGACCGAAAGAAGGCCGACAAATTAACTAGCAAACCCTGCCACTGCGATAAAATTGTTAGGCCCATGTTCCAGATATTATGTTCGTCTCAAAAAGTTAGTTTTGAATCACATTCCAGATATAAAATAGTATTAAGAATATCAATTTTTTCAGAACATTCATGAGACAATTCCAAGTTGATCATCACAAATTACCAAGTATAAATAAATTACAATGATTTCAAATGTAGACGAACAAATAGACAGGTTTAATTAAAATATACATGCACAAAGCAATAAGCTCGATAAAAACAAAAACAACTACTTCTTTCATAACACACATTTCAGTACTCGAGTAGGCCTATTTTGTTGTAACGCCTGCAAGCAATTACATAATCTGACTTTTCTGTGATCATATATCACGTAAAAACTTCTTACCATTGTACAATCGGCAGAAATATTTAAATTGATTTATTAAAAAGGCGATCTTATAATTCCTTCTAAGTAGTCCTAATAAGTTATTGCCCTTGAGAAACAAATACTTACGATGTCAAACTACAAACAAATACGTACAACATATTTGTACTACTGTTGTACGTTTTACAGCAAATAATACATTTAATTCCGATGATATTCACCCCGACAAGTCTCTACATCGCGTCACATCCAGCAACGGTACACGACACGACACGACACGACACGACACGACACGACATAATTATGCGACAATTACTGCTTGGCCATGAACACGAAGGCACTACGACCCTTCGAAAAGTTGAGCATGACGTAACCTCCCAGAATACTTGATCGCCATTAACACAGCCATGTAATTACAAAAATATTTCGAAGTTATGAATTTCTATAGGAGATTTGATATTATTTCAATTGGCCCGCTTGAAAGAGTTAAATGTTCCTATGCAAATACGGGCTGATGCTCGATCAAATATTATTATACGTAGTAACGGAAAATACACGTTCATTACAGTGTCCTACTTAGTTACAATACAACACGCAACCTGTTACTGTAAAACGCAAATAACCTCACTTAGGAATTTTAAAGGTAAATAGAAATAATCAAGCTGACATACTTGTAATGATGGTTTAATTGTTTACTCTCGTAGCCCGTCATCAGCAAATATACTCATCTCTCATTAAACTACCACTGTATTTAGCAGTATTCGTCAAATCGAGCGATAGGCACACTTACTAACGTTTATTAAACGACTGAAATCCACCTGTATACGAGCTCCAAGCGAGCAACTTGTTTACCAGCACGCTGAATCGCGCTTTTCTTGCGCCGTTTTGCAGGTGTCGACTGGGAAATACCGGCCGATGGTACCAGTATACCTTAGTCTTCATTAATACCACCGCAGGTACCTCAAATCTTTCAATATTGAAGTGGTTTACTTTCATCCCAAAACTACCTCGACCCTCCAGCCGATGGATTTAAGTGTAACAGCCACTTTCGAAGCAGGTTATTTAGAGTCAATGAAGAGACATGTCGTTTAGGGGTCTGAAGACGAGAGCAAGCTAACATTACAAGAACTGTGGAAAAAACAAAACACAAAAATCGATTTCCAGTGCTTTCGAGAAAGTCACTAAAACAAGACTGGTGTGTGCGAAGCCTTGCTGCAAATATCTGTGCATTATTTCCTCAGCTTTTGACAAAACCGTGAATGGTATTAAAAAAAATTTTTTTTCGAAAGTGGCAGTTGAAGCTGACTTCGAAGCAGTTCAGAAGGCGGATATCCAATAAGTTTTAAACTCTCATATTGAGAAATTATCAAATAAGCACTTATCAAAATCTACGAGAATAAAGATGCTGAATCTGATGACGAAGACTCGGCAGCGCGGAGAATATTAGATACGGAAAAATTCTGCAGGTCTTCAAACATTACAAGCCGGCAATAGCAATTCTGGGCAAAAAATATGCAAATTGAGAAATATGATTTGCTTTCCAGAATAACTGAATATTTCCCTCGCCTGCTACAGGAAAGCTTTACAAAGTGAACGAAAAAGCAGCCAAATACATCCACACAGTAAAATGGTTTCTCTACACAATGTTGAGCTTCCAAATTTCTATGGCAACAATTTCGACTAAATATGTGGAAGCGAGGCATCTTCGGGCAAAGAAGTGGACGGCACTTCACAAAGCGTCAACTGGTGCCGAGAACCACCACGGCCACCGCCGCCACCAAAATAATGCCCAGTACTTGCTTTGTTAAAAAAGATTTATAAAATCACTCAACAAGATATGAGTAACATAAGTAATATGTTCTATAAATAAGAAATTTTATCAATGCTCGTCATATATACTCCTCATGTGTAATACACAGATCATTCAAATTTTATTTATCCAGTTCTTCTGAAAATTTATCCGTAATCAATTTAAAGAGCTCGGAAAGAAATGTCATGAAATTTTGATTACTGTGGAGTATACTTCGCGCTTTATGGTGCTAAACTCTTAAAACTCATTGGAGAATTACCCAAACTGAGCCAATTTATGTCCAGCCACGAGCACATACACAGAGTATGAGATCTGTAATGTAATGGGAATTCAGCGTCGCCTTTAGGAGTTTACGCATACGAGCAGAAATTTTGGAACCAAATGTACCTTTTTAAGAACGAACTACTGCATTGCTTTCCTTCCTACAGTTCTACAGTAGTCCCGAATTCTACTTCTCGCCTGATACTCAGCCTTCCTATGTCTGTTATTACAGGAATACTGCAGATTTATTAGCCAATCTCCCGTCACGGCACAAACGGAAACAGAATAAATACCCTCAACATATTTGGAATTTCATTACATCTGTCAAAATACACCGGAGACAGAAAAAGTGCAGGCCTTAATACTTGTGGCTATAAAATGAAAAGTTCTAACGTGCCGAAACACACAATCAGCGAAAGAAATCCCCTAGCTTTAAAACTGAAAATGCCACTACCCTTTTGCTTTCGTGGTGAAATATTTACCTGGTCTCTAAGTTTTCATTTATTGCTTGTTACACGTGTGTACATAAATGCGAAATCGACTCTCACAGTGGTAATAAAAATTTTGTGCCTAATGCATTCCGTACGACGGCGTCTCTTTGGAAGAGAGTTCCACATATCATGTGGTTTTCCGACTTAAGATCCATTGTAACAAAAAAAAATTGTTTACGTACACATGAAACATAACCTCAAAATACCACGTGAGTTCTTCGTTGGTTTAATCATTCTTAGCAAACAGGAAGCGTGTTAAGCAAAGTTATAAGAGGATCGCAGAATTCACAAGAGGATACTGATGCCGTAAGTGGAAGTGTGTTTCGTGTGCCGTGCGCAAACAAATCTACCTCTCATCGGAGTTCGATGCTTCGTATAAAATACCACGACCCAAAGTGTGTGGCATAATCGGCTGACGTTACACATATACAAAATTCGACTAAGAACTGAATAGAAGGTCTGATCCTACGAGAAGATTCGGACAGGTAGGAAATTTCAAATTAACCTTTTAAAGCCTAGCGGTAACTTTACATACCACCAGGTTTAACATTAAAAAGTTCTACGTGGTGCTCACATTGCGTTTATGTGTTTTGTACGGATCTCAGAAACTTTTGCCTTATAAAACATTAAGAGACTGGTTTTTATAACCGAAGTAGAGAGTGTTTACAGCGCGGTACGAGCTGAGTCCTTATATAAAACAGATACGCTTCGTCTTTAAAGGGTTAAACATAACTGAAGAAGAAGATTTTCTGAGACCAGTACTTCCCACGGATGAAGCCTCATTTAACATCGATGGCCATGTTAATGTTTACAACTGCTGAACTTCAGGAAAAGAGAAGTCAAAAGCTGGGTACGTTACCTACGCATTTTTATTGTCACTAAAAGATCCAAAAGTGTGTGCGTGCACATATTTTTTTCAGTTTTACAGGAACAGAACTCAGGTCCCCTTCATTTCGCAACAAAACTTACATATATATGTCTAATAAAATAAGATATGCGCCTTTAAAGAAGGGGGTTTCTTTTTAAATGACTGTCTACTATGCAATACGACCATAAGGGAACGACATGTTTAAGGCAAATGCCACATCTTGTTACGTATATTTGACAGTAGCACACAATAAAAAGCGTCAAGAAGCAACATGAATTTTGGTAAAAAGGGAAGAAAGAAGAACTGTCACTTAATGTAGTAGTACAAATTTGCACGTATATAATAATTGGCCATTGAAGCTAAACCCTCATATGCATTTTTACAATTATTTCTTCTCATAAACGCAGTATTTAGCCTTGTGTTCTCAGGCAATGCATAGATTACCTATTACATTACAAGGCAAAGCAAAGTACCAGAAAAATAAGATAAAATTAACTAAAATATTAAGTTTATATCACAGTTAACATTCTATAGAAAACGTACAGGAAATTTAGGGAAGTGTTTTAAAGTGGAAACTTTAGGACTTGAATTCACGTAGTCTGTAAAAAGCAGTATAACAGAAAAAGTGGAAATACTTGTAGTTACGAAATACGCGTACAAATGGTAGCCAGGGAAATACGAAGCAGAACAGCCTTTCTTTGCAGATGGGACAGCAAAATTCATAATCACATTTAACCTGAAAACACCAATGCACTTAAATCCCTCAACAGGGTGAAGTACCTATCCGACAGACACGGCATGTAGCCTAACTCAGTTTCGGAGGTAATCTTACATTAACTGGCTCCCTTAACCAAGGTTTACATAGTTTTCCTCAATCACTTCGGACTTTTTTAAAACAGTGCTCCAACAATTGTTAGGCAGGACTAATAAAAGCAACTCAATCAGGATACCCAAATTTCCGGCCAGGATTTAAATCGGGTACCTCCGCAGTTTAAACCAAGATCTCCACCTACCACTGAGAGTGCTAGGGAGTACAAGTACCATTACCACCCAAAATTGGCTAAGAAAGTGTAATCTCATCACAGTATCACGGCAAAAGTTATCGGATGCCACACCCATTAGTATCGGACAAGTGAGGCGTGTCTCCTGCCTACGCGGCAAACCACCCACACTCGGCGATTCATTACTCGCACACGCACCCATACCGCAACAAATCGTTCCTTCTGTACTCATAACATAAACTTGATTTGCGGTCTTACAACCATGAAAATTCTACATTCCATCCACTTGATGTCATTCGATCATAGCTTGTATGTCGAATAATGTATGTAGTTAGACGATTTGTACCGCAAAACACTATTCAAAGGTTTATATCGGGGACAAGACAATAATTTCAACACAAGATATAATCGTACGTCAACTCAGAACTTCACCACCATTCCGAACCTTAATGAAGGACGAAGTTACATTATTATATTATTATATTACTATATTTGTTTAAGTATTCATTTATATACGTATATTTATTTATTTTATATTACTTTACGAGAAATTTCTTACTCATTTTCATTTCGTTCAACTGTAATAATTAGTAAACATTAACATATTTCGCGTTTGTTCAAAGTAAATAAATCACTCTTGACCGTTTATTCAACTGAGGCTAATCTGGTGCTTAAATTTAACGAAAAGAACAAAAACTTTTAACTCCATTTGTATTAAACGTGCATGTAAAACCCACATTCACTTATTTCACTAGGCGGTTGCTGAATTTTTGATAACGCTCATGAGGACAGAAGAAGATATCATGTCTGTAACACTATCGAGGAGTGAATATGGGTAATTTATACCAATAATCCATCTAATTAATGTTACATCCACTGTCAGAGCTGTGAATTTCATAAAGGGGACAGTGGGAGAACGTTATAAGAAGGAATTAATAATTGATGGGTTTCAATAGCGGCTACAAATTATGACAAACATTTTGCAGGAAATGTTAAATTCAAGCCCATTAATGCACAACATGAAAGTAATTAAACACGTAACGGGAGCTTTCTTTCATGGCGCAACAGCGTTTATTGGGTCAGACCCTCCTAATTATCGAGGCCTCACGATCACACTCAGACACATCACACTCGATCGGACTCCTCTGGACGAGTGATCAGCCCGACGCAGAGATCTCTACCTGACAACACACAACACTCGCAAGAGACAGATAGCCTCCCCCCCCCTCCCCCCCGGCAAGATTCAAACCCACATTGCCAGCAAGCGAGCGGCCTCAGAGCCACGCCTTAAAGCGCGCGGCTACTGGGATCGGCCTAACGAGACTTTATACTCCTAAAAATTAAACCTAGCAATTTCCATATGTACGTAACTGAGCCAAAACTATAATACAGAGCATCTAATTTAATTGTTTCCGTGTGCTGTTATGGTAAGCCCAGCACCTGCTGCGCTGCTGTGGCAGTTTGCCTAGAATCTTACGGACCAGTACAGCTTAATGTTAAAAGCCCAGTGATAATTATATGAGCCACTTGAAGCTTTAACATTAATTCTAAAAGTCCAAAAACTGATTGAATTATGATAAATCCCTTACGCTTGTACAGAAATCAATATCTTGAAATAAAACGCAAAGAAGCCTTATTAACAAATTGTTAACAGTACACACGCCAACTTCACACAGAGAAAGAATGAAATTTTGAGTCACATGTCTTTTGAAATCGGGGGCGTGGATGGCTACACTAGTCACTACAGCGACTCGTTACAGGCTGGACAATTCGGGATTGACACCGCGGTGGTGGAAAGTAATTTTCTCTCCTCCAAACCGCCCAGACCGGCCCTGGAGTTCACGCAGCCTTCTGTAAAGTGGGCACAAGGGATCTTTCCCGGGCACAAACCGGCCGAGGCTTGGCGTTGACCACCGACCCTCAACTAGCGCCCAGTTTCAGACTGCGTAAGGTTATACTGTTACTCCCCCTCTGTGCATCCATGTCATATAATAGGGAGAATTTCATATCTGTCTCTCGAACCAACAACACTACACGCGTTACTTGCTCCACAAAATCAGATATTTAAAAAAACACCTAATTAAGCTTGAACCACGCCTTTTATTGTACTCAGTACCAATCAGGATGATCAGATCAGGGAAGATGATACAGGCGAAACATGCAGCATGCATGGATTAGGCGATGAATGCTCAAAATATTTTAGTTGTAAAACTTGAGGGAAAACAAGCACTTAGAATACCTGGGCGTACAAGAAACAAAAATATGACAGAAACACAGCGTCGAGGATTAGATAGAATTAATCGGACTTCAGACTTGATACAATGGCGGATTCCTGTTTACTAAGATAACAGACCGTTGATTCTATAAATGGCACAGAGTTTCTTGGCTGGTTAAAAAAAAAGGTTAACTGTGTAGTCAGCATAGCTTTCCCTAGTATGGGCAGCAAAATATTCTAAACAATACAACGGAAAGGGTGGTGATCAAACTGAACATCGCAAATCTCAGAAGGCTCACTTTCCACACACACTGGTGTTAAATGAGAATTCATCTATTCGAGCAGTTCTCTGTTAACATCCACATTACAACTTCCGGTCTTTAATTTAGCAGTTTAGCCCTATGATATAGCACCAACTGTAAAAGATGAAAGGTAAAAGGTAAATCAATTCTTATACAGGCCTGGACAGGCCCTAAGGGCTCCAAGAGTTTGAGGCTTCCAGATTTCCAGACAATCGGCACATGTAGGTGGCAAGGTTGTCAGCCCTACGCACCGGCCGCTTTTACCCCCAAGGAGATACCCCTGGTAATCATTTCTGTTAAGAGGCTGAGTCGATCCCAGGACCACAGTGTGGCCAGAAAGATTAAGTCAATAAAAAAATTCCAATGACCCAATCGAGAATCGAACCCGCACACTTCTGGCTCTTATCGCAGTGCCTCCACTACCTGCGCCACCGCATAAACCTAGCAGTCACTGTAAAAAGCTATTAATATTCCCGCATGAAAACCACATTTATTCTAGTGGATTCCTTACGAGAATCTAGGTTCAGACCGAGAATGTTCACACATTCAGAGTCACGCAATGTGTTTAGCATGACAGGCCTGTTTTACGCTGCTTCTGCCCACATTTCGTAACTACTGATATTTCTCTAGATGATATTTAATTAAATTTGAAACCACTCAGGGATTTGCGTCCGCCAGAATACATGGACAAACGTTCTACTGACAGTCAGTCCACATAATACATCACCGTACACCCGATATATAAGGGATAATCTTTAAAATAAACTATGCATGAGGGTACCTTACTGCCAGTCTACAGTAATTCAGACAAAAAGGGTCTATTTACACAAAACAGTAACACTGCTCTCAATGTTATAACACAGGCAACTGCTATGCCCTTCGTAATGTGTTCATACTAGTCCCACGCTCAAAGTTTAAGTAACTTTTCTTTGCATGTACTAAAATAATTTAATTGATCATGCCAGACAGTTACCGGTATTTGACTTTGTCACTTCGTACACAACATTTCGGGATGCACTTCCAAAGCCTCTTTTTGCTGGTTAGCTCGAAGTGATAACGGAATGAAAGTAGAGGTAAAAGAAGGTACGTGGTTCAGAAGGAGATCAAACATTTGCTTCACTAGGCACACTAAAAACAGAAATAGAACAAAACAGTGTCCGCAGTAAATCAAGTCTCGAATCTATGGCAGAAATATCGCAAATATTTTAGTACAAAAAATTTAAGGCCGTCATCCCTCAAATTCGCTTTGGAACGCTACACAGACCCAACAGCAACAGGAAACATGTTGCTATTATACCAGCTTGCGTATATTGAGGAATGTAGCAGAACGATTAGGAAATTGTTAATATTACCGAAACAACAAGCTAACAGCGGAAATGTAAACATAAAATTGTTGTATTTATCATTACTTAAATTTACAATGACAAATTATAATTACTTCCCAATTATTTCTAACAGGTAAGCTGTTTACGATAACAACAGATGATCGCAGTCGGAAAAAGAAATTTAGTTTTTATGGCATAACCTACTTATACAACTTCCATTTGTGAAAACTGGCCATAAAATGCCTGTCCCCCTTAAAACTGTCATTCTCCAAATAATGGAACTGAAGTATTATTTGACTTTATTCACAGTCGTATATTTTTAAAAGTTATTAACAGAAAGCCTCAGAAGGTGTAATGCAATTCCATAACATCTATCACTTCTTCTTTTGCGAGATTCGTTCGAACTTCTGCTCAAAGTATCCAAACAAAGAGGTTGTAATAACATTTTGAAGTCTTATTCTGCGAAAATTAATTTAAATAGAAATAAATATCACATTTCTTGTGGTTAAGAATATATAAGATGAATATAACACCAATATGAACAAATACCATAATGCGTAAAAAGCACTGCAACAACCTGGACGACATTGCGTGTTGCGTGCGTTATTGCAGGTCCCAATCTAATTCTGATTAAATGTTAATCACACCATAATCTGTAACAAAGTGTACGGCACAGTTTACAATAACGAATTCATACCCACAGATATAAAAATGTAATAAATTACATAACAAGTACGATTACGTGAGACGAGCACTGAGATAATTCTACAGGTGAAAACAACGGTTCATTTTTCATCACCATGTGCACTCTAGTTTCATTACGCAATAAAACACACGAGTCAGTGCAATCTGAAATACTTGTGTTACTTACTGGCATGGGAATGAGATATCCTTATAAAGTAACATGTATCAATGGAGACCACTTTCCACTCTCCTGTCTGCTACAATAAAATGTTACCACAGAAATTCTGAATTACTGTTAAGTCTGTACCTATTACATGACCACAAATATTAACCACTATTTGCATCATTACAGCAAGTAAAAATCATGGGAGGAATATGTCACATTACTCATAACAAGCATAACCAGGTGGCTCACGCTTTGAAGAATGTCATCTGACGCGAGAATGGAGAGAAAATTCTGCAAGAAGCTTACTTTTGTCCCGCTAAATTCATGATACCAAACTTCATTGTGAATTTCACTAGAACTGCATGTAATGAAAGCAGTTCCTTACTGTCAGGTTAATCAAAACGATGTGTTAAATTGGCCCATTATCCTAAACTCCCACGCACTGCATGTAACTGAGCGAAAGTTCCCACAGAGTAAGAGTGAACTGAATCACAACCACGACTGAAAGATTTAATATTAGTTAATATAGCATTTCAAGCTACGAATAAAGTGAAAGCCTAAAAACTAACTTAAAGCCATTCCCATAGTTTTTCTTATTCCGAAGGGGAAAACTTGTCCTTGGGAACAAACTTCTACCTAACAGAGCTGATGACGAAGGTAACTCGAAAGTGAAACAACTCTTGGTAGGCAATGAGAGTCAGTATTGAACATAGAAACGGTTGCGCAAAATATTGCGAAATAAACCTGAAAACGTCATAACCTTTTAGACGACTGCCTTATGGGACGTAACGCCAAGCTATCACATTCCACAGAGCTACAAGCGATCCTAAGAACGTCAAATCTCGCATATCACAAGCGATTTGTTTCTTTCTTACGATTACAAAACAGCAGAACGCACTATCGGATCCCGATACTAGAAGTTCAGTTTAATATTTTTCACTTGTACTGAAGGTTCTCCAGCTTTCTGTGTACAAAACTTCATTGCCAGGACGAACAATAACTTACAAATCTTACTGAACACAAATATGTAAATGCATATGCTACCCATTCGCAGGTTGTTTTACTTATTTTTAAATATGATGACGCACTTCCTTCCACATACATTCAGCACAGTGAGATTTTTAACACAAATTACGCTTACAAAAACATCAATTGTAAAAAACTTGGTATCTACATTGGTATTCAATATTATATTACGATCTGTTAGCGTAGCGTCTTCCTCTAAGGTTGCTGTATTGTAGTAACATATACAGAGGCCAATTTCTTTAACAGAAAAATAAGTACAGCAGCTCGCAGCGTTGTATAAAAAGAACATATTATCAGAAACAAGCTTGTACATATCCCTGTCAGCCATCAAGCGATATTGGATACTGCCTCGGATAAGCATTAAATTCTGGAGTTATTTGGGATGTAACATATTGCAGTGCTGTGGCGTGGAAATCCACAAATGTATACAAGCTCATGCATCGGAACACGACACTATTCGCCTGCTGATGTACATGGAAATGAAGTGGCTCTGAATGTCGTATCTTTCGTATGTACACGTCATTAGCTCACCCATGGGATTCCCACAGAGCACCCCAACAAAAACAAGCAGACAACAAAATCGAATGGTGCTGGTGATGTTCCGACGTCTTCGCATGTTGCTTGTTATGCTAGAAACTTCATCACAACTGGCTTCACCCAAACACAGTACATCTCACACACTCATTATCATATGCAAATATCGAGTTTCTAATCAGTCAAAATTTGTCACTATCCATTCTAACTAGCTGCTGGAATGATGAAAGTTGCTGCAAAACTTTTGCGAAGTTCGGTAAATAACACCAATTTCATCTACGAATTTTTCCGACAGCAGTAGTTCTAGTACGTGTCTGAAAAAGTAACAAGCAGTGCAATATCCAAACTGCAGTATTTACTTCTTAGTAAGTTTTACATTAACTACACACAGAAACACATGCAAAATGAAAATCTCACGTCAGTTCATTTAAATGATACATGCCGTTTACATCTGGCCAGTTCAACTCGAGAGAGAAAAGTCACATTTTTAATTTAAACGTCATTAACTTTCGACAGATAGCTTGAGTAGATAGGAGGATAGGTGAATAACGGATGAGAGTAAGAGAGATGAAGAGAACACTGTCTCTCAGAGAACAAGTCTGACGTACGACGATGCTCACTTGTCAGAGATCCCGAGGAAACTGAGAAGCGAAGACCGGCGCGGCCCCATCATCGATACTACTGCCATCTGATGCTGGGCGGACGAATCGCGCATAGGCCGTCAGAGTGAGGACGGTGACGACAACACCGACTTGTCTTTGCTCTGCGTATATAATCAAATAGGTTAGATACCCTCAAACGTCAAAGTCGGCTTTGAATTAAACCGAAAATACAATAGTGGGTGAACACAGCGCTTTCACTAGTCTTTCCCTTATCCTTCACTTCAGAAAGTAAGGAAAGGGGGAACACAGCGTACTATCGATGTTGATAGTTTTGCTTCAGAAAGAGAAAAGCGTTTTATTTAAAGATGCTGCCAGTTATAATATTGCATGGCGTCGATTGTAGATGAATGCAATATTGGCGTGGAGCAATTGCCGAATGATAGTGATGGGGAAACCCCAAATTACTCGCAGAAAAACATGTATCAGTGCCACTTTGTCCACAGCAAATCTCACATAAATTCGCCTCGAATTGAACCCGAGTCAGGGTCGTAAGGAGCCCGCCACTAACCGCATGGGCCGTTGAGATAGTTTTACGTTCCATGATAAAACTAGACTTTTACATAAATACGTTTTTAAACATATTATCTGGCAGTAGTAATTAAAATGTTAATCGTGTTTAAATTCCTGTGTTTAAATCCTTCACACAGGTCATTATTTCTACGATATACAAGAATAGTATGTTCTGTAGGATAGGTTTAAAGCACCTGGATGACACCATTCACAATTATTTAGACCCGTTAAACCCCTCAAATCCTAGACATGGATGCTCTTTATATGATCGGTCAAATGCGGTTATCCATAAGCTATTTCAGTACTAACAGAGACACGTGCTGCCATACTTTGCAAAACAAGGACTACAGAATTCTGAAATTTGTGGTTAACTTTCCTCTTATGTATTCGGTGCGTAATTTAGCTACCCCTAGACGATATAGAGAAAAGGACGAAATTCTCTTTACATAATACTATCCACTCGATTTCTCTTTGGAAAATTAATAACATCTTTAAACTTTTAAATGTACCTACCTGGACCATTCAAAAACGTAACATTTTAGACCCTCAAAGATATTCAAGGGGCGACAAAAAAAGGGTACTTAGTAACGAGCAATTCATTCTCATAAATTTACAAATGATTGGGGCCGGATTTACGTATCAGCTAGACAAGTTACAGCTTGGGGTCTCACGAGAGGCCTCACTAAAAAAAACTAAATGCGTTTGGAAATAATGAAAATCACAAAATAAAAAAATAAAAGTTTTTTATTATTGATGTCCATTCCTGGTTGTTTTATATTTTTATTTATTTAATACTACTACTACAGACGATACAGAAAAGATAGGGGAGGTGCATCTTAATTATTACAGCTCAGGGGTCACAAAATGCTTAAATCCGGACCTGAGTACAACAACCGCACTTAGCGCCTCTGTTCAAATCCTTACTGAAGAATAAAATACCTGTCAGTTTTGACACATCTTTCTAACACATCAATTTCGAGAAATAAATGGTTTCTAATGATTTATAAATTTTAACCTAATAATGAGTTCGAGAATATACCTACAACAACTGAGTTACAGAAGTTAAAATTTGTCCATGCGCAGTTGCTGATAGTATGGATTCGCATCGGGAATGAAACCACGAAATTAATTCAGAGCCAACATCAGGCAGCTTAATTTAAATTCAGAGAGCACGCCTCTGCTGTTAAATGTAAGGATAGGCAGCGTTTCGGTAGAGAAACATGTTAGTCATAAATAAGCAGCTGCACAAGTCAACTGACTTGAAAAGTGCGTCATACAGAAGGTCATTTATCTCTCAGAAAATCCGCCAAGATGTGAAACATCATCAAAAGCAGTTTTCCAGGCAACAAATACTTTGTCAGATGTTTAAAGATAATAGCTGCTTTTTATTAAATTTATGCTTCACTATCTGTTATAATACTGGATACTGGAATCCGTAAAAACAAAATTTGAAGTTATTTAACTATTCCGATGCCAAATTACTTTTGTCACATAGGTTTAAACACCGTGTACACTAAAATGTATATTTGCTATTAAAACGTGATGGAAAATTCGAAAGGGGATGTAGTCTATAGCCTGCCACTTACTTTCAACGGAAAAATCTTTACTTTGGAGGAATAACAGAATTATGGGAATCAAAACTGAAGGAAATATGCGATAATATTAGAGACTTAGATATGCTATTGTAAACGACCACTTTATGAAGGTTTATTCCAACTTCGGTTACCCGGAAGGTAACCCGTCGGAGAGCACTACCTCAGGGACATAGGGAGAAGTGTCCAGCCATTCAGACAAAATGAGAAGGAATCACACCCTTTGCACTGCCCTAGAATTCACTGCAACTTTATTTCAGTCTGGAATCTACCACGTACAGCCAGCGACGCTGGCCCCTCATCTATGCAGTGACCACAGTCGCTTCCAGGTAGAAACCTTTTGCTCTCAGCGGCTTATATGTTAGATAACACACATTTTAAGAATTCCTTACTCGCAACTTCCAAAAATACAGCCCGAGGTTAGAAAAACCGCTTGTGCGGTTACACTATATCAAGCGCATACAATATTTCATTTTAAATGAAAAGCGTAGTTATGAATGGAAAGAGGTAAATTATTTGGTTTTAAACGAGCTGATCCTATTTAACGATTTTTTTGCATTGGTCTCGAAGAATAGACTGAAAGCAAGGAAGTCACACACAGTTCCCGGTTGAGCTAAGAACCACGTACACAGCGAACAGAAGTCTGCAGCATGAGACCTTTTTAAAGAGTTAACCTCATTAACCTTTTAAAGCCTAGCGGTAACTTTACATACTACCAGGTTTAACATTAAAAAATTCTACGTGGTGCCCACATTGGGTTTATGTGTTTTGTACGGATCTCAGAACAAACAGCAACTTTTGCCTTATAAAACATTAAGAGACTGGTTTTTATAACCAAAGTGGAGAGTGTTTACAGCGCGGTACGCATTGAGTCCTTATATAAAACAGATGGGCTTCGTCTTTAAAGGGTTAAACACACCACATTCGGTAGGACTCCTCTGGACGAGTGATCAGGCCGACATACAGACCTCTACCTGACAACACAAACACTGTACAGGAGACAAACATCCATGCCTCCGGTGGGATTCGAACCCACAATCCCAGTAAAAGAACGGCCGCAGACCCACGCCTTAGACCGCACGGCCACTGGGATCGGCGACCTTCCTATATTACGCTCATGAATTATTTCTTTCTCTAGGTAAATAAATCTACTCGTACAACATCGAACTGTAGAGAAAGAAACTGTTTCTACGTAGTTAGTAAAACAAGTTTCCATAAGAGTGAAAAATTTCAAAGCGTTATTTTCATGCTGGATAACTAAGGCTACAGACACACACTCAGAATATGTAATACTTACTGCATTTCTACGGCAACAGTGGTTACGCGAACGTACCTCAGTGTTACGTTAGGCGTACCTTGCTTGTCATGTTTGTTATGTTATTTCCAATTAATGCACAAGAGCTCTTCGAAATGGCGGACTTCGACTTCGTTGCAGGCTTTGCAGCGACGGGCCATATTCTGGTGCTGATTTCGATATGGTGACGTTGCCGACCACGTGTTCCCCTCCTCAAATTGCCCCACTTGACCCCCTAAAACAACTGAATTTTGAAAAAGATAATTCCGCTACATCTGTGTGTGTGTGTGTGTGTGTGTGTGTGTGTGTGTGTGTGTGTGTGTGTGTGTGTGTGTA
>BLKM01011093.1:1038358-1193457 GCA_013340265.1 Coptotermes formosanus | reverse complement strand
TGATGTGTACCATTCAATTTCAAGCCCTCCTGGTTTGCCTGAACCCTCCTAATGGCATATTCTAAAGCAAAGTTGAAAAGCAATGGCGACAGAGCATCTCCTTGTTTCAAGCCATTCTTAATAGGGAACGTGTCAGACAGATGTTTGCCTACCCGAACTCTGCTATATGTTTCACTTAGGCACATTTTTATTAACCTTACTAGTTTCATGGGGATACCGAACTCAATGAGAATATTATACAAGACCTCCCTCCTAACTGAATCATAGGCTTTCTTGAAGTCTATAAATAGCTGATGAACTGCCTCATTGTATTCCCATTTTTTCTCAAGTATTTGACGAATGCTGAATATATGATCAGTGGTTGACCTGTTACGTCGAAATCCACACTGATGATCCCCAATAATTTCCTCTGCATATGGAGTTAACCTTGACAAAAGGATGTTGGATAGAATTTTGTACGTAGTCGACAAAAGTGATATGCCTCGATAATTATTGCAATCTGTCTTATCACCCTTCTTATAAATAGGCACAATGACCGACTCCTTCCATTCCTCAGGCAATTCCTCCTTATTCCAAATAGAAATAATAAGTTTATGGATTTCAGACCGAATAATCCTACCCCCTGCTTTAATCAATTCTGCTGGAATCTGATCAATACCTGGTGATTTGTGGCTTTTTAGTTTTCCAATAGCCATCTCAACCTCAATGGCACTGGGCTCAGGCACTAGTGGCTCTGCTGTGTGTACTTCAATCTGCCTAACATCACCGGGAAGTACGTAAAGCAATCCACGTTACGCATGTAAGCACGGCTTCATAGAACTTTAATGAGCTGCATCTAGAAGCTATAAACTCTACATTTTTAAATTGTGTAATAATAGAATTAATATTTTAGTAACTTACGGCCAGTAATTTTATTCACATATGTAGGTAAGAGGAGATTACAGCAACACAATCCACGTCGCAAAGTTCTCTTGAATAAGATAAAGTACAAACACGAAATCCAACATTACGTATCACATTTCAGGTAATATATCTACCGAATAATAATCGTGTAATAAATAAGAAATTATTTTGAAAAGTTAAAGGAATATATTCAGTAAAATCAACAGCACATATCACATCACGGACTTTATTTGTTACTTTATCGAATCTAAATTAAAGCGTTTGTTTGTACATTGCATTTTCCTGTACTGTATGTTAAGGCAAGACTTCATGACCAACGAAACTGTGGCAGAAATACGGTTATTTCCCGTCGTATCGTCGAGGAACCACAACCAAAGGCGTAGGATGCATATAGATCTTGGATCCTGTGTACAGTTCTCGGCAAACTTTATAAAGAAACAGAGACGATACGTATAATGTAACAAAACCGCACTGATTAAAGACAAAGCTGTTTCTAGCGGAGACCCAATAAGAGCTTTTCTACCTCATCTAAAGTAGATTAGGATTTTGGATGAACTGGATAATTCAGATGGGATTTAACGATTATAAGTACAGAGATTTTATCACCTAA
Organism: Coptotermes formosanus; assembly: GCA_013340265.1. Lineage (NCBI taxonomy): Eukaryota > Metazoa > Arthropoda > Insecta > Blattodea > Rhinotermitidae > Coptotermes > Coptotermes formosanus. The sequence continues at coordinate 1,191,944 of BLKM01011093.1, read as the reverse complement.
GATACAAAAGACGGTAGTGTTAATACTTCAGTATTGGCTGGCTGTGTCATGTCAGTCAGCCATTATTCACTTAAGAATACAAACAACTAGAGGAAATTGTATTTCAACGTCAAGAAAGAGAAATGAACAACAATTCTTTTACAACGAAATGTAACATACTACATCCTAACTTACTTTTCAATAAATCGTACTTTTAGTTAAGTAACTACTTTAAAATTTTTGAGCCTGAAATTCGTCCAAGTAATGGTTAAACCTGTTGCTCCCCCAGCAACCAATAAAAAGGCCTCTTCGTTAAAAACCCAGTGGTTAATGCTGGTTAGTACTGGTTAGTACCGGTTAGAAAAATACTCCGCAGTTCTTCTGAGAACCCTATGAAATGAATAAATATACTCTGTGGTATAAATATATATTGCCCTTTAAAACTAAATCGGACGATAAATACAGTAATTTGTTACTGTGCTTTAACCTTTTAAAGCCTAGCGGTAACTTTACGTACGACCAGGTTTAACATTAAAAAATTCTACGTGGTGCCCACATTGCGTTTATGTGTTTTGTACGGATCTCAGAACAAACAGCAACTTTTGCCTTATAAAACATTAAGAGATTGGTTTTTATAACCGAAGTGGAGCGTGTTTACAACGCGATACGCACTGAGTCCATATATAAAACAGATACGCTTTGTCTTTAAACGGTTAAAGGACTGAAGACCATATAAGTTCAATAATCTGCTGTTCTACACTTAGACGAAACTTTGTGTGTCTAAGTACAATTTGTTGTGACTTATCCTTTAAAAGACGCTCTTCTGCCACTTTACCACCTAAAATTAGCGCATATTATTACTACTCTACATTTACAGTAAACTGTACACAAAAACAATCCCCACACAAAACCCTTTCGTACATCCTAAATAATTTAAACTTGGCTTCTCTCTAACTGTAGACAGTCCTCTGCTGAAAAAGTGTAAGTATTGGATCAATATGTGTAACGGATAAAGTGGAACAGTGACAGATTTTTCCTCCGGGTAGGCCACTGCGCTTTTCCCCTGTCAATCATCATTCTACATCCATTCGTCCATCATCCGGGGGATGGACAATGCGTCCATTACAAGCCGCAGATCCATGAGACATAGTCTCATCCCACCGCATGAATAAAAAATTTACTGGGTCAAAAGTTCCTTATATCAACGTCCGAAGAGAATAAGACACATCTTAAGCTTTGATATCCACATAAAATGATCTGTAGCACTGAAACGGACTGAAAGGAAGTCGACAGGGAACAAGCATGCAATTCTTCTGGGAAACTTCGAAGACTGATATTCAGGACATGAAAAGTACGCATCCTAGGAAAGTTTCGCATAACAAGCTTTAGTTTGCACAGACGGATTTATAATTCAATATGAAGCAATTTGCACTACACAATTCAAAACTTAAACAAGCCGATTACATATATACAAGTTTATTTGTTACCAAACACAGCACAATTGTTATATATGCTCCTACATGTTTCGGCTGAACTACTCAGCCATCATCAGCGAGTCAAGCTCTGTAGACATAAACAGCATGCTGTGTGCCATAGAATGGTAAAATATACATACTTGTATATTACGGTAGCAATCACTGATGTTTTTATAGTATACATATGATAAGAGCAGTATGTTGATACATAAAATTCCTTTAAGTACAAGTATAACAGATATAAAATCTAAAATATAAATATGTTTCCAAACATCTGTTTCGTGATCACTTCCAACTGTGTGGGGTAGAAACCCCTGGCTGTAGTCCCTGGTATTTATTCTTTCCGTGATATCTCTATGCCTAGATATCACGTAAAGAGCAAATATCTGAGTAAACCCTGTTTGTACAGGCCAACGTGTATTAAGACCGATTGTGGTTAGTGTATGTAATTCCATTAATGACCTCGACTTTACTAGAAAATTAACAGAAAACTGTTCGTCTTAGTCGTAATTAAACATTGATTAATAACCTGTAATTTCAGGGGGCATATATTTATTACGAATTACCTAAGAATTGTGTACGAAGTATTGTTTGTATGTTAACAAGTACAAAATATTCATACCCAGTAAAACTTCGAGGTAGTGACTGATAAATGTAACATAGAGAAAATGAAAGTATGATGGTAAGAAGAAAATGGACTATAAAGGATACGAAGATCTGAATGCGTTTCAGTCGTGCAGTGTAGTACATTTTCTTCCTGCTTTATTATTATTTTAACACGAGAATATCGAAAAGTCCATGAAGTACGTGATTCCGAACGTGATGTAACATCCTCATAATATTACAGAACAGAAATCCGAATGTTTGGAACACCGTCTGTCGTAAACCTTCATTTATAAACTTTAACTGTTTGACTCTAACAAATTTAGTTTCGCGAAAATAAGACACATGCATATTTTGTACTTTCAGTTCTTGTAGTTTAATTTCGAGACAGAGTGCACATAGACTGCACTTGATATAGATCAAATCAGACAAACACATGCAGTGGACTGTCTACACTACCAAGTGAGTAAATACGTTTTCAGACGGCGCGATATGATCTAAATATAGATAATTTTCAAAAGGAACGCATCATTTTTAGATTTTATCTGATTAATGAAAGACATATGGCCATATATTAACATAAACTTCTACACTCAAGTGCAATGACGCTCAACTAGCAATTCAGCTTCTCCTATAGTCTAAGCTCTACATCCTGGCATATTTAAAATATTCAGCAAAATACATTACAAGGACAAACGTTGTCATTCCTCAACGTCTGAGCATCGTTAAGACTAAAGAACAAAACTTTCTCGTTTTTTTCTTCACTTCAAGAAACTGAAAACTGCTTCCCAGAAGATGTACTGGCTTAACATAAATCGCTGTCAGTGCACAGACGTTTATATACGCGCCGAGTATGCTACTTCGCACAGTAACTTATGGACAGTAATATTCGGTTAGTCCAATAGGGTAGAGTGCCCTAACAAGGCATGTTAATATTCCCTGTAGCCTTACTGCAGTGATGAAATATTAAAAACAAACAAAAATTACATGTTTTGATATCGCCCTGATGGAGCGAATCTAAATTACGTTCCAGAAGGTTTAAATAATTTTCCAGAATATACGCAGGTATTTTTTTATGTTACAGAAGATGAAAGCCGAAACGTTGATTGAAGTGCCCACCACTTTATGAAATATCTATTGCCCGTATATTCTAATACCGATATTACAAGCATTGAATTACTAAAGCCAGAGCAAGTGGACAAAAGTACTTCACATTGCAGACACGAATTAGTGCTCGGAGCTATTCGAAGAATATCATATTAAGCAATGATAAACTATCCGTCTTTATATTTTGCTAAATATTCACAGTATTAACCCTTTAAAGACGAAGCCTGTCTGTTTTATATAAGGACTCAGTGCGTACCGCTCTGTAAACACTCTCCACTTCGGTTATAAAACCGGTCTCTTAATGTTTTATAAGGCAAAAGTTGCTGTTTGTTCTGAAATCCGTACAAAACACATAAACGCAATGTGGGCACCACGTAGAATTTTTTAACGTTAAACCGGATAGTACGTAAAGTTACCGCTAGGCTTTAAAAGGTTAATAAATAGTTGAAAAGAATGTTGTAGGTTTCATAGAGATCTGTATTTTTGTCATGTCGCACATTTTTTCAAAAGCCTGTTTTCAGAAAACTGATACATTTGTTTTCGTCTCCGTGTACGTGAGAAATTATACAACAGAGCAGAAATTAGTGTAAACATCCAATATCAAAAGTATTTGATATCCGTTTAGTAGTTTGAAATACGTAAAGTGTTGGTACTCACACGTTACGTAGGACTACGTTTTTCGTATTTCGTGGAAATACCGCATACACGTTTATTGTAATGTGGTGTCTACTGTGCGAACTTCGCTACTCGAATGAAGTTCCTTGTTACTTTATTACTGCTGACCCAGCATAAACAATCGAATTACTTCTCACTCCGTAATATACAAACTGCAGTTGTCGCCGTTACCTCTCTTCTTGTGATCTGTGTTAGTCCTGCTGTGTTGTCATGTCACAGACACTGTTTACCACTACCAATACTCTGTACTTTACCGAAATATCTTAACACATACCTCGAAATGTGAATGAAGAAGGGGTGGTGTTTGTCGGTACATTATTCTCGAGGTGTTTCCTCGAAAACTAAACGAAAAAAAGTGATGTATGCTATGTAATATAACTTTTATATAACTGGTATTTTTATATGATTCATTCCGTGATTGCCGATAACGAATTTGCAACGTTCAACAACACAAAATCCACAATATTATTCCTTACATGTTTATATTATAATATCACAATGAATATTGCTCTGTTTTGGTTCCCTGATGGTGATCCCTTGTGGATCGAAACATGTAAGAATATTCAATGCGCTAGTATAATATAAATATCTACGGAACAATATTGTGCATTTTGCTGCTTGAATGTTGCGAAATGATAACCGACATTATGTTGCTATTTTGGGGTCATGTCATTTCCAGAAACAGAAACTCCAAATGTGTAGAAATGAAAAAAAAAGCTTGTTTCCAGGACTGGGAAAAACATGCTGGAATATTGGTGTTTATACTGAAGTACTGCAAACCAAATGGAGTCACTCTTATCACATGAATAACACTTCTATCTTTGCTCATTTCGACCACTGCAGCGCAATAATTAAAACTCTAAAATGAAATACATTTCATTGAAAATTCAGAAGTTGTCATATTTTACCTGTCACGGCAAAAGGACGCAGCCATTGCCCGTACAGCGGTCCTGATGATTCGTTGTAGGAAAGAGAGCTAAGGTCGTTACACAGGAAACGAATTACACATGTTCCCTGCTGTTTGTAATATTTATTTCAGGGCACTTCAATACTGATTTGTCTCTGATATTCTTCATAAGATGTTAACAACTTCTGATTCATTACTTTTGTGGAATGGTGAAAAAATATGAAGTAATATTACTTGGAATGCTTAACTACGTAGGCAGATTAATTTAAACTGCTGCTTGGAATGTAAAAAGTGGTTGCTTCTACTGCAATCCTATATTTATACCATAATTTACGCGGCTTAACTTGCCTGTAATACTGTTCACTGAATTTACGTGGGCCAGGGAGCTCTTTAATGCCGCCGCCGCCGCTGCTGCTGCTGCTGCTGTTGCTGCTGCTGTTGCTGCTGCTGTTGCTGTTGTTGTTGTTGTTGTTGTTGTTGTTGTTGTTGTTGTTGTTGTCGCCGTCGTCGTCGTCGTCGTCGTCGTCGTCGTTGTTGTTGTTGTTGTTGTTGTTGTTGTTGTTGTTGTTGTTGTGTTCCATAGCCTTCATACTCCGTCAAAAATGTTTCAGTTACTTTCATACGTTATAAAAAATGACAGACATAAATAGCAAGTTCACGAGTTTAGTTATTATTTTACCGTAACACCTAACTCAACAGAAGACAATATCTAAAATATGGCAAAAACGTATATAACTTGCTCACCTAGTTTCAAACTTACATCTTCAACGTTCGTCACGTAACTAACATGTCATCATCTTCGTCATTTGGGAATGTTAAAACAGGTATAGTTGAGGCTATGTTACAAATAGACTGAATCGCCGCACTACTGTCATTAAAAGGCCTACAGGCCTCATAACATTATGGTGCAGGGAGCATGTGGTTGTTTATATAGGTATATAATACATAACATATATAGCATTGCATATACGATAACACAATATTTCAGTGCGCAAATATGAAGGAAGAATACCACCTGGGGGCACCATAGCGTAATGGTACGATAATATTAAAATGGATAAAAATTAATTGACCATATTCTTAGTGTGTGGACACATTTCGTCTGGCCCAGGATATGAATGAATGTCTGGCTCTTTCGAACACGGTAATAAAATGTCGGTACTTATATACGGTAAGTTTCTTGACCAAATGTGTGGTTAAGAGATTTTCAAAAGGAAAAGCTGTATGGATTTAATTGTTATGACATTATGCTACATATTCTAACGGTGTGTAACAATGCAGTGTGATCTGTAGGTGTGTGGAATGTTTCGAATTACAAGACGTCAATATGTGCACAATACTTCAAATATTCATTAATGGAAAACATTGTTATTGAGAGTGTGTTTTAATTGCATTAGACTTCAAAGACGAAAATTAATTTGAATTGCGTTTAAAGATTCAATTTGTAAAGAGCGGCAAACAATACTCCGTCTCAGTTATCGAAGCCAATCAGTTAACGTTGTATAGGGCAGCAATCTCTGCTTGTTCCGAGATCCTCACAAAACACATAAATACTCTGTGGTCAAAACGTAGAATTTCCTGTGCTAAACCTAGTTACGCACAAAGTAACTACTGGGCTTTAATAAGTAAGTTTGTAATATCCTGTCTTCATTTATCTTCTGTTGCAATTTAACAACTTGTGACGACGCCAATATTTATTGCGGTTTTATTATTATCGAGGGCTTAAATTCATTTTCTCGACGTGTTTGCGTTACATGACGGCGCTCTTCCACTTACAAGGAAGACACGGTGATTTACTATGTAAACGATTCACATTTTATTGTGTTTTAAGTATATTGGTATATATACTTCCTGATGATGGCGGGTGGCCGCCGAAACCTGTAGCAGGAAATAAGAAACTGGACTGTCATGTATATTTTAAGCAAACGTGGTGGGTGGTTACACGGAATTGCTAATGTTAAGATTGTAATCAACTGAACATTTACTATGAAAGATATTAAGTTAAACTTTCTTCTTAGCATTATCATTACTGCAATAATCTGCACTGAATTGCACTGAACTATCAATATATTAAAGAATATATTATCTGACTCAACAATTTTTACGTTAACAGTTATATAAATAATACCCCTCCAGCCGTCTGTTACCCAATGTAGCTCCTTCTTATTAAGCCTTTCCTATGTGTTCTGTTTGTGAGTTGTTATTTGATGTATTTCCACTGTTCTCCTGTTCTGTATCTGCAATTGGCTTTTTGATGTTCTGCCAGCACATTAATAATAAAGAACTGAATGAAGCTGAATTAAACGTTGGATGAGATGAGGCGACACGTATAAAAAATGAGACAGATAAGAAATTCATAGCTTACAGAATTTTGGCCTATAAATTTGAACGAACGAGGTCACTTCAGGGGCTATGGCGTAGACAGACACTGTAACATGCATCTCAAAGAAATGCTGTGTGGAACTGACTAATCTGAGTCAGAATAAAGTACAGTGCCCGGTTCTTATGAAAACGGCAATTCGTTGTCAGTATCGTAAAGCTTTCTGTAATCTAAAGCCAGTTAACTGAGCCTCTGACTTCTGAAGAAAACACATAAATGCAATGTGGGCACCACGTAGAATTTTGTAATGTTAAACCTGGTGGTATGTAAAGTTACCGCTAGGCTTTAAAAGGTTAAACAGTGCTACACAATTTCATTTCATTCAACTAACACTCCAACAGCATTAGAACAAAGTATAGGAACTAGGCTAAGCGCTGGACATCAGCGGAATTGTGGTTCTTTTACGGCAGGAAAAAGGTTTAGCTCTTCCCCAATGCTCCCAGGCTGGGAGTGGAGACTATCGAAGCAATTATTCAATGGGCTGTTTTGCAAGACGCAAAGCAAACGGCGTGAGGAGTTGATCAGTGGTCCTATATAGCGTAGATATTAAGAGTGAGGGAGCCAGTACCTTCACTCGCCTGACACCTACATACCGTGTACAGGAAAAACTTTACCTTCACTTTTACACTCTCACAGCAGAGCAATAACACTCGACATTGTAAGCACAAAATCTTCCTGTGAGGCAACGAAGCTTAGTATAATGTATGAAAACGCACTAAGATAAAGAAAAGCTCAATAAGATACAAGGAAGCCCACTATCATACAGAAAATCTCACTATTATATTTCTTCTAGAGCTTCTTTCAATGTCCTTCTACCACAAACGAACTCCTTCACATTAACCGTTTAAAGACAAAGCGTATCTGTTTTATACAAGGGCTCAGTGCGTACCGCGCTGTAAACACTCTCCACTTCGGTTATAAAAACCAATCTCTTAATGTTTTATAAGGCAAAAGTTGCTGTTTGTTCTGAGATCCGCACAAAACACATAAACGCAATGTGAGCACCACGTAGAATTTTTTAATGTTAAACCTGGTGGTACGTAAAGTTACCGCTAAGCTTTAAAAGGTTAATCTTAATTACATTCTCAGATTTTCTTATGAGTCTTCGAAGTGGCCATTTGGTATGGTGTCTCCAACCAACATTCTACACACACTTCTCATCTCCCCATCTTAGGCACATAAATATCCAGAAACAAGCTCGCTTTATCGTTACTTTAAACAGAATTTAGGTAGGATAAACTTATTAAACACTTGTTGAACAAATGCATTTGTTATAATCAGCATGGAAGCGATAATATTAGTAAGCTGTAATGAGTCCAACTGGAAACTCCGAGGCTCACTTCTCTGGCTATAGTCTTCTAGATACTCGCTTCATTACACAAATTTCCACTTCCAAGATTTCGACCAGGTGAAGCGGGACGTAGGAATATGCACAAGCAGTTTGAGAAATGGAAAGAACATCGCAAGTCTAAGAAAATGAAGGCAAGATTTCTCTCTGCATATATGGGCACGGATAAACTTGCCAGAGTTCTAATGCCATTACAAGTTGGGCTCAAAAGGTACGAAATATAATTGGCTCCCCCGGGCGACGTTACGTTTGCAACATGACACGTACAAAGTGCCAGGGGATTGAGACGGACACCCGCCCCATATATATCACCTCACTTGTCACATTAAATCACATGCTGACATGATTATTGACGCAATTGCATCAGCCCACTACAAAAACAAGTGGCAATATCATCACCACAATATCACCTACATCCAAGACACCGCAACAGTACTTCGCACAACTTGAAATAAAATCAGCCCTTTCCACTTCCTTGATATCGTTGAAGGTTTAGAACCTAGCCAAGAGACAAAATAGTTATTAGTATCAATGTATCAAAAATTAAATCAGAAAAATAAATTTGAAGAAGTAACCTAGCCTCAATTTTGCACTATAATTTCATGCACATGAGATGTAATGGCAACAATGTTAAGCCTGACAGTAGGTTCAACTGGGCTATAATGTGGTTACACTTAACGGTTTTAGTACCAAACCTCCGTACAACTCTGCTCTCATCTGATCATCTGTAATGATCACATCACCCACATTCAGTCCCATTCAGCTCTAATCCAAACAGACGTAAGGATCATGCCGTCACATTCGGTACAATCTTGCTCTAACATGACCATATTTAAATGTAGTCCTGCCAATATGCCGTATATATTTTTAATCTGAACATAAGTCACGGTCACACTGCCAAGACTCCAAAAATCCGCCTTGATTTGACCAGCTCTAATTAATGCACCATTCAAGCACGCTTGGGCAAACTTCAGATCGTGACAGAGCACAGAATATACGATATCTCTGTCTGTAAGTTATTTGCATGTTAAACACACGCAGTCTCATAGTCTGTTACCCTGCTACCTACGATGCCGTGGGGTTTATAATTTCAATACGGGCGACATTTTAACGGAGTTCTACAAGAATTGAAGATACTTTGGTTTCAAAATGTAAACCAAATATCCGCTTTCCTTTAAATATCCCTGTGTCTACGACGACGCTAGGAAAAAAACACAGATCGGTAATTACACAAATTAAAAATTTAAACTCAGAAGATTTTAACACACTGAAAATTATCAGATACATCGCCAAATTGCACGCGGCCAATATGTGAAATTTTAAACGTACAGAAATGAAGCAGCCATATAAAATTTGTATGTGTGATTACAGTATGTAATCGCGCAAAACGGCGAATGTGCAGCTGCATGTGTTCATAAGTTACGTCATTCATACGGAGCAGTTACTAAGCTTATGTGTTTCGCCTGGTAGCGATGTTGTTATTTTTTAATATAAGGCAATCCTTCCCAACAAAATTTTCAAAATTAAACCTTATAAAGCCTAATATTATAATACATAACCACATGATCATCGGGTGGAGCCTCGTTTGAGAAAAGGAGGTGCGCTGCGTGAATATAAACCTAACACAGAGGTTGTAGCTTCTGCAAGAGAAGCACTGTAGCACTCACACCTCGCTTCCCTCAATTCGTGACCCTAATTCGCATGCACAATTTAACTTACATCCACAGTAATGTCTTCGGTCTTATTGCAGCTGCGTGCCAGCCTTAATTAAGAATGTTTTGTCCTGTTGCAACGTTTTATGTTGTAAAAGTTTAAACGTAATTAATGTTCTTCATTGTAGCCACTGGAGAAACCTTCATGTGCAGAGGTCGTGAAGAGTGTGTGGAGTCCTGCTTGCGACAACCGGTGGCCATCATTATTTTCGTCCGCCCAGGGTAGCTTTAAGTACTTTAGAGAATACTAATAAAGGTCTGTTAGATTCATTACAACAGAGCTAAACAGATTAATTGTGGGGAATACAAAACACACTACACAAACGCTACCTCCACAGGGTAATTCAGACACACAGCTTACATAGCGCCCAGTTACAGAATGGTCGTTGTTTGTTCAGCTGTTCCAGAAATTCTCTGCTGTTGCCGAAGGTTCGTCACCGTCATAACGTTTTGTTTATTATTAATTTTAAAATTCATTTTAAAAAAGTCTGACTCATAGTAGCAGATTCGTCTAAGCTATTTGACATATGAACCGCTCTAAAATGACAGCGTATATTCGATTCTGTTTGAGGCATTGAAGTAAGTCACTGTTGTTTGATGTTATGCTGTCTACCATAGAAAGAAGCCTTCACACGAGCATTTATAACTCGGGTCTGGAGGCAAAATATCACTTTTTGGATATGAAGCATTATAATTTTGGTAGTTCTTTTATGAATTAAGCAGTGGAAGACTTGTGTTACAGTATTTCAATTACAAGGAAAATATAAATTTTATAAGACGCCGTATTAATACAGGCCTAACTCATGATTCTGTTGCGCTAAGAGATTCATCATTTACCGTGTACATTATACGATTAAAACTCAAGAAATGTCCTTCATATTACAAAATTTATGACAATAAAATCAAGTATTTTAATACAAATGCTGTTGTATTATGAACGTTACGTATAACTGTTTGATTAGAATTCAAAGAAAAATGGTACAACTCTAATTATAACAAACTTTTCCTTCATTCAAAATACTGTCCACTTTTATTAGCATTTTAATCTATTGTAGTTTGTAGGACGGTCGATCCCTCGTCCAAAAAATCCTACCAAATGTCAAGGGAGCTGAGATTTAATTATGAATCGGAACAGGTCAGAGTGCTCCATCCGTGAAAGCTGAAGAATAATTGGGATTCAGAATAAATCACAGCCAACTGATGTATGGATAATGGAGTCAGTGTGAGGTAGGCAACTGGAGACCACACAACCCAGTATAGACTATTCAACCATGGGAGAAGGTCACAATTTTAGACACAGGAAGCCTGCACAAGTACAGAAGAGACGAGGCCGCGCCAGTCTGGGGGTGAAAAAAAGCTAAACTTATATTACAGGATGTTTCAAAATTTCGGAAAGCATGTAAATAGTCACCACCTTTTTATATATGGACGTTGTTAAAATTAATGGTAATCTTACAACAAGCGACTTTTTAATGCTGTCTGCCTAGTGAATTAAATGTAGAGAAAATATGCTACGGTAATAAAAGATTTTTATCACTGTCCATCTCGTGCCAGTGTTCAAACCTACCAAAAGAAGGATTGGAAGGTACGAAGCAAGAATCACTCGAAACTAAAACGGCGTACTTCAGATCCCAAAATTAAAAAAATATATACATATACTGCACGAACAGGGCGTGGAAATACAACGCATTTGACACAGGCCGCAAGCCACTCAAACTACGTTACATATCTGAGACATTCTTCGAATTTTTTTTTTTTTACATTTAACGTTATGAATGCGACAACTTACACATGTTCTCCAGCACACAAGTAACTACAGAAACTGAATAACAATTTCAAAGTGCATATTTCACAAATAATTCCACTGAAGCCTTCTCACACAAAAGGCGTAAATATTACAACAAACAGCAATAAAATCACATATTTTGTGAGTCTTTAGGCTTTCGCAGCGGTGCAACTGACGTTTCCGTTCTGCTGGTATGTGACGCTGTGTTACTGGGTAACGGCTTCTCGATCTATCGGGACGAAGCTTTTCCTCATGCTCGTATGCCGAAACGAACAACAAGCAAGTATAGTTGCTGTTTGCTTAATATCACCTAACACAAACACCGACATCACAATCACATGTTTCTTTTTCAGTCTTGGTACTTGATACACTACACTACACTACACTACACTACACTACACTACACTACACTACACTACACTACACTACACGACTTCGGTCATGACAGGAGAGAGCCACGGATATTTGTGACAGGGTACTGAACGTGCGGCAAACCATTTCTTGACCAACCAACAAACTGTCAACTTCTCAAAAGTGATTCTGCGCCATGTACTCGGTTGTTAGTCAATTTATTTCTTTCTATATTCAGTCTTTATTTCGACTTATTATCCGGACTTGAACACTTACGTTCATTTATTTAAAGTAAATAAATAAATTAATGTACAGCGTTCAAGTGTTGTGTTTGTCTGGATGATTAAATTCATTCTGATTGACGAGAACAACAGGATTATGTTACCTATATTAAATCCGTATCTGTAACCCGGTTTTGCTACACTTTGTAACTAAATTCCCAAAGTCTTAAAAATACGCACTGGTGATTTAGAATAAAGACAGATATACAATAAAGCATGAGGACATGAACAAAACGAATACATATGACAATTTTAGTCTTCCTTGAACGGAGGAAGCTCCCCGCTGTCAATGTCACTAAGAGGACCAGCTCTTTTGCAGGATAAGCATTATGCAAGGGGCTATTTTTTTTTCCTATGGCGCTACAGCCCCTAGTGGGCTAGGGCCTCCTCATTTTCGAGGCTTCGCGATCACACTCAGACACACCACACTCAGTAGGACTCCTCCTGACGAATAATCAGCCCGTCACAGATATCTGTATCTAACAACACAAACACTGTACAAGACAAACATCCATGTCCCCCGTGGGATTCAAAGCCTCAATCCCAGCAAGCGAGAGGCCTCAGGCCCACGCCTTAGACCGCGCGGCCACTGGGATCGGCCAGGGGCTACACAGGAGACGTTAATTCCTGTACAGAGTAGCAATTAGTTTCAAAGTATATTCGTACGCCTTAATTTGGATATCAACATCAATTACATTTTCGTTACTAACCTCAGTGAGGATTCCATATAAAATATTGAAGTACCGCTGCTTATTTAGCGACTTTTTTCATTATTCAATATAAGAAGTACCATCACCACAACTTATTTAATGTTTATTATAAACTAGGCCAAACTTATAATAAACACCAAAAAGGTTATTTTTAATTTTAATTTTTTAAATTTTTTTAATATTCATTGCCCCAGTTGACGTGTATCAGTTAAATATGCAATAGTAAAAGACCGTCAACAGCCAACGTTATATAGTTACGTACTTTATTAAAAGATAAAAGCGACCAGTTTCGGTCACACTTGACCATCCTCAGGCTCCATTCAAAAACTTGTCATTACACGAGTTATACAACTAAGAAAACCCTCCATAAAATAATTTTTAACCAAATATAATTTTATCCATTTTATCTTACTACTCGTACAATAGTATATATAGTCCACAATCATGTATTAACTAATACTGTTAAAGAGAAGGCTTTCTTCTTACATATGTGGAGATTCTATATGATAAGTTTTTGAATGGAGCCTGACGATGGTCAAGTGTGACCGAAACTGGTCGCTTTTATCTTTTAACCCTTTAAAGACGAAACGTAATCTGCTTTATATAAAGACTCAGAGCGTACCGCGCAGTAAACACTTTCAACCTCGGTTATAAAAAAACGAATGACTTGCTGATGTTTACTGTAAAAGTTGCAGTTTGTTCCGAGATATGTACAAAACACATAAACGCGATTTGAGCACTGTGGTGAATTATTGAATGTTGAACCTGGTGGCACGTAAAGTTACCGCTAGGCTTTAAAAGGTTAATAAAGTACGTAACAACGTATATAACGTTGGCTGTTGACGGTCTTTTACTATGGCATATTTAACTAAACAAGTTGTGATGATGGCACTCCTTATATTGAATACTGATCCAGCATCACAACGGTACGCATAACATAAAGTTTCCAGACGTTCTTTCAACTGAAGGGGTTATGTAACATCAGTACAATTAATATAACGATGAACTGAAAAGGAACTTGCGGGAAGCGGCGTTGATCTGTGTGACGGTACTATCTTTTTGCCTAAAGAAACTGTAGTTTTCCATACCGTGTACGTATGCATCGAACATATATTGTTCCACCAATTCGTACACTAAGAAATTATATAAATGTCATTTGACAGTTCCCGACATGTTTCGATGTACGTCACATCATCCACAGTGGAGTCATATTAGAACATTAGGAAGCATCTGAAGCAACTCCCCTGAGGATGATGTGATATACATCGAAACATGTCGCGAACTGTTTAATGACATTTATACAATTTCTTAGTGTACGGGTTGGTGGAACAATATACGTATGTTTGAAACCGAAGAAAACTACAAATACTCGTATCTTCATTCAGTAAAACCGCTTTGCCAGCGTAAATTGGACACAAACTCGAAGCGTGAGAACACTAGCTAGTTTGCTGCATATTTATTATATAATAATATTATACTTAAAAATGTAGAAACCAGACATTAACAAAAATTACAGCGACTGGAAAGAGAACCGTATTTAACTGAGGGGTACAGCAATAGAGAGGAGCTGGTCTCGAAATTGGTGGCATTTATTTTTATAGGCCAATAATTTTAAACAGCCTGCAGCAGCAGACACATGTGCTAGGACTCGAGTGCAAACGTAAGAAGGCTTTTTAAAATCAGACGCATTTCTGCACACTTAGCAGTACTTTATCAACTATGATAATATGAGTGAGTTTGATTTTCCTTGTTTTGTTATCCTGTCGGTCTGTGCTGCTGCCAGTACCGGTCGCAATTTTACGTTCTTACCTTTCCTATACCGGAATTTCTCTCAGAAAACGTCTTATAAAGTTTGCATTATAAACATTTTACTTCTGACAACCTATTTTTGAAATATATGTATTGCTTTATATAAGTCTAGCATATTTTCAGTGCAGCAAATTTTGACCTTTCACTCTTTCCTTCATCATTCATGGTTTCTTTCAAACATGTTTTAAAATCATTCTTTGAAAGTGTAATATTTATACACCACACAAAAAATTATGTAAACCGAAATTATATGAAATAATAATAATAACATAAATATTGTTTGAGCAGCATATAAACACAGTTACGTGTAAAGCCTATAATTTGTTGTTCGGCTAAGTACTGAACTATAGTTTGGGTTCAGAAGCACTGTTATAGGGGTTTTGTGGTTTTCTTCAGGAAGTAGCGTACAGGAAGATGTTCGTACAGTGCTCTGGGACCACATATTAAGCCCTCCTTGCCTTGCAGGGTGGGTAGCACCGTTTTGATAGCCCCTTCTCTTCTCCCCGTACACTTTAACGCAATGCAATAAAAGCCATTGGCTGCGACGGTGTTTCTACGAACTTCTCAAACAAGTGGTGGTTGCGCTGTATCTAAGCTGTTGTGTAGGAAATACATTCAAACGCCGACTGAATGCAGACTGATTATCTGACTGTCAGAGAATCCCTTAATTCGAGTTACTTTGTACAGAGAGTGTAACGGTCCAATCGCATTGTATGGGGGAAAACCAACAACGTTTTCCACATATCATAATTGCGGACGAGCTACATTTAAACAGGAGAAAATGTGTCCATATAATATTACGTTATTAAGCCTTTAAAGACGAAGCATATCTGTTTTATATATGAGGAGGTAGTTCGTATCGCACAGTAAACACTCTCCATCTCGGTTACAAAAACCAATCAGTTAATGCTGTATAGGAAAGTAATCGTTGTTTGTTCAGAGATCCGTACAAAACACATAAACGCAATGTGGGCACCACGTAGAATTTTTGAATGTTAAAGCTGGCGGTACGTAAAGTTACCGCTAGGCTTTAAAAGGTTAAGCCTTATTTGTTTCTCTGCGTATTAAGCAAAGACGACAAATATTACACGATTTTTAGTTCTGGATAGGTGGATAAGAAGTTTATATTAAAAGTGCCTTACATGGATGCAAAAATTATGATAAAGAAAGTATTCTTCAGATTTTCCATCATCATCGTAATCATCAACATCAAGATGAACGTAGAAAGATGTAGGGCACCTGGGCCCTGTCCTATGAAAACTCAGTCTCGCAGAAGCTATTCATCTCTCCAACATAATGGAGGAAATGCCACATACATGCCTGTTTAGAAGCTACACAAAGCAACCCCCTCACTAGAGGAGCCCCGCGACAGTGCGGTAACTTCTTCACGGGACATCAAATTACTCACATGAAACTCAACCTCATTTTCGTTAACATTTTAAAATCCAGTGGTAACTCTATGCACAGCCTTCATAACGGAGAAGAACTATGTTCTCTGTGAGGTACGAACACCAGTTTTTTATAGATCTATTTTTTATCAATGCCAGTCTTCAGAGTTTAACTACATGCTTCGAGATGCACGTACGAAGAAAAATCTTTACCAGTCTGTGATTAAGGCACGACTAAGGAAGCCCTCACACACCTCGGTTTGTATGCCTACGTCACACACTCTGTGTCTGAGTTTTAAGACGGTGATCAAAACTCAGATTTCTTACGAAGATTTGGGGTTATAACGGTAGTAAAGATTTATAATTGTTGTCCTCTGGGTGATGACACCGTACAGTCTGGCACGTGTTTACCACCACTTCGGAGGAGTATACTGTCTCCATCTCCAAAAACAAGTGAACCAGTTTTGACCAGTGACAGCCTATGTAGTGGAGGTGTGGGAAATTGGGTCACATGGGCGCGAAGTACCCAATCAGAACCACTTCAGGATTCGAGGGGACATCGCACGGGTAAGCCAGCCGAGACTGTAGACCATGAAAATGACATCTACTGTGAAAGGGAACTTACATGACTTCGTGCTCTTTGGCAGGAAAAAAAGCCTGCCATTCCTCATTCACCAGTCCCAAAGCATAATCTGTCATCTTCCTACTATTTGAAATTGTGCGACTCAGATACTGAACGCACCTTCGTTAAAAAACAGCTTTTTATCGTACCACTAACAGAGATTCACCTTGTTTACAGTTCCCACCAGCTTTCTAAGGACACAAATTCTTAATTCCGAATGATTTACGTTCATTAACAGCAGTTAACCGCGTTCATATGTGACAGAATGATTTAGATTACTGTTCCTGAAATTACAGACACCATTAAAGGCTCACGTTGTTGTTAACGATATAGCTATGGTAAAACAGCCCATTAAATTAATCCCCGCGTCACTCAGATGAAAGACATCAGAAAACATACACTTTGCCTTGTACGAATGTTCGTTACAAATTCAATAAAGACGCTTCAGTGTAGACACATTCCAAGAAGCAACACAAGACAGAATGTTACGAGATAAAGTATCCAAATATTGGAATATTATGCTCAAGTACAATAAACTGCATAAACCATACACAGGCACGGTTATTACAGGTTTTACAAGAATACACTTTAACCTTTTAAAGCCTAGCGGTAACCTTACATATGCCCAGGTTCAACATCAAAAAATTCTACGTGGTGCCCACATTGCGTTTATGTGTTTTGTACGGACCTCAGAGCAAACAGCAACTTTTGCCTTATAAAACATTAACAGACTGGTTTTTATAACCGAAGTGGAGAGTGTTTACAGCGCGGTACGCACTGAGTTCTTATATAAAACAGATACGCTTCGTCTTTAAAGGGTTAAGCGAAGGATACCTTATGAACCCACATTCCCTGATTGGACGGTATTTAAATATATCGCTTGCCTCGCTGTCCATTCGCGCTTCTGACCTGCCAGGTCATATTGCGGAAGAGACGCATTTAAACTGAGAGTTTTGAAGTTCTTACAGAAGTGCTGCTGAAGATTTAAGTCTGTCCACGATGTTGTGCACTGCCGACTGATAAACAGTCACCTTCTGAGTCTAGCACTCCGGATGCTGGACTCTCTCAATTTGAACGCACTATGCTGCGCCGAAACCTCGGTAACTTCGAACCAGCTTACACGGCGCAACATCCCAGAAGCCTTAGATCTTCCTTCATTGAAGAATTTTCCAAAAATTTGATTAGAGAATATTATAAACGCGTCGAATATTTTTCAACAGCCTTCAGCTTAAAAATAAATTCTACATAAAACTGCATTCGTATCTTGTTAAGTTAAAAAATAAATATACGTTGAGGCGAAGTTTTCATTATTCAGCTGAATGTCGTGTTGCCTACATACTTTCATTAAAGCCATGATAGTCTGGAATGTGATTGGCTATTGACTGCAACGGCTGTGTTCATTTCCTAAACAATAATTTTTTTCCTCGCCACCATACACAAAATGTTTCCGATGAAAATTTTTTTCCCTCGCCGAGCTTTTATTGTCTTCCTGCTTAATTATTTTTTCGTAAAATAACAATTTTATGAACATAAAACTTTACTTTGCCACTTGTAGGGTCTAAAACTATTATACTTTAATAAACTGGTGACGACGACTTGGGGTAAATTTATTTGGCTGAGAGTACGAACGAATAACGAGGTCCCCTGATCACGTGATTTAACTTTTGTGCTATACATAAGGCGTGGAATTTCCTCATCAATTGAGTCTCAATTAATTGCTTACGTATCATTCTGTTCCATTACATTATTTACACGTGTACACTATCAGATCCCTAGTCCTTAAAGATATATTCTTATAAACAGACCAACTCTAATTCTGAAGCCAAAACTTACTCTTCTTC
This sequence comes from Coptotermes formosanus, assembly GCA_013340265.1. Classification (NCBI taxonomy): domain Eukaryota; kingdom Metazoa; phylum Arthropoda; class Insecta; order Blattodea; family Rhinotermitidae; genus Coptotermes; species Coptotermes formosanus. Next base: position 1,172,970 of record BLKM01011093.1, on the reverse strand, counting down.
TACGTGAATATTTCATTATACGTAACTTTGAAGACACCCACGCCTTCACTTCACTCACTCAAGCTCATTACGTAGGCGTTTCGTTGACCTTCTGAACTTTGAACATAGGGACCCCACAAAGTTGGTAGACTCATCTGTTTTCACAATTTCGAAACACAGAACATTCATTAGACAGCAAGACAGTGACGACACTAATAAAACGTTTTTGAAACTGCATTCTTTCAGTGACGATAAGTTGAACATGCTGCAAGTCTTGGGGAAAGTCTGCTGCATTTGCTAGTTTATTGGAAGCGTAATGTAAAAGATATCATATCATGAGGTAGCTATGTGTTCCAAACTCTTTCTTGCCGTTCATCAGCCCGTCGCAGAGGCCGCTACCTACACAACACACAACAACCACAAGAGACAAATGTCCATGTCTACAGATAGATTCGACCCCGCAACCCCAGCAATCGAGCGGCCGCAGACCTATGCCATATATAACACGGCCATCGGCATCGGCGATCATAAAATAATAGCGACATTCAATTTTAAACTACTTAATGTTTAGCCACATACGACCATATCCATAATAATCAGAAAGTTGTAATATTTTATATATGACAGTTATATGCAATATTTCTTACGTTACGTGATCTTCACACGTACACACACTCGAGTGAAAATAAACAGCCCTTTTAACCATGCGGTTGCTATGAATATCACAGTCCTCTGAAATGTGATGTAGCATAGTCTGCTAGAAAATTATTTATGTCTTGCAGCAACGTACAGTCCCTAAATTTATTCGACGCTAAACCTGAAAAACACTTCCTCCGAAACGTCGCTAAATTTACGCCACACTCCGTGGCGGCAGATCTCAGAATAAGGCAATATCTGCTATTTCGATAATAAAACTGGCACTTCTGTCCTGAACAGCTACCGACACAAATAAAACTTGAATGTTTTGCCAGACGCCACACAAAGAATTCCTCGGTCGGCAATTATTTCCGTACACAAGACCGTCTGGTTAATGACGGTAACAATCCGCCTGGTTAGAAAAGCTATTAAGCTACATATTGGAAGGATACATTTGGTGGCGAGCAAAAAATGTATCGGATAGCCACATGTATGCTCAACAGTACGGCCCATCCACTGGTCACAGTATCGATCCTGAGCAAGTTACAGGACTGTTGCCTCTCACAATCTAGTGTTAAGGAAACGTGACTGAGTTTGGCAGACAAGTTATAAAGGGACTAATAACAGCAAAGGAATGTAAACATTCATGAGGCCTAAACACGCGAAATATTATAATTTGGGGGTGTTAACCTAATGATAATCCCCGCACTAAAACAGATATTCTAAATTCTTTAAAGAAAACTGTAAAGGTAAGAACGTCTGATTAATTTACCCACTCACAGCAAATACAGTTAATTTTTTTACTTCCGATTCTATATTTAAGCCGACATTAAATATAGTTCAGTTAAGATCTGTGTTTTTCTGGGATATAACGCAGCGTAGAATCGTAATCCTTTACCGACGTTTCGGGACAACGTATCAGTCCCATCTTCAAGGGTCAAGAAGTCAAAGAAGTAATGTCGGTAGAGGATTACCATTCTAAGTGGCGTCATAACCCAGACGAACGCAGATATCATCAGCATCGCGGCGGAAGCCTCAAATCACGGGAAGTACAGTTATTATACATGCATAAAAATATTAATTAATTTAATTTTATATGGATATTAGATGTATCTGTGTTCTAATATTAACAATACCTTAAATATTTTAATTGTCGCAAATATTGTTATTGTTTATGGTAGGGAATGCTAAGTACTGAACAATCACTGTATCAAATTACATAACACGCAAAATTTCTTTCACAAATTCAGCTGTTGCTTCAACAACTTGAAACCGACACTGCATCCGTGCAAGGCAATTGTGACACAACAATCTGGATTTGTACATCAAAATGTGGAAACTGTACTACAAGGAGTAGGAGTCTACGTAATTTAACTTTTTGCGATAAATGCAGCAACATATTCTACTGAAAGTTTACGAATTACATTTCAGTGCAAGCAAATACTTGCTGCTCATCAACGGTGTAACATGAATAAATGGCAATTCATGAAGGGGACGGTATAAGCATAGCTTCATGACTTACGTCAAATACACTATACCCTCTGTAATACGCGGCATAAGTAGACACATTAATATTTACAAATCATGAATATCTTGGGCTTAATAAATATCGTATTAAGAAGCAACACACAAACATCTGCTTCCATTCTAATACTCTCGTAATATCAGACCATCTGTGGCGTTCATTGCTTCTCTTTTCGCAGAGTCTTACTAATATAAAACTGAAACAAACTGTCGATGAATACTGTTAGAATACGGCTGCAGTTGTGTCGCTGTGTCGGTACATCTCTACAGCATTGCTCCTTCATTCACCCCTGCCCATGAGGGCACTAGCTCACACTACCCCATCAGACTGCCACTTCAAATTTGAATAATCAATCCTTCGCAATACGGAGCTGAGCCTGGAATTAATCACAGGATCTGCGTCCTATTAACATAATGGGTGATAAATCTGAATGCTGATTAGCTACACAACTGCACTGCTAACCGGACATCTTCCTTCGTGAAGTGAAATGCAAATCCAGGAGTTGTGAAACTGTCGTTAATTACATCGTTTTGTGGAGCTAATAATTACACAATAAATACGCTCCTATGTAGTTCTGTCGTAGAAATCATTGCAGTGCACGTTTATTGATCATCAATATTACCACGTAAAACAATCTAAAAACTTTATTTGCTTCAAACTTTAGACCATATCCCTACGGAAATACTGTCTGACAATTTTAAACGCAACAATAACAAATTGCATAACCTCGAACACCGTAATTTACATTATTTTGCTTACTTTTGGAACAATACAACTAGGCTGGGAAGGGAGGGAAAACATCATGATTTGAGTTAAGATGTCTCATAACAACATAAGGAAAAGGACAGTTAATATTTTAATAGGACAAGATACAAGAGAATTGAACACAAATTATGTTTTCATTCCTGAAAGAGGAAAATTGTTCTCAAGAAATTAGGATGTGAGAACGCAGAAGGGATTAAACTGGCTGAAAGTACATAACAGTGATCGCATCGCATAAATATCATAATGAAGCACTGACTCCATAAGAGTCGGCAGATTCCTTCATTCATTGAGCCAATGTTAGCTGCCCTAGGACTCTGATTAATGGAGTTACAGCAGACCAGGTAAGTCTAAACGTTTGATTTAACCTTTTAAAGCCTAGCGGTAACTTTACATACGACCAGGTTTAACATTAAAAAATTGTACATGGTGTCCACATTGCGTTTATATGTTTTGTACCGATCTCAGAACAAACAGCAACTTCTGCCTTATAAAATATTAAAGAGACTGGTTTTTATAACCGAAGTGGAGAGTGTTTACAGCCCGGTACGCACCGTCCTTATATAAAACAGATACGCTTCGTCTTTAAAGGGTTAAAGAAATATTGTTAGGATTACGCGACTAATTTATACAGCCTTCCTGCAATAATATGTCGCCAGGACAGTCCATGAAGTTAAGAATGAGCACACAACTTTCTAGCCATTAGAAAAGATTCCCGTGACACATATTCGGACATTCAGGTCCGAAGGACTGGTTTGGTAATACAATAGGTAGATGAACCCATTAAGAAATGGAATTCAGCATTTAAAACAACTTAATACTTCACTGAATATCGTGTGTACGTTCTCAGTGGCATGTCACCTGCTTGCAAATCGTCCGCATCTTTTTCACAAAACAGACTGCTACCGTCTGTCACAGCCCTGAATAAATCACAATGCATATTCATAACATTTATGTTAGCACTTAAAAGTTGCAGAATCAGTTACTTACCTATAAAAGTAATACACAGAAATACCATTACTCACTTAGTTCAATGAAATAGCATAGATTGGAAAACATCAATCAATATTATATCGTTTGAAGGCCCAGATTTATCAGCTATGGCTGTCAATATTAACACAGCACGGAGAAGTTGGAAATATTCAGGGGATTTGTTTGAATCCCACAAAAGATAATAAAATCCTATTCCATCTCCTATCGACATATTTGTTACTTTCTCAATCCAGAAAAAAATGCAATACGTTTAACAGCAGCGAAGAGGGAGAAGCGCGACGAAACATGACGTACAGTGATGCGTACAGTTAACAAAAAGCATTTAGCTATGCCCCCTGATTATAAGGGTAAATCTGTCCTTGTGTACCACAATATGGTGTATGGGGTACAGGAAGTATGACTCCAATCATTCTTACTCTCGGCATCAGGTGCATGTCAGTGGTGAGCTTCATGCCTCGACCGATTTACTCCCAGATAAAGCTGCGCCATTACACACTGATCAAGATGTTCTGTGGGCCCAGAGCCATTCTTGACGTTTTGGAAAAGAGAAGAACCTCTAATCCGTGCCGGAAATCCACAATTCCTCAGTTGTCCAGCCTGGTTAATATACCAACTACGATATCCCGGCTCCTCTTCTCTGATTATAAAAACTTTCCCAATTAAAGCAAATTAACGAATATATCATTAGAACAACAAAATGCGTACAAGAAAGGTCCATTAGAGTCCCAAAGCAGTAGCCGCAGCCCTCCAGGGGGTTTTGAAGCTTTCTCGAGACAAGCTCAAAATGGGTCAACAGCAGACGCCCATTAATCGTGAGCAATACCGCTGTAGAACATCAAATCTGCCATAGGCCTCTGTAGTTCAGGGGGCCAAACTTAGGGTCTGTCTGTGCGCAACTGATAACTTTTAAGTACAAGCAAGCCAAGTGTGTGATAAAGTAATGCAAACATTGCACAGCATCTTAAAAACAAATTTAAATATTCTAACCTGAAAATGGAGGCAGTATGTTCCTTCGAAACGTTTCGAACATGTTCAACAATAACATGGTGTCATAATCTTAGTATACGAATCACACAATTTTATGTTTACTTTTATATGCGTCATAATCTCATGAAGTTGTGTATAAACAGAGACTAACAAGCATTTGGCCCACATAAAAACATGCGCAACATAAATGAAGACACAAATATTCGAGATGGGCTCACTTCTCGCAAAATACAGTGAGTGATCACGCAGAATGCTGTATCCTGAGAAGTGGCAAACTTGCAGTCAGCTAGAAAAATACCCTGAATACGTACGCAGCAAGCTCGTCCGAAATGTCTGTTTCTACCAGACTACACAATTTCGCATCTTATAAGACCGCGTTATCAAGAGTTAGCCCTGCGACAAACCCCAATCTCATGTGATTAATCAGTCTAAGATTTGTTTTTCTTTAAAGGTATTCCTCTCCTTCAAATTAAATAAGCATTAACTTCTTATCAAATTTTACGTTTAAGCTTCCGATGTCCGAGATAGTCCTGCAGCGCTAAGACACCGTAAGTGAGGACCTACAATGGCTGGTAACACATTCTCGATGTTTTCAGATTAAAAACAAGTGTGGAAAGTTCCACAGAAGCGTAACATTCTGGCGCTATTCGCCCGTTATTGCCCTATAACTTCACCTGTATCTAAGCAATCAATTTAGAGTCAATCACATTTCATAGCCATGCTTTTATCATCAACCCCTTTTAGTCTCAGCTACAACTACACGTTTATATCACGGACTTCTCCTTCGCCCTTCCGTCTTACGACATATAAAAGATAGCCCGTCTCCTGCATAAACGAAAATCACACAAATATACTTAGGTTTTCCCGTAAAGTGTCTGTTATTTTTGCCCAGTTACAAGCAAACTGGAATTCTCTCGATAGACTTTAGTGTAAGTAAAAAATTCGAAATAATTCTTTCAGCGGGGGCCCAGCTGTTCCATGCGCCAGGCGGACAGGCGGACAGAGAGAGAGTCATGTTGAAGCTATGAGTCGGTTTTCGCAGATGTTCTGCGCAGGCGCCGAAAGACAATTCTACCAAGCCAGCTGCCTCAAACGGTAACGCCTATTACAATCGTGGCCTCATTACTTCTAATCTGTCTGAGGATTTTGTGGCTTTTCTCAAATCCCACTTAAAATGCCTTGATAGTACCTTAAATTAGGCCACGACCACTTCCGTCGACATTTCTGCCAATTCAGTGTCATCGAATTACTTGACGCTACAAAGCTTGACTTAAATACGTCATTAAATAAATACCAAACATATGATGTAGCACTGTTCAGTTTTTAATTCAATATGCATACATTCCATGTTACAGTAGCTACTTGAGGTCTATTTTCAATCTTCTAATTCCTTTTCGTAATTGCAGCAGTAAATATGAGGTGGAGGCAAGGATATATTTACTCTTAATCTCGACCCTAGGTGGAGGTGAGTCGTCAGCTTTATTCCAGTCGCCATAATTCCCACTGGAAAAGGCACCAGAAGTGTCCTAGAACCGTTGTGGTTGAGACTGAGAAGAAAAGTTCAAGTTTGTGACAGACAGCACGCTTCACTGGTATCCTATTTGCAAGAGCACTGTTTGTATGAATGTCCCCAAACTTTATCCGCTTTTCCTTCTGATATGAGTAGTATTAAAATAAAGATGAGAATTGAGCATTAGTGCAATGATCCTGACGAGAAAGAAACCAAAGTACTAGGAAAGAAACCCGTCCGAGTGCTATATGGTAAATATCAAAACTCATATGAACTGGCGTAGGATTCAACCTATTTGTCCAAGGTCAGAGTCCGGATTGAGGGACTGCGCGCCTTAAAAAATCAAATGTGTTGGAATTATACTTAAAATTTTCAAACCTACCCTACAGCAAACACTCAGCGTCTTCGTTATAAAGACGAATCGATTAAGGTTTATGGAAATAATCCTTGATTTTGGAAGAATCATATAAAATACAGAGTCGGGCACGAAAAAGTAGCCCGGTCTTAGAGTCAATGGTAATAGGAGATTTATTAGTAATAAAAGAACAGCAAATATGTTACATTATTCATCACTCTTTTAAATATTATATTACATTTAAAAAGTTACTTTGTTATTATTAAAGAATGTTAGGGCTCTGGGAATCCCAGCTGTCAGTGGATCCACCGTGGTAACGTGACTGCACTTGCGGCTGATAAAACAGTGGCGGGTCTCCTCATCCGTGGGCCGGGTTAATTCTTCATGCGACATACTGTATATTATGCGGAAAAGTGCAGTCTTTTAATGTTAACAAGTTAACACTTTATCCGTCGTCAATAAATATGACGTAACTATACGGAAAAACAATACTTCAAATCTTACTGCATAGAGTCTGACACCAATATCTAAAATTCAACTTGCATTTACCTTCGGAACATATGTTTCATATAACAATTTTGGTTTATAAACTGTGCGTTATAAAGTAATGACCTGTGGCACTAGTCTACACTTCAGTATATAGATGCAAGTTTAACCCTTCAAAGACGAAGCGTATCTGTTTTATATAAGGACTCAGTGCGCACCGCGCTGTAAACACTCTCCACTTCGGTTATAAAAACCAATCTCTTAACGTTTTATAAGGCAAAAGTTGCTGTTTGTTCTGAGATCCGTACAAAACACATAAAAGCAATGTGGGCACGACGTAGAATTTTTTAATGTTAAACCTGGTGGTACATAAAGTTACCGCTAGGCTTTAAAAGGTTAACATGACAGTAACGTTACAGCTACATACTGAAGTTCGTCGGATCGCTTAAAATACAACGTGACGCACAAACCATCCTGCTTCCCTTCTACTTAGTGCGTGTCACCAGATCATTGTCTTTTGTGCCGTAGAGGCGTACGTACGTCAGTGCTGTTAACGACACTGTAAAGCGAGAAAAGTTTGTGATGGACATATTACACTTTGAATGTGAAATAAATTCCTGTCGATTGCGAATAAATTGGAGATAATTCTTCAAAGATAAAGCAGTGTGGTAGAAAGTTGAAGCAGTCACTGCAGGTACCAAATATCCTTGTCTGTCCCGAAAGTCAAATTAAAGGCGTATCCTGTTAGTAGACACATTCCAGTGTTATCTGTTTGCATTTCTCACTTGGTACTCCCCTAAAATCTCGACACGCAGACGTCGTGCTGTAATTTGTCCTCCCTTTTTCCAATCTGAGTTTATTCAGAAAGGACGTTCAGAGAAATGAGAGGAATGTAAAAGAAAATAGGAAACGAGCTGCTTTTAACTCTCCTCGCTCATCCTTAATTCCCAATCCATTTACTCCTTTCTCTCCCCCTCCCCGTACCATCTTTCTTTAACTGCTTCCACTCATTCGCTCTCTTGTCTATTCTCTTCTCTCAGAAGAAAGAGTACATTATTCCTGCACTAGTTTTAGCAAAAGGGAGGCGGCACTGCGGTGCTGCTATTGTCACTGCACCTTCAGACTGTCGACGTCACTGATTTCGAACCGCACACATCGCAATCATACACTCCAGAGCCGTTTCCTTTTCAGCTGGAAATTCCTTTTGTTATAGTCCCTTGTATGGTTGCAGTCATCTGACTTTATGCCGCCACACAAACCGAACGATCGGCACGTCGAAATCCCAACACCCTTCTTTGTGTGAAAGCTCAAGTCAGCATTCTAGGAAGCAGCAGCCCAGATGGATTCCGATCTACAGAATCATTCTCTGCATTGACGGAAGTTATTTTCAGGTTAGAACTTCATATTAGCAGGAATAAAGTGTTGACAGGAAAGGAAACAAGTTCTTAAAACAATTAAAGGATGTTGACAACTACAGAAGAAACAATTTCCTTGTCACGTAAAAGAATGAAAGATTTAAAAGGTGAAGTTTTGACTTTTAACATAATTTAGAAATTTCCATCCTTGTATTTTGTGCTTATTTCATTAAAACGAGACAGGCAACGTACGTGTAAGGTAACATTGAGGCGCGTGCGCGTAACTACTTGTTGCCGTGAAAAAGAAGTAAGTATTAACCTTTTGAAGCCAAGCGGTAACTTTACGTACCACCAGGTTTAACATTAAAAAAATTCTACGTGGTGCCCACATTGCGTTTATGTGTTTTGTACGGATCTCAGAACAAACAGCATCTTTTGCCTTATAAAACATTAAGAGATTGGTTTTTATAACCGAAGTGGAGTGTTTACAGCGCGGTACGCACTGAGTCCTTATATAAAACAGATACGCTGCGTCTTTAAAGGGTTAAAATATGGTGTGTCTGTATTCTTGCCTTAGTTATCCGACTTCCAAATCGCATCTTCCTAGGCTGTAATGTGTTGTCATGTGTGGCCTGTCTGGCTCTACCAAATGTTTCCACATTATCTCATAAGTGGTACAATTTCCGGAAAAAAGACAATGAACATAAAATGTTTGTTTTGATTTTTTCTACAGCATTTGTCTGAAAGGTTTCTCACTTTAAGAAACCCTAAGCGACACATTATCACGAATTTACCCAGGTATTCATGTAAAATAACCGTCATTTTTGTTCGAGTTTAACCAAATTTGAATTTTCTCGACAGATTTGAGAAAAGTCCTCAAATCCCAAATTTCATGAAACTCCGTCGAGTGGGAGCCAAGTTTTTCCACGCAGACACGCGGATGGAAAAGTATGAGGAAGCTAATAGTTGCTTTTCGCAATATTGCGAAAGCGCCTAAACACAAGCTACATAAAATTAGAGGGAGGACAAAATTTATACATTTTATATAATATTTACTTAACGCCTTAGATAGCTCATATTTTAAAGGGTCGATTTACGACAGGAAAATAGAATACTAAATAGAATGAATCATGACCTGTCCTAGTGTCACGTTTACACGTATTGGTATGTTTCTCTGCAGGGGATTAAGAATAAAAATTCTCAGTAACCACAGCCAGACAAATCCCCCACATACACAGCAGGACGCTTGATTTACACGTTCAGATGGAAATATTTTAATGATTTAATCTCAATTTCATAACAAACTTCGGCATCACAAATTACTCCTTTTATTTGAGATTTACGTTCTTCCAAGAATGAAATCGTGTGTTTTCGAAATACCTACACTAGAACCTAAATAAATAAAAATTATAGATGCTTACAACATTACAATTTAGAGGACATTAGAATATTTCTCAATTGCATGCCTGTGGTAAAGGTAAAGCTATCCCATTACAGGCCTGTTCAAGCCCTGACGGTTCCAGGAGGTTGAGGTTCCCGGATTTCAAGACATGAAGGTGGTAAGGTTGTAAGCCCTACGCATCGGCCGCCTTGACCCCCCAGGAAATATTCCTGGTGCTCATTTCTGTTAGAGGCTGAGTCGCCTCCAGAGCCATATGCCTGTGGAACACAAAAATAAAATAAAATATGTGGTTTATAGTAATTTTTCTGTTACCCAAAAATAATCGAACTCGAATGAAAAGCGTTTAATATAAAATGTGATATAAGGCACAGATCAGTTACAAAATAGGTTTCTTAGCAGCAGAACCAAATCTGAAATAAATCCATACAACACACTTCGTTTTTCAGACAGAGACTAAAAGGAAGCCTTTACGTCATTTCTTATGTCAAATCAATAGGGTCTCCCTGTTGATAACTATCAATTGTCGAAACATGTTGAAGTCACCATAAAATCAGATGTTATTAATAAATAATTGTGTAACATGACTGACTTTATTGAACGCTAAAGACATTTAAATATTATTAGCATAAATGTAAATATTCATTGGAGAGTTGTTTTCTGCACAAAATTCTTTTCGTCTACCGCCAAATCTTCCTGACTAATTTAGTCAGTGAATTGGAAAGTCTCAATTCTTTACACGCTATTTTACATTTTAAAGTGCTCTGTGTTATTTCACCTGGCTTCATGTCGCAGCCAGCTTCTTATTTTCGTTTCTTCTTTTTCCAAAACAAGAAGTGGATGCTACTCGATAGAACCCCTCGTGTGAACATTATGTAACTTCCAGCCCGCACTGCAGTAAGATTATGCTGAAGTATGTTGAAGCATTGTATCTGTAGACTAAATAGAGAATATATAAATGATTTCCATTGGAATCACAGGCACGTACACTTGTGCTCTTCGTAATTGGTTTCATGTGCTTTACTGAATTCTTTTACGGCCTTTTCAAAAAGGTAGAACCACAACAGCAACGAAGAAGGTTTCAACAGCCTGTCGGATGCTATTAGAAGATCAAAAGAAATAGGGTCCCCCTTCAATTTAACAAGTCTCTATACAAACTGGTCCACATAGATATAAGAACCAGGAAAAGTATGTCTCCTTTGATATGATATATGTCGTTTTTCCGATAAGTTGTATGCTTGACATGCTTGCCACAGCTACACAAGTAATTAATAAGGACGACTTGACAAAATACAATGCATGTTATATTTCATGGCCTGCAACTTCCAAAGCCACACTGCATAAATTCTTACAATATGAGCAGAAGTTCACTGCCACGATTTCCGCTAAAGAAGTGGCGTTCATGTTTAAATCGGAATGACAAAACAGCCATGAATATCGAAATCAATTTTCAGTGTAAAATGCCGATTGGCTTCCAACGAATTATGGAACACCAATAACAAAAATATAAAATAGCCTCAACAGCATAAGCGTTTATTCTAACAACAAAGAAAACAGTAAAGTACACCAGAGTTACGAAATACGAAATAAATCAGCCTCACTAAATGAGAGACAGAACCCGACAGCTGAGAGTGATCAGTGCAACAGCAGGACAGCAGGGGAAGCTGACACGCCAGGCAAGTTGTCTCATCCCGATTCGTCGGAACTTCTCACGATATGTTCAAAAGGCTGGTACTATAATTAGCGGTAACATAACGTCAAACTCATGAACACAGGAATTCACCAAATTCGAGAATCTACTACAAAAGATGTTTTAATGTTTTCGACTTTGATATAGTGATTAAAAGCCTACGTAACACAGTTATTGTGGGTTTCACATATTTTGTACTGCAACACAACAGTTTGGTGCCCCCCGGAGGTCCCTATTTTTCGAGTTTATACATTCATGCGGACATACAGTCAGACTTCTTGGATGGACGCTCGGTCGGACACAAAGTTTCAACGTATACAGAATGCAAAACACACTAAAAAGTAGATGCATATACGTAACCAGAGAACGATTTAAATCGAAGACACCAGGGTTCGAAGGGCACACCCTGCCATCACGTGATTAGCTTACTACATATATAGGTTGTGTTCAAACGTCGCTTTGCCAGAAAAAGAAATGCGCCTAAGGCCAGTAACTGCACAACAACAGGTGTTCAGAATTCAGGTCCACGCTGCGGGAAAACCCAAGCACGAAACAAAAGCAAAGTATAGACAAAACACGCTTTAACAGGCTTAGACAGGTTTTAACTGCGACTAAATTCTGTAAGAAGCAGCATTACTGCTTCCTTCTTGATAAAATAATTTTGGAACCTACTGTATGTGCCCACTCCTCAGTAATTATAATTATTGTTCAGAAATCAGAACTCAGTACTGTGTAAAGTCATGTTTATAGACTAGAAGACCCACGGGTTATTGCTTAGAATCTGTATTTTATGTCCCCCACTAAAAATTTAAAACTTCCTGGAAACTGTTCTTTGTTATGCATATTTTTCATATAAGATTTGGTCAGTCCAGGTGCGTTCCTCTGTTTCTCTCTTTCTGTATTGCTCTGCAACCATGTACAGTCTTTTAGAGAATGTAAGAGGACTTAAGCCCACCACTTCACAAATGACGATATTAGTGTACAGCTTTAAATAACAGAACACGAGTCATGTAACAAACTTTCATTTTTGTAACGCGAATTTAAGGATCAGTTAGAATAATTTAGAGCAAACAATAGAAATTATGTGCAACGTCAGGCACGTTCCTTTTTATAACAAAAATTATCGTGTTACGGAATGCTGGGTGACTTCACTTTCGTCAACTCTAACATACATAATTAATGGGTTTCATCTCCGTGCATTAGATCACAAAAACAATGGAAAAATTTACCAATAAAATGCACATTAAGTTTTATTTCTCTATTTTATGTTTAATTAGCATAAAACAGATAAATGAAACATAATGTGCATTTTGTTGGTAATGTTTTTTCCATTGTTTTTATGATCTAATAGGAGTGAATTAGTATAAAACAGATAAATAAAATATAATGTGCATTTTGTTGGTAATTTTTTTTCCATTGCTTTTATGATCTAATAGGAGTGAATTAGTATAAAACAGAGAAATAAAACTTAATGTGCATTTCGTTGGTAACGTTTTCCATTGTTTTCTAATATATACATTTGTAAGCTCGTCATAATAAACACTCCTACTGCAACAAACACAAAAGAGTGACGTTTGTTTTAAGGAAACCCGAGGCTGAAATCTCCCATTTCCTCGGTTCGTACGTTTGTACAGAGACAATTTGTGGGAGGCCCTACATGTGATATTGGGATACCGGACATTTGCCAGGCCGTTATCTGCACTGCAAGAAACGGAAGTACACACATACATGCCTCGAATGGGATTTGAAATCACATTCCCCGTGTTCCAGCAGTAAAGGTAAAGCAATCCCCATGCAGGACTGGACAGGCCCTCAGGACTCCAGGAGGTTGAGGCTTCCAGAATTTCTAGACAAAGGCACACAAATGTGGTAAAGATGTCAGCCTTACGCATCAGCTGACTTTACCCCCCCCCCCCCCAGGAGGTGTTCTTGCAGTAGAATACCGTAAATGCCTTAAATGTCTTTACCACTGTGAAAGGCATTCGTCTGTTTGTAACCTACGCTAATAAAATTCAGTATATATCCATCTGAAATTACGTAAGTTTTAACTTACAATTAGAATAACAGAACTTAGTAATTGAACACTTCTGAGAATCCTGTTAACCCTATCTACAGAAAGGCAAATTTATTTGTATTTACCTTCTTACATTCTGGTGGCGACACTTTTCCGATAACAGTGGTAAAGTAAGGGGTGATGAGAAGTCGTAATATGATTACGAAGGGGTGAATGACGTGAAATGGGAAAGAGAGAGAAGCAACTACTGTATCCAATTCAAGATATCGTCTTTGAATTCTCGGAAACATTAGGTCAAGGTAACTGATCCCCGAGCACGTTTCGAATTCTCCCGACAAAATAGCGCTGAGCAAACCCGTTCGTTGGTTACGGCTACTGCAATTGTCTTTAACGTGATCCTCTTCACATTTCAGACACGTTTAGATACATGGTATACACGGAGTCCACATAAAACAGCATTGTTAGTGGTCAATCCAATGACAACGTAATATATCATAGCAAATTCTGTCGTAAACTGTTGTTTTAAAGCAATCCCTGTAGAGGCCAGGACAGGCCCTGAGAGGACCAGGAGGTTGAGGCTCCCAGATTTCAAGACGATGGGCACATTAAGGTGGTAAGGTTGCCAGCCATAACCACCGGCCGCCTTCACCTCCCAGGCAATATTCCTGGCACTCATTTCACTTAGAAGGTGAGTCGAACCCAGAGCCATACTGCGGCCGGTAGGATTATGTCAATGAAAAATTCCAAGGACACCATCGGAAATCGAAACCGCAACCTTCAGGCTTGTAGCGCGGTTCCTCGACCAACTGCACCACTGCGTGCCGCCGTATTCCGTTGTTAGATCAAAATTCCGTCAAGTGACCTTGCTACATGCTCGGCAGAGCCCGCGGCGCCGGGGGCCACCATATACACATCAACAAAATTTGTTGTGGGTTCCTCTGTACTGAGGTCCGGTCTTGTGACGACGGAGCCCAGTACTGTGACAGACCTGGGAGCAGCTTATCTAACAATTATAAGGGTGCCACGGATTATCGAGTCGCGGGGGGGGGGGGGCGCCGGGGGTTGGAGGGGACCGGTTGCATATACAATTGGCGCTGCCATTTCATTTCCTTAGTAACTTCGGATAACTTCTTTATTAAGAAGGAAGGCGCAGGAAGACTTTATGAGTATTGTAACATTCGCACAGCTTCTTATACCAATTTCCATTATTTGCTCTTGAAATATTTAGCGTTTCAAGTTAACAGCTACTGAAAATAAGTAACATGCTCTCACTCACTCGCTCATTCGTTGCTTTGTAGATACTTTAGACTAATGGACGAGAAACGAGAATGAATAGCGGGATAAGGAGGCCTGCTATTGAAGCTTTTCCCTTCCACGCAAAATATCAGTTGTTCATTCTACAGCAATATAACCCCCCTTCCCCCCCCCCCCCCCCGCCCGGCGCTAGCCATGCAAGTACACTCAATGACCCGTTTAATGTACAGTCTAACAGAAAGAATCCGTTATAAGTAGGTAACAGCCTCTCCCTACTAGGTCTGCTGAGAAAATTCCATTTCTCAAACCACCCCCCCTCGCAGCTCCTACCATGCTGCATAGTTTATAGCCGATATCGAAAACCAATGAACACTGAAGGAGAAGTGCAGACATGCTGTTGGTAGGGAAACCTGAAAGAAAGAGACCATATGGAAAAACCTAGGAGCGGATAGGAGGACAATATTAAAAGGGATCTTCAAGAAATAAGGTCGGGGTGTGGAGTGATTGATCTGGCTCTGGATAGGGACAAGTGGCCAGCTCTAGTAAATATGGGAATAAAACTTTGGGTTCCGTAAAATGTGGGAAAGTTCTGGAATGGCAGTTTTTTTTTTTGTTTCTCACAGCCAGTTAATTCTAGGGAAAAACTAAATTATTTTTGAAATAAAATATTTGTTATCATGAATTAGATGGTGACTTTGTCTTGATTATTCACACTTAGGTACCCAACATTATGCCCCATTAGCAAGATGCAGGTTATCTCGTGTACCAGCATGCTTCACTTGTCTATACACAGCCGTAGGTCCCTGTGGGTCCAATCTTCATTGGCCAAATGAACATTTGACCAGTGAAGATGGGACCCACAGAGAGTTCCGAAACGTCGTCGGTAAGTTCGCTTCGAACGTCGCGTTGTGGAATTATTCTTAGATTTATAGTGCGTCAGCAGTAGTAACAGTAGCAGTATCACCAGTCGACCTTACTCTTACAAATGGCTGAACTGAAGTGCATATTCTACTTTGAATCCATCATATATGAACTGAAAGTTTCGCGCTCCTAATTTATAACTTCTAATTCATGACCTTTATATTGTACCGAATTTGCACAAATATTTATAATTTACCTCCATGCCAAACTTAAAATCTCTTCGCCCCAGTAGTTTCTTAGTTATGGCCATCAAATCGAAAGCCAAGTATAGAGTCTGTATAACGTGTATTGCCAAAATGTAGATGCGATCTTCTTTAATTTGGTGAAGCAAAGATACTGATGGATTTAGAAGAAAATATTGACTTACAATATGGTAAATGTATTTCAAATAAACAAACCCTCAACACACAACCACTAACTCAAACGTTTTGAGAAAATATAATTATCTACGAACGGAAAAGACAGCCAAACTTAAAACACCGATATAAAAGAAGGCTGGTAATACTACGATTATTTGGGAATTCAGGGGTTACTGAACACCTTATTTATGTTTCAATAATGAATGGTGGATTAGGAAAAACGTCGAAGAAACGTGCGTGACGTAATTTTCGGTATTATTTAGAAATTTGTCTACAGGGATTGAGGAAGGTCTGAAGAAACCCCACGCAGGATAAGTTTTCGTGCCTGATTTTGTATTAACTTTATTCGACATGCCGGTTCCTCCTCCAGAATTCGCAGACATGTATGTAAAACGTAATATATAATGCCATGACGTAGGAACAGGCTTGAACTTGTTCCGTGGAGAGCAGTAAGAAAACAAAAGGAAGGATTATCTAAGCTAATGCTGAAACACTCCCACATCCTATTCAACATCTGCTAGCTGCTTGTTATGTCGCAATTTTCCTTTGACATCACGTAGGCCTACCTTGAGTCACTCATTTCTTATAACTCCCTGTTTTCTTTCGGCACGCCACGTCATCAGTGACTGAATTACTGTCAAAAATGTTCGCCGTATGATCATTTACATCCCCTTGGCACAAAACCGACTGATACATTCCGGTACGAGGGATCGTAACATCTCTACTGCTTCGGAGTCTTTTGCGGGTTTTGTATATTCACGTTTCATTTCCCTTGCGGTGCAGTTGCATTGTGTTCTGACGTCGAAAGCGAGGACAGAAAGTGTTCGCTAGACGAGATCGAATCCTTTAAAGGTTACATGTGAACAAAGATCCTTTTATTAGGAATCTATCAGTGACCCTCCACATGTCTAGTTACCCGTCCCCTGAATCAAACGCAGCCACCAGTCCATGAAGATTTGTTACAGTCGGCATGAATAGCAACATCTTGCAGACTTTCCTACCTTATCACTTTCACTTTGTGAGGAAAATATTGATGTGGTGGCAGTGCGTAGTAGCCACTCAAAAGCAAGAAAAATATTGAAGTCCGGTAGGTTTAACATAATGCTGTTTATATATGTGTATATATGTGTTCATATGTGTATATGAATACCAATTATTCGGGGGAAGATGCTACCTCCATCTTCGGGTATATGTAAATTCTATTTCCTCCATCGTTATGATAGCATTTTCCGAAACACTGGTACCACTCTACAACACTTCACAGCCCTACAAATCAGACAACTACAGCATACATTTTTACAGGCGATGAAACCTTAATTATCCCTTTATAACGGGTCCTTTTTTTGTGAAAAGGGCTAATAATGTAGCGGCAGAGTGAAATGGTTTTGTTCTTAACTTCATTCGTTAAATATTTACCCAAATACGCTACAGACACATCTACTAATAATGCCGAATACATGCGTCTGTCTCCTGATTTAATTACAGAAATCATTATTGAAGAAACTAATAGGCCGAAATATATAAAAATTCGCAAAAACATGTCACTGGAGAACTGAATATTTGTTTCTTTTTCGTACCCAAAAACACCCATGTAACACTCCTAAATGCTCGGGAAATTACCGCAGTCTAAGACGCACAAAGTAAGAAATTTGGGACACTATAATTCCACAACGTTCGTGGTTTACACAGGTTACCTAATGGCACACTGGTGTTGTAGAAACCAGGATGCCAACAGAGAGTGAACGTGTAGTTAAGAAACGCCTCTGCCTTCGCCGGGAATAGAATCTCGGTGGTCCAGTTCATATTCTATTCACCATATACTGATCGAGGTATAAGGATTATGCACCGATATTGTTTTCTGAAAGGAATTTTACAGACTAATAATACTTACCCAAATGTCGTCAACACAACTATTCACTTCTTGTGTAACTGAACGCTACACGTTTCTGCCTCAGTACGCCATCACCAGACTAGGTACAAAGAATTTTATTACAAGTACGAAAATACATTTTGAATACAATATATAATTCAGGTAAGATGTGATATTTTTTAATTTTTATTTGTGTAAGTGATGCCTTTGCTTGTAGTTTCACTAAACTAGGTTTACGTTTTGAAAACATTACTGGGTATAATAAATATTTTTATAATTAAATACTTTACATCGTTTAAGACCTGTTAAAATATCATTAATTCATTCACACGGGGCACCAGAAAATGTTATAATTAAAATTACTAAAACAGTCGTTATTAGCCAAAATAACGAATCATTCTAAGTTGTGTTCGTTAAGTTTATGTACGTACAGAGGCGTGAAAGGGGTAAATTCTGCGTTAGTTACATTGACAGTGTCTGATGCAGAGGCATGTAATTCTGTAACATGTCAGACATTGCGCTTTATGTATGTTGACATCCTTGTTGTCCTCTCTTTACGTTTGTGTTTACATATGGCGTTTTATTTTTTATGAAGTCGGTATCTTGTACGTATCCCTGCTTTTGGTACACGCATTAACTGATGGATGATTTATCTCAATGAAATTATAAAATATACATTTGCTTCAACTTCCGTCGAGGCTTAAAGCGCAGATGCATTTTTTCCGGGTTCAGGTTCTGATAGTGTCTTTTAATCTCGCGCAATATGTGTACATCTGTCCAAACCTTTTTGCGTTGCAATTTAGAGACGGAGGGTAACAAGCTGGTCTCTAAACATGATGTTTGTTTTAGTATATCAGAATTACAAAATGACATTACAAATTGAGTCACACACATTTTGACAACGGTTTAACGATAACTATTATCATTAATATTCACTGCGAAATTTTCCCTCACCACTACAGAACACCACACAACGTTTCGGCAACTTCTGTTTCCTTCTTTAGGTAAATTCATCTGAAGAAAGAATAGTGACAACGACAGCATACAAGTTTTAAAAGAGCAGGTGAAGTATAATTAGAAGCAGCTGAGAGGATAAGATAAATATACATTCCAAAAAATAGGATGCGGAAGTATGTACTGCTATATTCTGGTTCATCTTAGGGATTAGTGGCAGATTTCATGGATACATTAATGAACATTCGAATTCCATAAATTGCGGAGGTTATACTGGCCAGGTCACCAATTATTATCAAATGATGAGAGACACCCCTAAGCTAATTATTTATTTATTTAGAATAATACGAAGGTTCCTGTAATGTTCGATTCTATAAATTTAGGTCGGAAAACTGTAGATTAGACCGATGAATTCAATTTTAAAGTGACTGAGCAGTTAGGAAAAACCCAGTATGTACACGTATATGTGTACATACATATGTGTGTGTCCGCCTGTGAGAGGACATGAGACTGCCAGAATATTAGGTACAGGATCTTATCGCCCGCGGTGTCCCGGGTGGCTTTGATGAGGTCTGTCAGAGGAGAGAGGAAATAAAATGTCAGCCAATAAAGTACACAGTCCTTATCTTCGAAGAGACAGAAAACTGAAAGAGCAAGTTGTAGATCAGCTGCACGTTATACATGATCCTTCGACGATGACGGTTACTAATGACGCCTTACTAAATACTTTAGCTAATTTATTTCGCATTTTCGGAATACCTATTCCGTTCAACTTTTGTGTTACTTAATACCACTGCGTAGTGTATCTGATTTACTTTCTCAAAGAAAATAATTAATTCTTCTGCAACAAATGACTTATAATTAAGAACAACAGAGCCTTTGTTTTCGTTTAAAAAATTAGCTTCCCGGCTTTAATAAGTAAACCACTGTGAAAGGCTCCTTGTGTGAATACAACTCATGCAATTGCAACAGCATACTGCGAGGCACTGGGCGCTTCACTTTGTCATATACAGAACGTACGCTACTGAAACCGTCTGTTAACGGAACAGATTGTCGAAAACATACAACCAGGTTTCTTTAAACATGAAATAGGTACGTGTGGAAGGAAACAATTATTTTTTTATAATTTAATATCACGAACCAAAGAGTGATACCAGAGGTAAAGGTCAAGGACTTTTTGTTCTTTTAAATAATTTAAAACATTTCATCAATTTAAAAATAAATCTAATTTTGAGGCTCTTATTATAAGCAGTTTACAATGATCATGATTGAGAACAGTTAACTCATTGCTAGCCTAGTGGTTACTATATATACCACACACAGTAAGAAACTCTGAAGTTTACCCACACAATATATATATATAGTTTCTTTCATAATGTTCACAATAAACAGCCGCTATTTCCACATACACCATTAACCAACTCTTCTTTATTATAAGCACCGGGGTAACCTATGTTCTCTGCGAGGTAGGAATTCAGCTTTCACATGCACATAATTTAGATTAACGTCAGTTTTCAAGGAGTTGATACAGAGTGGTTTAAAGGCTGGAGTTTGAATTTATTGTTTTAAAATGCATGGACAGTGTCACCCTGAAAGATTGCTAATCCCGTCAAATATCTGTACTCGTAACATAAACTCGTTCAGGTACCATATAAAATTACGAAACATAAAGAACTGATACACAGTCATTACATAAATTAAATCAAACATAATCCTCAAGTGTTCGAAACCAGGATGTGTCGGTGATTAATTTGAATTATCGATAAAAATATTTCTGTTATCAAATCCAGGACAGAGGTGTAAGGATTACAAAGAAATTAAATTAAAGTTCGGTTTTTTTACTATACCGTCGCGTTGTCTACTAGACAACTACCGAACTTTCGGTGCCTTAAGTCTACGGAACAGCAGCATTAGAAACCAACATGCTCTTATTTTAATGATCACGTAAAATACGTGTTAAGCAAGTATATCACAGCGCTCGTTAAATTTCATGTCGTCACACTGGTAAGGATTAAGCTAAGATACACCGCAAACACCGTGGGAAAACTTCACCGTAGCTAAGGCACTCTACGGTGTTATTACCATCAGCTGAGCAAAGATCGATGTTCCTACACAAAGTCTCCTTTGACGACACTGGCGGCGCTTTGCCCTCCCTTGCCTTGTAGCTGACAACGAATTAATGAAGAACAACGCCTTCAATAACGTTTCATCAAGACTGCCACCTTCCCCAAGTTACACTTCTCACTGCAACTCACCGCCAAGATATGGGAGTGCATGGGATAGATCTTCATCTATTTGTTTGCCTAGAGCTGTTCCCATGGGTGATATAGCGTATCGTTGCTGTAGTTTAAAGCAAGGGGGTTTCAAACCACAAGAAACGGAGACAATACGATATTTTAGGACACACAGGAGGAGCCTGTAGGAAATTGAGTAGCCGAGGAGGAATGTTTCATGTCATTGTGGAGTAACTGTAGATGGCTGATTTATAGGAGTACATATTAGCCCTTATTTACATGTTGTATGGCTGTGCGTTTAAGTTTATTTGCTCTTTTTTGTGTACGAGAAGTATCGGATTTGAAACTCATCCGCAACATACGCTGCCGAAATCATGTTTTCTGTGGTTTTCCTTACCAAATTATGCAAAACCTTTCGCGATTCACACGACCTGTTTCAACTTATGCACACAGTGTAAAGCCTTAAGTAAACTAATATTTAATAAATTAATAAGTTGGTCTCTTAGCAATATGTATATGAAACAATTCACGGTGTGAATATAAAACCTAACAAATGAATATTGAAAAATATGAAAGCAGAAAACAAATAGACCTAAACTAACCTATAATAACTCCACGGAGATGGGTCTCACTTGAAAAGCTAACAGTTCCACAGAGAGTCAAGAAATTTCCCCCATTTTATGGAACACGGAAGTTCACTACCTCACTCACAAAAGTCCCCTGAGTCATATCATGTCAATACAGCCCCCCCCCCGCCCGACATTTTTCTTGAATACCCATTTTAATTTATCATTCCACCTACGCCTTGGTAATATAAATAAAAACATGAAGTAATACCCCTTCCAATAGACAGATTCTCTTTTCATTTACATAACTTCATACGTTATGTGCATTTATTTGAGATGTTAATTTATTAAGTAGAAATTATAATTTAATGTACAATCTCATCATCGCCATACGATTTCGCGCGGTTGCCATTTTGGTACCCCTGTTGGTAGTAAATTATAGAACACAGATATGTGGTGTCTCAATGACATTACATACATACCAAATTTACAAAAATATGTTCAGTACATTAACCGTTATTAGGCTGCGAAAGGCAGAAAATACACACACGTTAGTACAATCCGGTCATTTTCCGTACAGGTCAGTGCAGTAGGCCAGAAGCTATTTCATTACTCCCACGTTGTCTTTTATATAATATCGTCAGTATATAATATCGTTAGTATATAATTACACCACGTGGAAGACACAAAACGGAACAGACAGTTCATTTGGAAAACTTTCTAGATAACGGACTTTAAACATATCGGCCCAGGAAAATAAAAATTACAAGTGCAAAAAATGAACACTTCGAAACATACGGGTTTTAAATCACAATTGTTTTCACTAATGTAACTAAAATTAATTAATAGGAATTTGTACTCTCTTTCTGTAGACATCAATCCTCTCTTATTCATGTTATGCTTTTTCAGCTTCTACACTTCTTTACACATAACCCTTCTTGCTAAATGGAATGCTGAATGCCGAATTACGAGACATAGAATATTTCTGGTACGTACCGAAAAGTTCAGTGACATTCAAATGTTACGGAATCAATGTTATTGATATCCGATGGAATTGGCGTGCAACTTAACCTTTTAAAGCCTAGCGGTAACTTAACGTACCAACAGGTTTAACATTAAAAAATTCTACATGGTGCCCACATTGCGTTTATGTGTTTTGTACGGATCTTACAACAAACAGCAATTTTTGCCTTACAAAACATTAAGAGATTGGTTTTTATAACCGAAGTGGAGAGTGTTTACAGCGCGGTACGCACTGAGTCCTTATATAAAACAGATACGCTTCGTCTTTAAAGGGTTAAACGAGGGACACAACATATCAGTATGGACTTTTGGCCATGAAACTTCTTGAGAAAGTCGTTTAAAAACCCGTGAATGAGATGGGATGAAAAATACAATGGAGAAGACTGGAGGACAGAGTTAATATGGGTCCTAGAGTGATAGGATGTAAGGACGTGACGTTCTCGGAACTGGCTCTGGACTCTGTCTCAAGGCTGATTTTGCTATTAGCGCTGTTGAACTTTAGGGTACTTCTTCCGAAGTTTAAGGTGGTTTCCCGTCACAAACCATGATCCAAAACCGAGGGAAATTGATGAGCAAAAGCAACACATTTAGATTCGGTAAAATGAACGTAAAGTTACGAAAAATAAATAAATTAGGAATGCCTAGTGTCATAGTGGTGGATTATACACCAAACGTAATAGTGATTTTATTACTTATATCCAAAGTACGATGAGACAGGTCAATAAAACTTCACTGCTTCTACTCATGATTCTAAAGTTAATGCATATTGTCGCGTAGTTAAAGTTACGTATGAGGTGTCCGTGTACACAGTCGCTGACAAAGATGATGACCACGTGACTACGATGAAGATAGTGCGTTCATAATATGCTATTTCGTCACAATAAGAACTTAAATGAAATTATTCTGCGTTACATTTTTTGCAAAAGAAATCTTTGTTGATATTACGAAGGCTACAAATAATCTGAAAGACAGTAGAAGAAGAAATTTTAAAACACGATCTAACAAGTCGTAACATGTTCCTTCCTTGGGTTGTAAGTTACTACGCAAGGAAGGAACTTCCTCAGGGTGTGCAAGGACCTCTCTAATCAGGAAACTTAAAGACAATTCGGGATTAGATTGAGTTCCCCAAGACGACACCTGTAAAATGTAAAATTACTCAAATAGTTTCCATTAACTTTATATTTTTAAAACTTTTACATATTGATAGGTGATTTACAAAATAGATTGAAATAGGTATGGCAGGAAGAGTGTAAAACCTCAGTCTATTTACTCTTACAAAATTACGTCACTGGATGGGTAATAATGCACATATCGTAATGTAGGCCTACACGTGGCAGTAATTTCGCGTGGCACGTTTGTAACTTATCTCGATGACATTTATATTTTAAGGTCACTCAGCCATTTTAATGAAGAAATATGAATACGCATGCATGTCCTCATTCAGGCTAAAGTCGCCAGTACGAATTTAAACAGAATATTTCCGGAATTCGAGTCACACTTGCTATCGCCTAACCCTAAGGGATGAGAGATGCGTGCATCTGGAAGACAATTTCTGTCGTACTGTAGTGTACGTAGCCTCTCCACAACGTACCATATATGCTGGGACGAGCCACAGTCCCTTTGGTACACATTTTCAGTAAGATTGTATTTTCTTTCTTTTCCTCAGGGGACTGGCCATCCGACGGTGGATCAAGCAAGCATTCGCTGAATGGCTTATGTACTAACTAAAGAATATGCTACGACATGGGATCCCAAATGTAGTGAAGAAATGAGACATGTATCTGACTGCCTAAAATGTCTGCGTACACTTTCGTGAATTTACGCAGCACCGCACATCATTGAAAACGGTTCTGCCGAATGTGAAGTTGAGTAATATAACACTGGATATGGGCCTAACTTGTTATATTAGATGCATTCATTCCAGATATGCAAAATAGCCTCATTTTACCTATTGAAGGTAACTGGGTCTCTCCCATTAATGGAAGAATTAAGACTGAGACTGTTCCAGATTTTGACCTTGAGAATAACAGTTTGAAGGAACAGAGAAAATGAGCGGACGGATATTGCTAAATTTATACATAAAACACAGCACCTTTAATTTTCTCCAAATATTATTAGCGTGATCAAATAGAAAAGGAATAGATAAAACATGAACGCATCGGTGATACGAGAAACTTGTAAAATTCTTATAGGAAAACCTGAATGAAAGAAACCTTTTAGGGAGAACTAAACATACATCGCAAGACAATATTAAAATGGATCATAAAGATTAAGATGTGAGAAAGTGTACTGTCCTCAAGTGGCTCAAGATAAAGACTAGTGGAGAAATTTTGTGAAAAATCAAGTGAACCTGAAGTTTTCATAAAAGGAGGCAAATTCCTGAAAGAATTTCAAGAAGTTCCTCCAAGTGAGTTTATAACAGTCACCATAAACCCGGACTATAACAGCGCCAGACTCAGACCTGTACTGTAAAATTTACCGCATCAAATTCTGACTGCATTTTGCACTACTTTCTTTAAATTCTTTACAAAAACATTTTCAGTAAAGAATTTCATGATGTCACCCCCTTTTTCTTTGTGTCCATTTACCTTCATTTCACTTAGGTTTATGACCTTGGAATATTTTTTCAAAAACATTTCTTTTGTGAAATTTTGAATAATGTTTTAAATGCATCATTTTTTATCCCTTATCCTTGCGAGATCTCACCATCACCTATATCGTTTGCAGTCATTAGTTTATTAAAACTTTCGTAGCTTATATCTGTTATTACTTGTGTTATTCGAGCATTTCATGCTTCATTTCTACATAATGTTTTCATCTTTGTTAATTTAAATCATGCTTTAAAAATACGAGTTTAAAATAGTGAGCTATAATTCCATAAAACAATTCGGAATTTTTGCTTCTGTTAGAATATTGTTTGATTTTGTGCATTACAATAATCGTCTGCTTTTTTTTTTTGCAGTCTCATATCGTTTAACGACATACAGTGCTTGATTTTGTTAATGTAGTAAATACTAAGTACTAATTCATTATTCTCCTGTATTATGCTTCTTTTACGTATTAGGATAACCACTTTTTTATTGTCTACCAGTATTTTTTAATACTTACTTCTTGCTTATGTAATCCTCCAATTAGAAAAGTCGCGTGTTGTGAACAAGAGTTTTTGACAATAAAACACATTGTTTGACGGTGTGCTTATTAGTTAACTGATTATAAATATACTTGACCATATTCTACAATAAATTATTTCTACTATATGCAGTTCATTTTTGTACAAACTGGCCAAATGGCCTGAGTATCAACTCCTGACGTTAACCGAGCATAATGCCTGGCTTTATACGAGCTGTGAACTTTCCTGAACCACAACTCAAAGTGATCCTGTTGCAGCTACTTGTTTCGCCCCGCTCCAACATTCTCCAGCAGCTTAGCTCCGACACCTGACACCGCAACCCCTTAGACACGTTGCCTGGTCTGAACCTCAAACCAGACCTCGTTCTTCGTCCCAGTTTCCATTCCCCTTCTAGTACAGAAGGGCTGTCCAATCAAAGAATTAATGTTTTGAGGTCCTTACGTGTTAGCTTATAACACTCCACGCAAATTAAGTTTATTCAAGTAGGCCTACGTTAGAAAATATCGAACTCGGTCAGATACTGGATTGGAACGTCATTATCATTTCGTTTTTTAAATGTGTTGTTAAAAGATGCTGTGAATTGCTGAAATTGTAAAAGGCCAGTACCTGATGAATAAGTATGGAATACAGGTAGAATGACACTGACGGGGAAAAACAGAAGTACTCAGGAAACAACCTGTCCCAATGCCGCTTTGTACACCACAAATCCCATACGGATTGGCCTGGGATTGATCACGGGCCTCCGCGGTGAAGGGCCGGCGATGAACCACCTGAGCCATGGTACGGCCCTTAAATCTCTTTGCCCTACCGGGATTCTAACCGCGATCTGTGTAGAGCATGGCCTAGTTACTGCACTGGCTGTGCTACCATCAAAGCTTTTCAGTGTGTCGGGCTGAACTAGGCAGAAGACGAAGCGCTAACACAACAAATGTGAAGAACCTATAACACAGTTCTCCGTGTGGCATTCAGAACTGTTAAAAGTTTTAATTTCCTGAATCGCAAACGTGCAGATACATTCAATAATTTATGAAAATTTAAAATGTGTTGGAGGATATACTGTGACGCTTTAGGTTAAATATATGTAAGATATAAAAGGCCTACCGGCGGTTAATAAGCCGCTAAAAATTTTATATCAGTGCACATAGTAACCTATAAATATACACGCTTCAATTAAATGTTTCTGCCCTTTTTCAAATACTTAAATATTACGCCTCCAAAATATTTTTCTTTGACTTGAACTTGATCCTTGAACATACGTTAGAAGTTCTTTACAAATTAACATTCCATGTTTATAGAGTTATGATGCACAAAACGCGCTTCTCTCAGCCTTCCTGTCTGCAAATTCTTGATTACTTACAGCCATAAACATGACGGAATGACGGACACATGCTGTGCCGTGCTCCAGGCTACTAAATAAATTCACGGCAGTTACGATTACCGTCCGTCGCTAGATAACCGATCATACGCAGAGTGATGGAACTGAATAATGGTAAAGGCAAAAGGTCAAGCAAGGCCTGGAGCGGTCCTTAGGATTGCAGGAGGTTGAGGTTCCCAGATCTCAAGACAATCGGCACATGAAGGTGGTAAGGTTGTCAGTCCTACGCACTGGCGGCCTTTACCCTCCAGGAAATATTCCTGGTACTCATTTCTGTTGGAGTATGAGTTGATCTCAGGGCCATAGTGCGACCGGAAGGATTATGTCAATGAAATTTGGCTGAATAAAGGATGGGCCTAAAAGTAAGCTGTAGGCTAATATTAAACTCTTAACATGTTGCAGAACGGCTACAGGTTTATGACTCTATATTGATCTGGATTATCAGTCCACGTGACAGACAATCGGCCGCTCCCAATGGCCGTGCGGTCTAAGGCGTAGGTCTAAAGCCGCCTGATTGCTGGGATCGCAGATTCTAAACCCGCTTGAGGGCATGGAGGTTCGTATTTTCTGTTTGTTGTGTATTGTGCAGTTAGCGGCCTCTGCGACGAGCTGATCACTCGTTCAGAGGAGTCCTACCGAGTGTGCGTGCATGTGTGTGTGTGTGCGTGCGTGCGCGCGCGCGCGTGTGTGAGAGAGAGAGAGAGAGAGAGAGATCTAGAAACCTCAACAATGAGGCGGCCGAGGCCTGAGTTGGGCTGCTGCACCACAGAAGCGAAAAATGAGACAAGCGGTAAATAGCCATTGGCTTGTGTTATCAATTGTCTGATTTGATATTCGAAATACACACGAGCATAGGCTTGACGTACAGCAGGCTTGCTTGACTCTGCGTGACGCCTGTTAGAATTTTTGTGGCAGTGTGCTAATATTGTTGGACTTCGCTGTATCTGAGACATACGTCGCTCGCACGCACGCACGCGCATACGCACACACAACGTCTCAGAATTCGGATCTCTCAGCTTCAGGTTTTGGTTGCCATTTTTTTAAATGTCGACTATATGGAATCGAAATAGGGGTTTCCTGAAAACAAGTCTGGCCACATTACCTAGTGGTTGGTGCACTAGTCTAATAATCGCAGCATCGCGTAAGGCCATCAGCTAACCACAGAGTGAAAAATATTCAACATGCTATTTGCATAATAAATTATCTTTCATCATATTCAATCACCGGACCCATCAGCGTAGCATCGTAATCCTAAACGGCGTAGATCGTTTGTAGTCCAAGAACTACCGTGGACTACCCTGAAGTTAAAGGCAGCAAGCTGTTTCGGAATGTTGATGTCTATATACCAATACACATGACGTTATATTCTGGAAGACTTGAACCTTGACTTATCAGTTCTTCAGATACGTTAACGACGCGTCACATCACAGAAGAAATCATACCTCAACAACACCGCTGCCTAAACCTTAAAAGTCGACTCAAATTTCATAAGCAGCTCTGAGAGAAACTGAAACATAGCTTACCATAACTTCTTTCATTACTTCATCAAGAGCTCAACGCAGTGACCCCTATGGGCACCGCTCGTTATGTTTGACCCTCCCTGATGCTGGGATTTAAATTCCAACTACTGCCCAAGAAGGAGGGGTTTTGGATTTACATCTGCTTTTATTCTCATAACGAACAATAAAAACAGATGCTGATCAACAAGCAAAACGAGATGATGATACCAAAATTTGGTTTCGAGTTTATAGTAACCTTAACCTTTTAAAGCCTAGTGGCAACTTTACATACTACCAGGTTTAACAGTAAAAAATTCTACATGGTGCTCATATTGCGTTTATGTGTTTTGTACGGATCTCAGCACAAACAGCAACTTTTGCCTTATAAAACATTAAGAGACTGGTTTTTATAACCGAAGTGGAGAGTGTTTACAGCGCGGTACGCACTGAGTCCTTATATAAAACAGATACGGTTCGTCTTTAAAGGGTTAAACGTATTCACGAACATACGGTGTAGCGAGGCCGTCACCATGTAAAGAATTAAAAGTCCGTATATTTCACCGAGACCGGAGTTGAAGGTTTAAAAACCCTTATGCAGTGTTATTGTAGCGAACGCTTCAGGAGCTTTGGATACCCATGTTGTAAACCCATCTGGTGGGAAGCGACGGACGCCATTGGTTAGGTACGAAGTAGATTGTGTTCCCTGTAAAGCAGAAGCATCAGCAGCATCGGGAAATTGACGACGCCACCACCACTACAGGCGCCGGCGGTCTGCATTAAGGTACAGAGCCGAACTATGCGCCTGCTATGTAATGATATGACCGGAGGCAAGATGTGGCTCCTCCACCAAGATAACACGTGCGCCACTACTCAGGCCGCTTCTGGCAATGGGCACATATCGAGAACAGAATTCGTCTGAAGTTGTAATTTACAGTTACGATTAACTTGCACAACAGACCTGCCGGCAAAGCCACGTTTCGAGTCTGAATTGACTCAAACTTTTGTTTATTTTCGAATTACAAACATTTGTCTGCGTGATTTACAAATTACGCGCAAATAGGTTTCGGGGAGTTCATCAATGCGAAAATGGACTTGGTACGGGTACAATGTTTCGGACACTAACTCCGTTGACGGGGGCGGATACAGATTCCAAAAGGTATAACAAGTAAATTTTTGCACGACTGAGTTCTGACAAAGGCATTGTTGCATATGGTCTCAAGACAGTAAAAATAGCAGTTCTTATCAATTCTAAATCATAAACATGTAAAATATCACTATAATATTGGTGTGAATATTGTCCCTTTCTAGTTATTTAGACACAAATAATGTCACTCAACTTTGATTACCCTCACAGACGTCATCGCGTGTCCATTTGGCATTTTGTATTTTTTCACGCTCTCGCTGCCTTTAAAAAATGGTGAATTCCATCACCCATCAGATTAGGACTCATATAAAGTGTATATTTAACATACCTATACTCTGAATACGTAAAAAAATTAGAATTGTTTACAGTCGATCTAATATGGTAAATCTGGAACCCACGCCAGTAAATATGTTATATTGTTTCCTACCGAAGCAGTAGTCTCTACAAACATTCATCAATTCACAGCACTAATAAAACTTTAGTTTCCAGGATGCCTTTAAAATTGCGCAAACCTGATTAAAGTATCACATAACTGTAAGAGGAAAAGCTGCTACAGTGATCTGGAAACCAGTTACGTTAATATCACACCTTTACTTCGATGCGCAAAATTAATTAATCTGTATACATACACACTGCAGACTTACACGTTACAAACCGCATTGTCATTCGATATATCGCATGTAATCTTCTTTACGGAATATCAAATCAAATATCTGTTCTTCCTGTTTCATATTTGGGTGGCGCGATTTCGAATTTAAGACCAGAGCTAGATAGGTTCTCCTGGCATGGTTCATACCTCAAACAGTACCTTAATATGTGACGGCGCCACTTCTTTCCATGCCCTTTTAAATTTATCATTCACACTAAATATACTATCATTCTAGGCTACAAAATCTAGGCACTTAAAATAGCGTCGTCTAATAAAGGCATAATCAATCACGAAAATATCCCAATTTAATAGATTATAACTACATCTTCTGTTTATCCCTAATAATATTACAGTGCGAAAGCATCTTCGTTTGTTAATTTTTAAGGTTTATTCATTCACCAAGGACTGTAGGTTGAAGAAAACCCCCATTCAGGTTCATCGCTATTGTATTCACTAACACGTAGCGAGTACTCAGCTGCTAAGTTTTGTGTGCCTTTCCTACCCATTTATATTTCCTTCATTTCTAGAACACTCACACAAACAGACGTGAGGTATTACACACACACACACACACACACACACACACACACACACACACACATTACGTTATAAGCAGCGAAATCCTGTTCCGTGTTACAAACCCATTTGGTTAACAAAAATTCTCATTAGTAACGTCCACTCGGCGTAAGGTTGCGTGAAATCATGCTTGTAACTAAGATATGACATCCCAAAGGCCTAATTTAAATTACTTTTTGTTGCACCGAATTTACAAAACAAATGCTGGGGGAAAGATAATAAATTATTAGATACTATGCCCCCATGTGTTTAGTGATAAAAAAAAGGGGGAATCTTCGTAAATTAATACTCCAGCGGAGTGAAGTTGGCGAGAAATATCCTCTTTGTTACACAGTCGGCATAGTTTCATACACTTCAGCATGATATCACTACTCCAGAGAGAAAAACGAAATGGTGAAAAATGTCTGCCGCGTATTGAATGTTTTCATTAACTTAATCCTTCTGGCCACACTACGGCCCTGGGATCGACTCAGCCCCTAACAGAAATGAATACCAGGGATATTTCCTGGGTGGTAAAGGCGGCCGGTGCGTAAGGCTGACAACCTTACTGCCTCATGTGCCGATTGTCCGCAAATCTGGGAGCCTCAACTTTCTGGAGGCCTAAGGGCCTGTCCAGGCCTGCCATGGGATAGTTTTAGCCCCACTGAAGGACACAGAATGGTCGTGCTGCCCTAAAATTCAGACCACTAAAAGGTAACAACGTTCTATCACCGTGTAGTAGCAATATTTTACGTTACGCATGGAAACAAAATAATCCATATTTCTATTCTGTCAGTCGTAGTAGTTAGAACTTAAGTTACCTTTTTTTTTCTAGGTGTAATATGAAATGTCTTTCCTTTAATAAACCTTCTGTTTATGCCAGGCTTCATCACTTTCAGATTCACGTACTGCGCTCAGCAAAAGTTAAAGAGACATTACAGTTGCCCCTTGTGATTAATTCAGGACCACGTCATAATGGTGTGTGGAAAGGTAGTGGCACAACTCCACATATTCATAAAATAGGCATAACATGCAGGTGAGTCTTTTCATGCGCCGGTCGCTTTATCCCCGGAAAAACGTCTCCTGTACCCACAGGATACGTACCTGGTTAGAACGCTTTGGAACAGAGAAAAGGACCTTGCGCCTGGCTGGGATTGAACCCCATATCCGCAGTCATGACTTATTATGCCGACTGTACTATCGCACCATCCAAGTCAATAAGGTAACAATACTTTATTCCTTCCTTCCTCGAGGGACAAAGTTACGAACAAAAAAGTGTAAATATTATTTTATTCGTATCATTTAAATCCCAGTGGCCGCGCGGTCTAAGGCGTGGGTCTGCGACCGAGCGCTTGCTGGAATCGTGGGTTCGAATCCCACCGGGGGCATGGATGTTTGTCTCTTGTGACTGTTTGTGTGTTGTCAGGTAGAGGTCTCTGCGACGGGCCGATCCCTCGTCCAGAGGAGTCCTACCGACTGTGGTGTGTGTCTGAGTGTAATCAAGTGAAAATAAACAACCTCGACACCTACTGTGAGTAGGTAGAAGAGGGACGGACTACGAACGAAAAACGTGTCATCTAATTTCTAACTTCTGACAAAAAGGCTGGAATACAAACGATTCTAAATTCGCTACTGGCCTGTAATTCCTAAGGTTAATACGTAGACAAATGCATTGAAAATATCGTTACGTTTTATGTAACTAACTACACGGAGCAAAGTCAGTCTTGACCAACTAACAGTTCCTCAGCTGCTCGACAAATTCCCCGCATTTTATGGAAGCTGAGGATTCAGTGCCGTGTTTACAGAGCCCGACCCTTGTTCCTATCCTGAACCATACCAATTCAGTCTACGCCCTCCCATCCTAATTTCTTTGACATATTTTAATACCTACATTTCATTATAAAAGGTAAAGGTCTCCCCGTAACGTGTCATCAAGACACAGACGGCGAGTTGCGATGTAGCTATACTCGCCCATAACCTCGGCGCTAGATAGGGTGGGTGGTCAACGCTACGCCCCGACCGCTTTATCCCCGGGAAAGGCATCCGGCACCAAATTTACTACTGTAGGTTGTAAAATATTAAAAAGTTTATATTCCTGAATAAGTTACTAGTAGCTTTCATGTTTTGAGTTTGTGTTAACTTTTATATATCACAAGACAATAACGTATACCCTAAATTTACCCTTGGGACACGCGGTCGCGCAGTTGGTTGTGGCACTGCACTACAAGCCGGAAGGTCGCGGGTTCCGTTCCCGATGGTGTCAATGGAATTTTTCATTGACTTCATCCTTCCGGCTGCAATATGGCCCTAGGGTCGACTCAGCCTCTAACAGAAATGAGTACCAGTGATTTCTCCTGGAAGGTAAACGAAGGCGGTGGGTCTGACAAC
Source organism: Coptotermes formosanus (assembly GCA_013340265.1). Classification (NCBI taxonomy): domain Eukaryota; kingdom Metazoa; phylum Arthropoda; class Insecta; order Blattodea; family Rhinotermitidae; genus Coptotermes; species Coptotermes formosanus. The sequence goes on along the minus strand of BLKM01011093.1, from coordinate 1,139,358 downwards.
CTTACCACCTTCAAGTGCCGACTGCCTTGAAATCTGGAAGCCTCAACCCTCCTGGAATCCTAAGGAACTGTCCAGGCCTGTAACGGGATTGCTTTACCTTTATATTTACCGTTACCTATAATCACTTCTAGGCCACTAACTCTACTGGCTTCCAAGTGCATTTCCGCTACTTTACAACATTCGAGTTTCGGCTGATAAGGAAGATGGAGAAATACGCGTAAGATAAGCCCTATCGTTTGCAAACGCGAGTAAAAAGCAGACAGTTATTTGAAACAGATTGAAGAAACACAGGCGTATAAAGCACCAAGTCAGAGAAATCTTCAAAGAGAATACAGTGTTGATATTTGTGTTACATATGATCCTGCAGCAGTCTGGGAGGATAGTTACTAGGCTACATCAAAACCTCCTACCGTCAGAGAACAACAGCTGGCCTGGGCTGCCGTGGGTCGAGTTGCAATGGGATGGGCTAGCAGCCACTGAGCTTGTGGTCAATATAATGGTGCACCCAGCAACCTCGTCCCTACCAACCGCTGTCTGTTCTGGGGCCAATAACGCGAAGGCCTACTGCTGCTACTACGGCCAACATACTGATGACGTTAGACTACCATTGTTGCAAATCACCGCCATAGAAGTCTGTTTTAATTAACGGATGTTTCCGACGTCAGCTCAAACAGTATTTATTAAGTTTCCTGATACAAGAAGAACGTCTTCTGTATACATCAAACAATGGCCAAAATGTGTGCGTATCGCAAAGGGCAGTAGGCACTGGAACGTGTCTTGGACTCATGTTTCAGTTTCTACTTGCAGTCTGCACATCGAACCCAGAATAAGATACGATGGTTTCATAACCTGAAGTTTAAGGGCATTATTCGAACAATGTCACTTTCATTCATGTAAATTTAACAGTAAGTCAAAGAAAATGAATATGTTTAACTATGAGAATATGACAACTTCTAAGACGCTTCCACGCCTATGAACTCATACGAAATATTTGTTAACCTTTTAAAGCCTAGCGGTAACTTTACGTACCACCAGGTTTAACGTTAAAAAATTCTACGTGGTGCCCACATTGCGTTTATGTGTTTTGTACGGATCTCAGAACAAACAGCAACTTTTGCCTTATAAAACATTAACAGACTGGTTTTTATAACCGAAGTGGAGAGTGTTTACAGCGCGCTAGGCACTGAGGCCTTATATAAAACAGATACACTTCGTCTTTAAAGGGTTAATGTGTTACGATTACAATAGGTAGTGGGGCAGTTTCCCCATACCAATAGAACATTTGTCCGAAAACATTTTCATAATAGCTATCTTCTGTAAATTTGAATCTTAGAGATATAATAGAAGTACTGCACTCTTGTGAGAAAATTATTCATGGATAAGATCATTTACATTTCCCATTTCTTCAGACAGCTTTAATTGATTGACGTTTACTCTCGAGAACGGCACAAAAAATTATTGCGTAGCATGTGCTGATCTCTAAACCTACTTTACTCGCTCAGATGTGAACACAGGCCTTTTCGGGCTATGACCTCAAAGTTTAATAAAACAAATTAGCCAAAGAGAAAACAGGACGAGGCACTTGTTTAAGTACGAATTACTCTAAACACGAATGCACCTTACAACACTATTCATACACACGTAATGAAAGAGGACAAAGCGAATGCTTGCAGAATCTCTGTACATTTATAATTTTACTTCAGTCTGAGGCAGATAACCTAAGACTGATGGTTAAATGAATAATGGACTGCATATTTACAAAACAGGAAAAACTGTGCAAAATAGAATAGCAGTCTGTAACCCTCTGAAGATCCCTTATTTCTATAAATTGCGTCATTATAGTGCTCAACCTCCTCACGTCCTCTGATAACCACCCGTATCGCCAGCTATCATATTAATAAATATGCATTTTAACACAGTTTAGTTACGCGTACGTGTTTCGAGTGACTCATACAAATACCAGTTACTTCCCTACACAGCACTAAATAACTGATCTTTATAATGGACATCAAGTGTGTTTTCTGTGAAACGTAAAGTTGTCCTTATCCACACTGTGAAGCCATACACGTGTAGCAGAAGTATAACCGAAGTCATTCTTAAAATCTGCATTAGATTTAGGGGGAAAGAGTAGAATGATCAAGTTCGCGACCCGGTTGCTGAACCCTCAGAGAAACAACAGCAGCACCCTTTAAATACGATGCTTGGCAATTAATTAGGCATAACGGTCGCCTTCTCTTGTCTTAGTCGCACATAATTAATTTCCTAAAATTACACTGGGTTATTTATGCTTGCAGTAAAATATTTAGTCAGATAATGAAGTTTAATTACGTTTTAAGTTACAGTTTTTGAGTCACATAAACAGAATTTGAAAACTGAGAAGTTTCATGATCACAGTGATATAAATATCCTTAATAGGAAACGTTTTACTGGAATGATGACGAAAACTGTATCGTTTCTCAAATTTAATGTGTTCCATGTCCGTGCACTATATCAAAGGAAAACACTAATCACCAACAAATGTACAAAGAGAGCTTTATGATCAATCGTAACACACTCCTACATGTTTCGACCCTGCTGGTTCATCTTCAGGGAGAACTTCTCGTTACCGTTACACTGGGGTTGCACTTTACACTTGAGTGAGAATATCCGGCCCGGACCGCGGGGAGTTCACGCCTCCAAAAACAACGCAGTACACAGACAACAGCACATTCTCACTCAACTGCAAAGTGCAACCCCAGTGTAACGTTAACGGCAAGTTCTCCCTGAAGATGATCCAGCAGGGTCGAAACATGTAGGAGTGTGTTACGATTGATGACAAAACTCTCTTTGTACATTTGTTGGTGATTAGTGTTTTCGTATCAGTTCTGTTCCTTCCTTAATACACCAGGTCATTTAATAATGCCGAAAGACATGCAGTTTCCTGTGCTATTCTAAAACAATCCATCGGTTTTAGTGGTTGTAGCAGTCGGTGCATAAACAACACAATAAAACGGGACAAAACACTAAAAACGTAGGTGCGTGCCGCGTCAGAAGGAAGTGGTGATGAGGGAAGTCCCTTTCAGTCTCCTACCTCATCTACTTGCTTTGCACAGCAGAATTTTCTCTGGGTTTCCCCTCTACTGTTCAAAATTTCAAATGGCTTTCAACAGACTTTTTGCACTACTTCCGCATATCATTTACTTCTATTAGTGACGACAGAAGTCCAAATTAATTTTCGAATAAGTTTTCCCATAATGTTTACCCTGTATTTTGATCTGAACATGAAAATATCCATTTACTGCTCCTTTATCAGGCTTATTAATAGGCTTGGCTGTTCTTTTCAGCTGTTGTTTAAGATTAAGAAAAACAAAGCACGGATTTAGACCGTCTCTATATCCAAATCACGAAATTACCTTTATCACGTTATAGCCACAAACTGCTACCTCAGTTTTTTCCCTTTAATCTTCTGCGACTGCAAGAACCGATCTTCAGAACGTACAAAATATGTGCCATAATACTGACAGGGAAAAAACCGAAGTACTCTGAGAAAAACCAGTTCCAGCGCCACTTTGTCCACCACAAATCACACATATACTGACCAGGAATTAAACTCGACAAACGTATATTCCCTGACGCGATACCTCGATAAGGAGGATGAGATGGTGCGTTATATAGCACGAATGGCAAAAAATCTGAAATGTAAATGTAACTCTATTTGGAGAAACAGAAGCGTGGATACCACATGTAATACCCCAGCGTCGGTTGGGAATAATATTAAAACGTGCCTTAAAATACATCTAGCTCAAATGGGACAGACTATATTCATGTGCTGTTTTTAACACGATAAAGACAAGTCAGTTTCATTTAAGTTATAAAATTCTTACAAATATATGACTTCCTAAGCAACTATGTCTTCTAAAGAATAACTCAAATAACTCAGCCCCTGTGAGTTAGCAGACGTCTTATAAGAGGCAGACTCCAATATGTCGTCACATCCTGACCCTTATATACAGCTCACCTACAGGAACTAAGTTAAAGTGCCAATTCCTTTATTTATGTATAAGCTGGTTCTGCGAGAAGTGTACTTTGATTACCGCCTTTCGTAAATCGTTCGGTCGTTTCGGAGTTTTTATGGTCTGGAAGGATAACGTCACGTATCCCAGCTCTTTGTAAGAAGAAAATGATTAACTTTCCTTCCGTGACTGCTGCCTGTCAATACCACGTGCAGTGAAGCAGGGTGGAATGAGGTCCGTTCAAGTCACCACCAGCAGCTTCAAAGTTGAAAATCAGGGACGCAAGACACTCTGAAACCCTAGGGCAGCGACATGCAATATTCTCCGAAAATACATAGGCCACTCATAAAACGCTCCTGATGCAATATTGCTATCTTAGGAACAAGTCTTCTCTCCGGAAAATGTTTACACCAAAATGTGTTCACAGTGCCGTTAATGGGGTTCTAGGCCATTGGAAAAACGACAGTCGATATTGAATATTAGGATTTACTTACAGCTAGGTCACCCCTTGTCGTAATATCTGGCTTTATTCAAATTCAGGAGTAAATGCTGGTACGATTACACAACTTCCGCCTCAGTAACCACATCTAAGATTTTACTGACTTCTTAGAGACGTTGAAATAGGAATTTACAATTAAAAATGCAGTCGTTTGGAACGTGGTTTCTTGTAGTTTTGTAGATTGGGTAGCAAATTTCGCAGAAACTTTCTACGTCCATTTTCAGGGCAAAAGATTTCAACATATTCCTTCGAAAATGTGGTGCGCATCAAACTACACGGCGTCATATCCCAGAAGCCCCTATCCTTAACATTCACCGCTGTTAGGACGAGCTGCACAGTCAATAGCAAACGCTTCTGACCTACATTCCAAGAGTGCCCAATTTGTATTTCGACCGGTACAACAATTATCCTGAGATTTTTCGTGGTTTTTCTCACTGCCTGGAGGAACGTTCAAGGAAAGTACCTTAAATTGGGCGAAGATCGCTTCCATCCACAACCTCTCCCATTCATTTTTCACTCTCATCCTGCCATTCGACGCTATACAGTGTGAGATACTGACAGCACTGTTGTATAAGCTACAACTACAAATGTGAACACCGACAAGTGAACCTAACATTTGAGATTGCACTTACACACAAACTATTTCTACTTTTCATAATAGCTCTGCATGAGAGATGGTCATTGTATAAACAGCCGATCAACGACAAAGATACAATCCTCGTGAATGTGACAGCCAATCGGAGAAACTCTTACTTAAATTTTCAAATATAGATTCTAGGACGCGGACCGGACCGTCTAGTTCACCAGTGAATCCACAGTCTGGTTGTAGTGATCACGGTCTGAAACATTCGTGCCCCATACAGTATGGGAATTCATCAACTGTTAGCTTCTCAGCTAGGACTCAACTGCTGTGGGGCAAGCAAAGTGCTAAGTACACGCTGTTCTGAAGTTAGCGACAGACAAATGGCGCGTTAAGTCTATTTGTATACTTAAGACTTTGTGGTGACGGAGAAAACTAGCAAAGCGCAGGCGCCAGACATATAAAACTTCGTACGTAGATGTGTCATAAAAATAAAGGGCCTCACCTTGACGTCTTCCATCTTTTGTGTACGTAATGTCTTGAAATGAAGGCTGTAATATCCTTCTGTATATATCTAACACAGCTCTAGTAGAATCATATGTAGACATGACAGCGTGGGGAGTGTGTGACGATACATTACTTCGCAGGGAAAGAGAGAGAATGTGAGATGTTTGCCCACATAATGTTACTTGGTTACTGAAGTAGCAGCTGTCGCTGCGCTTGGCGAGCTATCGTCGCTGGCTGTCGTGTAATGATAAGGCGTATATTAATGGACTGGAACTGCGCCGTGCTTCCCCAGTACACTTTTAGAGGTGACACAGTTTCGTGAAACGTTACGCTCCCAGATGATCATGCATTTCGTTGTTGCGATACTACAGAGTATCCAAATTAAACCTTTACAGCTTTGAAAAAGTACAGTTTCGGAATGGAGTTACATCAAGCAGCAGTCTTTTGCATACGGTAAATCAACTCAAAAAGTTTGTTTTTATTTATTATGTTATTTATTTACCTCATTTTATTATTATTTATTATGTTTATATATTGCTGCGAAATTGTAAATGTCATCACCCCAGAAGAACAATTTCCTCTCCTCTGTTGTTGTTGTTGTTGTTGTTGTTGTTCATTTTGTGCATAATTGGATAAACTATCTTATTACAACGAACTACATGCTCAATGTCAATGTGCAATTTTATAATTAACACATACCTCCACCATGTTTTGATCTGTCATAATCATCATCAGAGAGGCCATACAGCAATCACTAAGTACAAAATATGAAGTATCCATTGACGTCCTAGCAGTGATGGACATCTCTTGCCTGTAGCGGATGTTAGATACTTAATGATTGAGGTATAGTCTCCCTGATGATGATCTATGAAATATCGAAACATAATGGAAATGTGATGATTTAATTTTAAAATTAGACACCGGCATTGTGCATTTAGTTGGTTATAATAAGATACTTTACGCTATTTTACTTCGCAATATTTCTGTGTTAGAACCCTCTTCTTATTTGAGTAGAAAATATAGATTTATAGTAACAATGAACTATACGCATGTACGTATTCGTGTGTGCCTCCATCAAATTAAACCGTTTCACGAATTTTGTAACAACATATGCCATTAAGAGCCCCTTCCCCATTCATACTTTTAATTTTCCTCCATCAACAATTCATGTATCCCGGGACAAATAAATCTGCCGTGTTGTATGCAGAAGTTATATTGAGTGGCAGGTGGGGCAGGGGAGGAAAGAAGCCACTAACGACCGTAAAAACATCACAACACAAAAATATTCACATGTGCCAATGACACTGAGAGCTAGGAACAAGAACCTTGTACAAATGTTTGTATTCGAGCAGGGAGTTTCCTGTTTGCATAGAGGGACATAAACACCGCTTTTGCTACATAATCTATGCCATTTATAGTCTTTGTCCTCGTAACATCATCTAAAATTATGATATTCCTAGCCCAGTTTCCACACAGTTCTGGAGTTCATACATGCACAGTGTTATCAATGAACGGACTACTGTACTCCTGCAGAGCAACGCTGCCAAAACGGCATGGCATACGGAGAAAGATTCTTCATACGTCCTGGAGAAGGATCCTTGAGGCATTCGTAATCCTTCACTCTTTTGGGATGTCACGCAGCGTATATTGGTGGTTACTTACCGACGCTTCGGGACAACATATCAGACCCATCTTCAAGGGTCAAGCAGTCCAAGAAGATGTTTGAAGATGGGACTGACATGTTGTCCCGAAAGGTCGGTAAATAAGTACCAATGTACGCTGCGTAACATTCAAGAAGAGCGAAGACTTGGTATTACGTACATATATAAACAAGCATCGTTAAGCAATATTCGCAGAACTGAAGGTTACAGGTTGTGTGCCATAAGAAAATGTGAGAATGTGATGTTCATTAATCAATTGAAATTTGTTCGCATTTTAACATGTAACTGTTTCAAACTGCGTAACAACTTGTAAGTCTGATCATGTCTTGCAGAATAATAAGCAACGTTTTGCGTGTTACAACGCTTTGACTGCCGTTCCTGCGATCAGCACGCTCGAGTTAATTTAAGAAACCTTACTTCTCAGCAGCTGCAGACATATAACATATTCTTATGCTGTGTTATCAAATAAAGTAACAAGCCAGGGTAAAAATAAATGACAATTAAGGAAATCACACAGATAATAAGAGCAAAGTAATCTGTAAAAACATAGCACCATCAATTTCATTTTCACTGGATCTTGTGTAACACTGTATATTCTTATAAAATTCGTATAGGGACAACTAGAATTGATTTCCTCTTTGGTATTCCAGAAACTCCAAGCACGATATCCTCGTTCCACATATTAATACACGACTTAAGGCACGAAGAATCGTATTCTGACTGCGGTTTTATGCAAATACAACGTTATGTTCTTCCATATCTCCAACACCTCCATAACGCTCGTGAGTTGAGTTCCAACAGGCACCCATGCAATTCAAATCTCGGCAGTGAATCTATACGTATATTTAGAAAAGAAATGACCATAGAGGTTGAAGAGGAGTTTTGCATCTTCCACACCATGAACCATCTTATGAATGCGATACTAAAGTGAAGGAGTGAGGGGGCTGGGGAGAAGACTCCCTTTTTTATAGCTGATGCTGCTGGTGTGATTACGGTCACTGCAAGCGTGCGGTTCGCGACTGTCAACTGCTTTTGTAAAGAAATGGCTCTTTTTGGACAAGTAGGTGGAAAGCCTGTATATAAGCAAACTTGGTTACACAGGAAACCATTCCCTGTGATAAACCTCAGTGATGCTTCCAATGTTACATCATCGTTCTATATCTAGTCTGGCCTAGTTTTGCCCTGTGTGCTTGATAAGCCGTACTGCCAACTGCATATGTTCCGACGAGGGGCTCTTTCCCCCCCGTTTCCAGACTTCTTCGAATCGGACGAGGGGAAAGAAAAGCTGCTCGCCACGCCAGTAAATATCAAAAGTAGATTTACTCTTACTGTTTTGCTACTCACGAAGCGTAAAAAGAGCGATTTCGTTTTCATTTTCCTACTCTTTTCCGCAATAATGTAGAGGTGAGGAAACTCATTTATTCAGTTACATCAACGGGGATTTATCATTTTCTCATAAACACGAAAGTGTAATTTGGGAATCTGTATTAGTTCCGCGTTGGTCATGTACTGTTTTTGCAAAAGCTCTTGTATTTTTGAAATCCCTTCTAAGGAAAAGATTCAGAAACCGCTTGGTATTCAACTTACATTATGTGAAAGTGCCCGCGTGGATTTCTTTTTGAAAACAGAGCATCTGCAGCAGCCGTAAGTTACAAATAAAACTGACACACACACACACACACACACACACACATATAAACACACACACACATATATATATATACACGTACATATTGCACGGAAGATATACAACATTAAACTATCAATAAATAAGTAAATAAGCAGAAATATAAGAATACAAGTGAAGAACACGTACCGCCATTCCTGATACTCTGATACACTTCGGCGAAAACCAGTAGTCTCTAACCTGGGGGGGTGTGATATCCTTTCTGGCGCAGCGAGACGTGCCTAAATTTTCTTACTATTGCTGTGAAATTAAATTGAATTCTTTCGCATTATAGTTATGCTGTATTTTAGGTTTAAAAAGTGGTCTCTTTAACGTTTTTTGATGTGGGTTAGAGAACATATAATCAGGACCACACTGATGGGAACTGCAGTAATTTTAAGAACCACTATCGTAAAATTCCTGACATTATTACAAATCCCTCAGACGAGTTCGGTTAATACAAATACACCACCGTTGAGCCAGGAGACACACACACATTCTGAATTATAATCATATTGATTAACCTGTAATTCCTGAGACTAATACATCCTTTCCGTGATTTCAGGCTTGTCATTCTACCCTGAAGATAGAGGCAGTAGGTTCCTCCTAACTAGAAGACATTTTAATAATGATATTGTATTCATAACACCCTAGTATTCACGTCACCTAGAAGACATGAAGGCACTTGTATTTGTACTAAGTACCTGCAAATGACTTGATTCAGCCTTTGAAACTGAATACTTAATGCAATAAAGATTTTAAATGTACCCGGTACTGTATATAATGTCATCATTTCTTAAAAAGTAATTTTCAAAACCACAGAGTATTCCTCTTGTTCATAACGCGCTCGCATTTACAGCTAGGGAAGAACTTACCGGGTCCACTTAGCTTTTCCACACTATAATCCTATAGCAATATGCATGGTAGATTTTCCGTAGTCGAATTTTAATAAGATGGAAAAATTCTACAGATCCGACCTCAAATAATTTAAAGAACCTAATGGATAATTAGACTTAAAATTACGACACCTCTAGTAATGGTTCCAACAGATAACCCTTCTACTGATACAACCCTCGAGGGATAATTTGACATCACATTTTCACGGCATACGCACGCTGTGAAACTGAAAATACTTTGTAAGTCAGCTTGAGAAAACAAGCATAAAACAGTAACTGCGAGGAGCCTCTTCTGGCAAAGAAACACCTGCTGCTGTGTTTACATGCTACTTGATGTACGTTTATTTTCACGTTATCCTGTATCTTACCAGAACGCTTTAAAATTAGCATATTTTGATGCTGTAGTAGGTAACCAGTGCTTTCGTTCTGTTTGCATACAAGGAACGATACATACGACAAATATCTGACATAACGACAATTATATAATGTCCTGTGCCCTAAATAAGCTAATTGAATACAGCTACCCTTCTCTAATATGCGAAGGAGAAATATGACAGCATGTCACTCAGATAGGCTATACATGTCGTACGTCCGGGTCATTGTTCTGGAACATTACCCAAAAGTACAAATCCCAGTGCTAATGCAATCCTTCTTGTGTTAAACGATACGAACACTGATACTGAATTTATAAGGGTGATTTCAGAACACGAGCTTCTTTTTCATTTTTATGCTTACTTGATCCTTCCATCTCATTTCTCCCTTCGAACCTAAGCATGAACGTTGCAACTTTTTTATATTCTTCCATTTCTGTGTTTGTTCCGTTTGTGAGTGTAGCAGTCACAAAAGCACTGCCACAAGAAGTGCTAGCCGGCTGGTCATTTCAATCTACGGAAGACCATCAGCTGGAACGATCAGTCGGAGCGCATAACTGCTTGACATCTTGTACAGTCAGTCCAGCAACGGAACTGGAGCCAAAACGTTTCATGACTTAAACTTAACTCTGCAGTAAGACAGGATAAAAATATATATTAATTTATTTATAATATCATCAAATATTAGCGGGCTGGAACTACAGAAAATAATATAATTTATATTTTTATAATAATATAATATATATTTATGTTGTATTTTATAAACTTAACCACTTAAGCTTTGTTTCTTGTAACAATTGACGATGTGATGTCAGTAAAACATTATAGTGTTATTTTTATTTAGACAAAAATGAGTATAGGAAATTAAATAAGTACATAAAACTACAGTTAGTATACACTATTTTAAGTTTCATAAAGAGGTCTATGTGTTAGGGCAAGAAACTGTACTGAAACCTGAAATAGACTACGAGTTAGTTCTGAAAGAAATCCCCTAGAAATTGAAGCAATTGCTTAGATATTGGACATTGAAGGTTTGTGGGAACCCTTATGACGAACAAAATCTAACTTTATATAAAACACCCTGCACCTTCAAATAACATTGAGCTGTAACATTCATGTGCAGCTAAGAGCAGATTACTTAGCGTCCATCGCGCAAGGACCCAATGAACCAACACACGGTCCTGTCCTGTTCAGGCACCAGCCAATGTACCACTGCCACAAAACATGACTACAGTAGCCTTAAAGAACATCCCCATAAAATAGAAATGTATCTTACAAATATCGGAAGGTCAAGGATTAAAATAAAAACCCGAATGAACTTTATATGATAGTGAAGAAGATACCTGGCGTAATGAGTAAGTCATAAAAAGTAAAAAAAAAAAACTATTTACGTTGTTGGGACTTTGATGGATTACTTTGATGAGCACAAGGTAATCATGCAACACCCGCTGTAAATTAGTTTTGGATCAGTCAATGAAAATACTTGTAGCAATTTTATTCCCACTGGCGCAACAGCCCCTAGTGGGCCACGGCCTCCTCTATCACGATCACACTCAGACACACACCACAGTCGGTAGGACTCCTCTGGATAAGTGACCAGCCCGACGCAGGCGACCTCAACCTAACAACACACAACACTCACAAGAGACAGTCATCCATGCCCCCGGCGGGATTCGAACCCACAATCCCAAGAAGCGAGCGGCCGCAGACCCACGCATTAGACCGAGCGTCCACTTGTATCGGCGTAGCAAAATATCAGCAAATAAGTTTACAGCTGTCTCTATGTAGTCAATCAGAAAGATTTGTGGGTCAGTGGAGGTACAAATCGACTAATTATTAACGGCAGCCCTACCTGGAGGCCAGATACGAGTTGGACATTCGGACCGCTCTAACATCAGTATGGAATACTTCGATTTGGTAGGCTGTACAAAAGCTACTCACGTCTAGATTAAAAGCAAAATTAACAGAGATTACGTGGGTGTGCTGAAAAGTAATGCGACCTAATTTTTCCGTGATTTCAGGCTTCCGCCGCGATGCTGGTGAGATCTGCGCTCTTCTGGGGTGTTACGCAGCGTCGAGTTGTAATCTTTTACCGACGTTTCGGGACAACATATCAGTCAAGGGTCAAAAAGTCTCCTTGAACTTCTTGACTCTTGAATATGGGACCGATATGTTGTCCCGAAACGTCGGTAAAGGATTGCCACTCGACATTGCGTTACAACCCAGAAGAGCGCAAATCTCAAGGTAATTTTTATACACAAATGGGTACACATGTTCGAATAAAACCAACAGCTCTCTTTCTTGAACTTCACTGATCGCCTGTACATACTTATTTCTCCACGTAATCACTTTCAGGGCCACACAAATTCTCCAGACTCAAAGTAATTTCATAAGTCCGTCGGAATAGCACTGTCCAGCTTAACCGCTGTCTTGATTGCAACGTCTGAAGCGTAGGAATGTCCTGCAAGAAGTACCTTCGGTTTGCGAAAGACAGGAAAACTCAGCGGTACCAAATCGAGGAAATACGACGGATGGTCCAAGAAGGCGACAACAAGGCGCCGAATCCCTGCTGCTGTTCTCGCATTTGTGTCCCGTAGAAGGAAAGGCCTTTCCATTTTTTCACAATACCGTTCAGAGTTAATGATTGTGGGAGTAAGCATGAATTCTGAATGCAGCACGCCTTTATTAATGTCCCAGAAAACTTAAGCACGACTTTGCCAGCAGACGTTGCAGTCTTATGTCTACGCATTTGTGTCTACAAACAACTTTCATTGGTTCAGAGACGTCTACTGGACGTAGGTTTCCGGCAGTCAGGAAGTCTATCACAGGACGCTGTCTCATCCGCACTGACATCCACTGTGTTTACTAGCACACTTCAGAGCCCTCCAGCGACAGAAGTTCAAAATTCAACCTGTGGTGCAGGGGAAGTCTATGAACAGAGTTATTTCGGTACCCCCAGGCGTGTTTCGCTTAAGTAAAAAGATTAGACAGCGGGATTATAATCACAAAGTTCCAATCAGTTTTAATGACAACCTTCATCGTGGGTCTCACAAACCTTAGATCCTCTCTCTCACTCACACGAGTGCAGCTACTACGCAAGCAGAAGAATACTGACACCTCCACCGCTCTGATTGCAGAAACACCCTGATCTACACGCACACAACTTCGCGCAATCCCCCGATTTGTAAAATCAGCCTAGGCTCGCTAACATTACCTGCACCTGAAGCTGGAAACTTCGTGGAATTAATCCTGCTATACATACAGAGGTTATTTACAGGCGCCGGCAATTGCTAAGATTATATAGCATAACTGATAAATAAGTAATGAGTAAGGGTCATTTGTGGGGTGATACTGGCAGCGGAAATCCGAAGCATACGGAGAAAAACGTGTGTCACTGCCACATTGTCCGTCACTAATCCCACATGGGCTGAATCGGGATTGGACCCAGGCTTGCACAGAGAGACGGTGGAAAAATAACCTCACGAGCCATAGCACGGCCGATACTGAATATATACTACAAATGAACAACATTTCCAGTTTTCGGTGTCTTTGCAGTGTTCCAATTAATTACGTCTAATCTTGGCATTATTTTCTATCGGATTTCACAAAGGCACTCATGAATTACTAAGTGTTGAATGGAAAGCTCTAACTACTATATTAACACAGACGTTTCACTACCAGAACGCTGTGTTTTGTACCACAAATTACCACGTGATTAAAGGAACACAGTTAACTACCGCGTAGAAACGAACAACGTCTGATCATAAACAAACAGAGTAGCGTATTAAAAATTCCCGCTTCAGTAAATACATCTTCACTTGGCTAAAGCACGCACATAAATTCTGATAACGTTGCTTTGCTATTAAAACACCAATAACCTTGTTTCTTTCTATAAACCCTACTAGATTTGCTTGCGCACGGAACTTAATTAATTTCTTACTAGGTCATCCTCACAGGTGAACCCGTAATCAATATTTCAATACCTAAAGCTTTCCCAAAGGCTGCATTCCGAGAAAAGCTACAAACGTCTTTCACTTCCATTCCCTCATACATCACATAACACGTATCCATATTATTTGCTGGATTCGTCTTCTATATAAGCTCTGCTAAAAGATACAAAAAACGATTGCATTTACGGCGTATTTATAAAGAGTGGGCCTCTAATATTTAAGGACTGTGGCAAGAGTTTTCAGATAATTTACATTACATTTGTTATTAATTTTGTCAAAATTGCGGCATACTCTTTCACTGCAAATAATGTATTCTAATAATTGGTAAAGAAAAACATAGGCTGTTTATTAGTACGTTGGTGGCACGAGGAAGGCCTTCGTAATATCAATGCAACATGGCAAGATACATTTTTCCGTCTGCATATTTTATCTCAGAGAATAATAAACAGACAAATTACATTTTGATTTTTTGTTTATGAGTAAATTAAAGTACAGTAAAAGTATGTTATTCGCATAAATTTTGTATTGGCTGTTAACATTAAAGCAGGTTGTTCGCCTTAAATTTGAATTAAATTGCCCCGGTGTGCACACTGCACAAATCGATCTTGATCAATTTGCTCAAAGGTCAATGTCGTACAAAGAACTGTTACATAATATTAAGCGCGCGCGCGCGCGCGCGCGCGCGCGCGCGCGTGTGTGTGTGTGTGTGTGTGTGTGTGTGTGTGTGTGGAATTCTATAACTTTAGCTTGAGACATTATCAGCAAATGTCGGAAACGTGTAACAATAATGGGACAATGTTTTCTTTGTGCAGAGTGAAATATGTAATGCGTTTACCTTCGTAGAACTTCTCTGTATATGGAAAATACCGTGATCATAACTCCATTAGTTTACGAATTTCAATTCCTACTACTATAGCGATATTTTAAATGTCCGCGTGACTTGCCTATTCATTGTTCGTTTGTGTCTAACCGAAAAATATGGGCACAGTGAAGTTTGACTCTGACCTACCTTTCTCCTTTGCTTTCAGTCACTTCCCCTTCTATCGCACCTATTCATCAATTTAGTCATGAATTGAGGCCTTTGAAGATGACAAGTTTTTGATCAATACCCTATGAGTCACTTAGGTAAAGAGGAGTTAAAGCAGAATTGTAATAATTTTTCTTATGTCCGGATTATTTTACCAGGTCCAGGATTACTCGGCTACATTTGACAGACTCAGTGATTAATGCATTAGTTCTTATTCCTTATAACGACAAATTACTCTGGCATAATGAATATTCTGAACTCGTGGTAGGATTGCTTGGTTGGGAGATTTGTAAAAACTTGTTTGTTTTCTGTTCATAGATTTAACCATATCTGCCTCACACAGGGTATTACATAAAGTACGAAGATGAATACGGACAAGTGTGGAATAAACTGATCGTGGCTTATCAGTGATTCAAAATATATCCGAAAAAATTGAGTAACACCAAGAACAACACGCGATCGTGGAGTTTAAAGATTAAAAAAGGACACATTCTGAGTGAGATACAGAGTACCAAAGAGCACAACAACTTTCGAAACCAACGTCTGACAGGCTACGAAATCTGAGCATTTCATAGCAGTCTAGTGGATTATAATGAAGTCTCCATTAAAAGTGAAGGGATATATACCTTTATAAATCCTCAAAACTGCTATTTTAATAAGATATTAAAATATTTTCTTCCAGGTTCACAACACCACTCTCAGCACCTTTTCAGTAACACACTGACTTTCACTGATGTCAAACAGACTATCAGGTTTCCAGTCTTTGCCCGATGGAAAGGAACAGCAACGTAGGAAATCATGACTTTAATGTGTGCGAACGTCTGTATAGAAGTTAAACAGTTTCAAAACTTCAGCTGCAACAGAAACGTAACCATGTTAAACTTTTGTTAAACAGACATGATTTCGGCGAAGAAATACGAAGAGACAAAGCCGTAGATGTTTTCTATACCGTCAGCTTTATGAAATAGGAAATTAATCCCAACCCAAAATTTTGTTCAAAATTGGCAATCCATCACCAGATTTTGAACTAATATCTAGGACAACAGAGCAGCCATCTATACATTCTTGTTTTAGTGGACAGCGATGCACACCGTACAATCTGCCAGTAAACAGGGAATGTCACGACAGGAGTGCTATTCTAGCATTAACGATAGTTAATACTGTTGTTTATGGTATTCTATGCGTTCAGCTGATGAAGTTCCGAACGAGGAGTCAAGTTACAGAATTAGCATGGCTCATTGTTGGAACCCCCCACTTCACTTCACAGTTCCATAGGACCGTGTGCAGCGACCGAATCCAAACGCAAAGTGGATTGTAGTAAGAGTTAGCAGCGTATTTAGTAATCAAACATTGTAATCGATATTCCACAAATCACGTCCATTTTCAGCATAATCCCAGGTCCCAGAACAGCATTATCGGATTCGACATGTTTTAAAACACTCTTTTGATATAATTCCACACGTACCAGTGAGGTTATGGAGTTGATTGTGTATTATGAGCTATGATTCAAGTTGCGCTTGGAACATGAGCCTATGTCAATCCACTCAAAGTCTCAATCCATGAGACGCCACGGATATTACATTTATACAACGCGGAATATATAACATAATATCTGTCTCTATAATGACATCGGGGAGTTCTTACCTTTAAATATGCACATTACTACTCATAAGCCTATAATATATAAATATAAATTACATCGAAGAGCCTTTCCAAAATAATCGGTTTGTGAGGAAATTCAAAGGGACCTGGGAATTCTTTCATTATTTACACGTTTTCACCTACAATGGGTAAGGTGAACATCACGTTACTGCTACATGATCCGTGCCCAAATACTTTGTTAATCATCAGGAACAATTTTCAGTCACCCAGTTTTTTTCATTTCTTCTTGCTTAACCTTTTCCTCCACCGTCCGATCACTCGTTTATTAATTCACTGTATTTTCCTTCCTTCTCTCCTTCCCCCCTCCCTTCCTCCCTTCCTCCTTTCCTTCCTTGAGTCTTTTTTCTTTCTTTCTTTCTTTCTTTCTTTCTTTCTTTCTTTCACTCTTTGTCTGTTTATTCCTCCGTTCTTTTGTTTGTTCCTTTCTTACTGCCTTTCTCTGTCTCCAGCAACCTGCAATCGGCATTTCATTCTTCCACAATGGGAACCAATTCTAAAAATGCTAAACGTTCAAGGAACTACTGCTAGCATGTCCTTTTTAAATACATTTTTCTACACACACACACACACACACA
Organism: Coptotermes formosanus; assembly: GCA_013340265.1. NCBI lineage: Eukaryota > Metazoa > Arthropoda > Insecta > Blattodea > Rhinotermitidae > Coptotermes > Coptotermes formosanus. Next base: position 1,121,972 of record BLKM01011093.1, on the reverse strand, counting down.
CACACACACACAACCTTGCCAGGTTCTACGACATACTGTTTTTTGGTTTGTGGGCATGGTAAAGACATATTGCACTTCCTATTAAAAATTTACACAAACCAGATACACAGACTTTGTATTAAAAAGGGAAACGCAGCACGTTTTATTCATTGTTAAACGAATATTGTTTCTCTTTGTTCTGTAAGTTAAATCGAACAAAAGAGGAACTTAAACCAAGGCAGCAGGTAAAAAATAAACTTTCATAAAACAAACGTTAGGAGAATGAATAAACCTGGTAGTTCATAAAAAACGTGTCCATTCTACTTTCTTTCTTTTGTAAGGGGAGATAAACTTTCGACATATCCGTGTACACGTGTATTTGTAACTCCTTTTGTAGGTCCCCTCCAATAACTTTTAAAATAAACGACAGTTATCCGCAAAATTTCATATGAATATAACGCCAGCGAACGCAACCCCATCTTTGTACTACAGTTTCCGTGCATTTTCTTAATACAAACGTGTCAGCCATTCGAATTTCTGAAGATTTGAAGAAAGTGGTACCATTTGCTAAAAAAATTTGAAATTTTGTTGAGCAATAAATATTCGAAAGATATGTACAAGCTATTTCGGCAACTTTTGCGTAATGTAGAACAATATCATGGCGGTTATGTGAAATTTCATTTCTTTTCCCTTCGATGGAGATACGCGTAACATGGCAAGTGCTGAAGTTGGGGATTTGATATTTTTGTCAGACAAAACATAAACATAGAGAGACATTTTGTATGAACCACTTTTTATATGTCGATAGTTACAGACGTGGCAACAATAAGAATTTGTGAGGTTACGTCGGGCAAATTAAACGTGTTTTAAATTAGCATTAGAGGAGCTTATACACATAAACAGATAAATAATTCGTGTAACACTAAGCTTAGTGTCGACCTAGAATACTGTATAGAACGGACAAATTAAGGGAAAGTATGTTCTACGCAGACGTTCGGTTTTGCACATCTGATGAGAAAGAAAAGAAATAAATATCGGTATGCTTCAGAACGAACTCTGTTACAATTATAATTGATTAGTCTCGTTAACAGAAAGCGCGGGTATGGGCCACTTATGTCTGCTCCGTGGAGCGATTGGATCGCTAAAAAGTGATGCGCGTCTTTCTTCCTCATTTCGTGTAGCGAGAAGGCTAACAGCACCCATGAGACTTCATCCGTTCCTGGAACTCGATGCACCCAATGACAAATGGAGCTAGATCCATCTCAGAAACTTTAATGGTGCAACTTAGCTCCGACCTCAAATACGAGTAATGGCAATATGGTTACAGAACTACATGCCGATATTTCATATTCTCTGTTCCAGAACTGCAAGCCTGTGCGATATGCAGCAATAATCACGCTGGTGCTACTATAATGCTACAATATTTCTGACGTTTTGCTGAAAAACAGAGTTCAGAATGATATGGACCATGAACAAAATATGTGGAAAGTAACTGACAGCTGTTCATTGCACAGTACTACGCCAGCATTCACCCACATTTATGTAATGAATTTCGGGATGTACGAAACCCCTTTTTCATTTGTTAATTAATTTATTCATTTAAGGAAACTTCATAACTGAATAACTCATATAGTGTCAGGTGGACAACTAATGACGAAAAATTCATTCCAAACAATGTGGTATAAATTGGCCGTGGACTATTCGGAAATTTTATCGCTCATTTGCTTGGAGGCAATAAGGGAAAGCACAGAAGTACATCCCAGAAACTTTGCCTTAGGGATAAAATTGAATGTTCGATATATACGAAAGATATATGCCTAAATACTAAATTGCTTTGTTAAAACTTACAATAAAATTGCCTGCGTTTTTACTTACTTCTATGTGTAAGAGACACATAAAAATGTAGACAATTTTTTGAAGACTGGAAAAACAGTTTTATACGTCGCAATATGTCAGAATGGGATGTGGTTGTTCTGAAATTCCTAAATTCTTCAAAGCTGTCCTGTATACCTACTTTCGATCCTTTTTTAACCATGTGAAAATCTTCCATCGTTCTCGCTCTCTCTCTCTCACTCTCTCTCTCTCTCTCTCTCTCTCTCTCAAACACGTACATGAACACAGGCTTATGTAAATACTGAGGTATTGTGGTTCACTGTAGCTAAACTCCACCAAATTCCACATCAATGGCTTTAACTTTCCTTGGTTATTTACCGTTCTGTGAAGCGGCAGAAATTGGGAAGATGAGCGACAGAAAGGCTGTTCCCCTTTCCACATTAGCACACATTAGCGGAAAGAGAGATCCTGCTGCTTTGGTCAATGGAGCTGCCAAGTACAAACGCCTACGATAAGGATGCTAATGATAATTCAGTGGTGCGAGGAAATGCTTACTAAAACCCACCTTTATGATCCTGTTTTAAAGGATGTGTATCAGAGACACCATGCAAACCCATCCTCTGCTCTACCGACGGCGCTGATCCAAGTTAAGTAATGAAGTCCACCATACACACGGCGCACCAAATATGTCCAGCACATGATCCGCAAAAATTATCCGTAGCCTATAAATTACGTCTGAAAATTGAAAACTTTGCACGTCACGCATCGCTATCTGCGTAGTTCTGGAAACGTTTCTTTAGCCCCTGATTTTTTGACATTCTCCTAATTAAGCATCGGAATCGTCATTCGTTATTTACGTATTTTGTTTATTTATTTATTTATTCATTCATTCATTCATTTATTACCTACGTAACGACGCAATAAGTGCACTGCGTAAGTCAATCACAAAACAAATTCACGATTCATATATTTTAGGTTCTTATTCTCACCTCCAATTATTACAGTTCAGATCTGATTGTGCTGTTTTCCCATTCTACTTCCATACAACTCCTCCACAATTCAGGCTTTTACCATATCGTGGGGCGAAGCTTCAAATTTCCAGTTGAGATTAAGTCCGTGTCCAACTATTTTCCATTTGGCGAACGTTTTTAAATTTGTGGCTGCCAAGTTTTTGCTTCAGCGCTGGAAACAGGTGAAAAACGCACAGCAAAGAATTCCAGTTAAAAGAGATAAAAGTAATATTCCTGGCAATTTTTATCAACAAAACATAAAAGTTAGCCTACTTTTATGCAAATGCACCGGCACGTGATGTTTCAGAATTCTCACAGAAATAACAACAGCTTACAATTTTGTCAATAACAAGTTCATCAATTGAACATAGCATATTGATTGCTGGGGAATAAAAGGTATTAACAGCTTCCCTTGATAAGGAATACAACTCAGGCGGATGGCTCACACGTACAGCTGAATGCTACAGTGCGCACAGTGTGTGCAATTGTGAAATTACATTTCTACACAAACAGAGATTAATTACATGCATTATTGTATTCAAGGTTCATTTTGCAGTTTGCATTTGGGCAGTAGATTCCACTGGCGCTACAGGATATCTCACATATCGGACAGTGAAGACATAACCACTGCGAAGCCCACTTCACCATATTCACCCCCTTTCGGAATGTCTGGATATGGGATCTACACGCCTCATCAAACCGGCCTATCTCCAGCTCTGAAACAGCAGCACCTGTTATTGATCCCCATTTTGTAAGCTGTTTAAACCCAAGGGGAACTTTTCCTGTAGCATATTTTGTTCTCTGCCCTCATATGAAAACAAAATACGCTATTCCAAAGGAAAACGAAATACTTGTACAAAGCAAGCGCAACGTTTTCCTTCCACATAATCAACTCTCACCAACATTCACGAAGTAAAAACATCAGAACAAACAAGTATGCAATGTAATATTACGTCCGCTGAAGTATACTGAATTCTTGATTCCTCTTGGCCTAACTTGGCCGAACTCATCTGATCTTGCTCAGATAAATCTAAATAACATAATACCTGAAATTTTTTCATTGTTTATCCAATGCCTATATTTACACAAAGTCATCTGCCTTACAAAAAACCATCTTCCTCGAAAATCCAACGAAAAGAAGCAACAAAGGAGAATCACAACCCCAATTCAAATATAGTACTCATACAGTCTGCCACACAATTCCTCCGGGGTCTCAAGTCAACGCGGTTCTTTAAAAAAATACATCTTCTCCGACAAGGTTACATTCCATGTTCCAGATAAAGTACACAGACACAGCGTCAGGACCTGGGGCACTGAAAATCCACACATTGTTAATGTGAACACACGAGACAGTCCAAAACGTAACGTGTGGTGTCGTTGAAAATCGACTGGATGCTGTCCGTTCTACCAGGGGCGCCCACACTATGGTGCATTAAGGTAAGGTGTTAAAAACTCTGAGATTTTAAATACAGGCCACAGAAAGGTGGATGTGTCTAGCTGAATTTTTTTAAGAACCGTGACGTCTTGTAGAAACCAGAGGAACTTCGCGGGCACACTGTATAAGACCCGAATTTCTCACAGCTAGTAAACGTAAAATGGTAACTTATTAGACGATAAAAAGCATCGAGATGCAATAAAATCAGATGTTGCAGACATTATTTTAGAAATTTCTGAATGTTATTCCTTATCTATTAATCCGGTCGCCCGACCATACGTCATTTCAAATTGTCTTCTCTCGTACAGGCCACTAAGTTTCAACTATCATTGGTGTATATGGATGATAAAAGTCTTGTGCAATAACAGTACAATGTTCCTGTAATTAACTGTTTCTTTAGTAGTGCTCAAGTTGTTATGCCTTGTCCCATGGCATAGAGTTAAACAAATTTTAAATTCACCGACTAATTCCATACTTAATGCACGCCAATGAGACAGTATTCCAGTTGAAACCGCAGGCTTTTACTAAATTCTCTAACACTATTGTACATATTGATACAGTACCCTTAGCAAGGGAAAATTGTCCCTGTGCAGGTCATAAGGGCGCAAGTAGGAATGGAGATAGAACGCCGCATATTTTTTAAACTCGGCACTAGATGAGGGATCAGCCTCAAGCTCCGGCCCCCCCTGACCCACAGAGAAGGAGTTCCCATTACCCGCTGAACTTAGGTCAGCACCACAGCTACTCTAGAAATTCTAGAGCAGATAAAAATCTTCCACATCTGCCGGGAACTGTATCACAATTCTTTGGGCTTCCACCTCGTAGCCTAGTGAACGTGACAATTCAAGACGCTAGATTTCGCACTACATGATGGCGAGTGGCGAAATTCAGGTTCCGGCCCTTTTATTTCAGGAAAGGGTGACCAGTAGGCAAAGAGATAGAAGGCTAGGTGATGGTGGGCACAGCGGGAAGATAAAATCATATCCCGGAAGGGGACTGATTGTCGGTCATCTATCCGTTACTTTATCGAACAAGCCTAGCTCATATTAACCCTTTAAAGACGAAGCGTATCTGTTTTATATAAGGACTCAGTGCGTACCGCGCTGTAAACACTCTCCACTTCGGTTATGAAAACCAGTCTCTTAATGTTTTATAAGGCAAAAGTTGCTGTTTGTTCTGTGATCCACACAAAACACATAAACGCAATGTGAGCACCACGTAGAATTTCTTAATTTTAAAACTGGTGGTGCGTAAAGTTACCGCTAGGCTTTAAAAGGTTAATAGTGATCCCTTATTTAGATATAGATATTCTCGGACACAGAAAAGAATTAGTTTCGCTCTCATGTGGCACTCCACTCATGTCATATTAGAAAGCAAGGCTTTTGCCTGCTTAAGTACGTCAATTGAAAAAAGTAAATAGCTTTAAGGAATATGAAAGAAAGATTCAGAAAATACGAAGAATGAGTGGGGTCGTATAAAGCAGCGACTGGAAACTTTTGAAGTGAGACTGAATTTGTGGATTTGAAAGTACACAGTCCCATGAAGACTCGCATAAAAATCCTCAGTAACATCAGAGTGGGTCTATAAGAATGAGGTCTTAAATAAAGAAAGGGGCATTTTCCAACCCCACATAAAGCGCTGAACGAGTTTCCTAAGATTCAGTTACGTATCCTTTAAGATCTTTAACCAACGACTTGAGGGAGACCTTGTTCAGCACAGGCATGTCTCAGTAGGATAAATTATCGGAAACTTAAGCTTCAACAAGCGAGTCTGCCTGCTTCGAGTGTCGGCGATTACACAATTTCCTTCAAGATTTGCCCCACTGTAATTTCAGAAAAATATATTTATGTATGTATATGTGTGCGTACGTCTGTGTGTGTGTGTGTGTGTGTGTGTATGTATGTATGTATGTATGTATGTATGTATGTATGTATGTATGTATGTATGTATGTATGTACGTATGTATGTATGTATGTATGTATGTGTGTATGTATGTATGAATGTATGTATGTATGTATGTATGTATGTATGTATGTATGAACGTATGTATGTATGTATGTATGTATGTATGTATGTATGTATGTATGTATGTATGTATGTATGTATGTATGAATGTATGTATGTATGTATGTATGTATGTATGTGCAAATATACATTCCATAACTCACACGTAAGATACCCCACAATTTCCTTTTCCTTAGGCCATGACAATTTTGACGTTAAAACAAAGTGGAGTTATACTCCCCCCCTACGCCCCCACGGCGTTCACAGGAAAACCTTTAACGTTACTTTACTCAGTCACCAAAATCGAAGAAAAAGTATTCTTACCGTGTGCTACGTACTAATCTACACTCAAAAATCCCCACTGCGTCGTGAGGGACATCACATACGCACTTCCACCAGTGTCCAGTAGGCGTCACATTCGATGAGTATGGCTGATGTGGGTCAGGCAGTTCAATAACCTCTATACCCAATGCGGGAAATTACCAGCCGTATTTATTACAAGTCATGACGCACACATTACAAATACCGAAAGGAAGATTGAGGCAAAAGCCCTATGAAGGTGCTGAAAAATGATTTCAAATATATAACAAGACATACAACGAACGCATAACGTAACATCGCGGCGCATTCGCCTAACGTTTACACCTCCTCGAATACCGCAGCAGCCTGGCACTATTTCAGTCGAAGAGGGCACTTTTATGGCGATTTATTTGTCGCCGGCAACACTACACACTACTTAGGTGTTCACATCATACGCCCGATATTTTTGCCCGATTGTAACCAAATTTGGACTTTGTCGACAGATTTTCACTAAAGTCCCCAGTATGAAACATCACTGAAATCCGTCCAATGCAAGCCGGGCTAATACATGCAGACAAACGGATAGACGGGCATGACAACGCTAATAGGCGCTTTTTGCTACTACGCGGAAGTGCCTAAAAACTACAAGCATATTAATGCCTGCTGTCATTCTCTTCAGAGTCTCTGTGTTCCCGTTTACAAGCTAAAAAGATGAACATTAAAATATACAGAAATATACCTTCACCCGTTGTTTTCATATGTGTAAAAAGTTGTCTCTAAAATTAAAGGCAGGACTTAGGCTGAAGGTTTTCAAGCACATGGTGTTGAATAAGATATTTGGGCACAAGAGGAAAGAAATGACTGAAGACAGGAGAAAACTGCGTAATCAGTGGCTTTGTGATTTGTACTCTCACTAAACATTAGGGAGATAAAATCCAGCAGAATGTGGTGGGCGAGATATGTGGCACTTTTGCAGGAGATCGTAATTGTCTACAGCGTTTTGATGAGGAAATATGATGCTGAAAGTTACTTGGAAGGCATAGGCCTACATGGGAAGATAATATTAACCCGGAGCTTAAAGAAATAAGCAGGGAAGGGGGTGGATGGGACTAATATGGTTGAATGTGGGGAGACGGGATGGACTGTTGTGATCACGGTAACGAACATTCGGGCTTCAGAAAATGCGGGCAATTTCTTGACTAGCTGATGAACTGCTAGTTTCTCGTAAAGGTGTCTGCTTCACGTAGCTACTACGCAGAATACTAAATCGTTCCAGTTTTCACAGAAGTAGACGAGTCGTACAGTACTGAAGACTCAAAATACGCTGTCTTTTCCACAAACTCTTTATTTCAGTAAGGGAAGTCTTTAATTAAAAGCAGTTTCTCTGCCACCTTCAAATTCGTCTACACGTACACAACAGCCCGTCTTACTGAAACTCCTTTCACAGCTGTTGAGTCAGCCAGGAGTGCTGCTGGGGTCAGTCCTGCGTTCATCAACATGTTTGAATGATGGCAGAGGTCGGAGATGGTTGAACGAAGGCACAGCTGCCCTTATCGACAAGCGCCAGGAGCGATATTAAGAAATACAAGTAGATTTACACCCGAAAACCATGAACAGTGTTTCCAAAGTACGAGGCTTTCTCAGTTCACTTTGATAGAAACCGCCACTTATTATTGCCAAGCTGGAATACGAGAGAGGGAAAAGAAACTGAATTTGTGCATAGAATCACGTGCAGAAAAACTGATATGTTTATTCTGTATATTATAAAGAATCTTAAGCAAAAGCTTACAATACGTTTATGGCAACTTCGTAATTAAGAATATCCTGCCTGTACACCCCTAGCACAAACACGTTCCCGGCACTCAAGTTATTACCATGGTATAAACACATACTCACACCACAGAGATAACTCCCCGAGGATGAAGACGACATATTCATATAGATGTTTGTCTACAATGTTACATACATATTCACATGCAATGTGGAGTACGATACTTATACGAAAAGTACTTCATGTCCATGGTTTAAATATTTTAGGAATTTTATCTGAAAACCTTGTACTTATAATTCCACATACGCACATCTTTAAGAGAATCTGCCACTCCTGTATTCCTCGGTTAGACACCTCCCTAAGGATGGCCATGTAGAGTCCGAAACATGTATGAGGCACATCGTAAAGTGATAAATGACTGCTGATTTTGCAACTGATGAATTAAATGCAGTATACAATCCTACTTCTCTTCAGGAAAAGTGATTGGAGACTCTGCAGGTATTTTCAAAACCATGTTTTCAAAACCGACAAATACGATTTCAGTTTAAAATGTCGTTAACTGGAAACTGAAACTAAACTCATTGCTTACGCTTCTGTGATACAAGGAAAAATTCGGGATGTGCTGCAACTAACAAATTTTTTACTCATAAAAAGAAATCAATAAATAAAGAAAAGAGGGTAAAAAGAAGCGGAGGAGGAGAAAGAGATAAAGAAAGTTAGGAAGGAAAGTTTAAAGAGGAAGGAAAATTTTTGTGCACCAGACAGAAGGAAAAGTTTTGTTTAATGACGCTGTCGCTTGGTAAGATCTTATGGCGCTGGTGGCGGGCAAGCTAGATATAAGTACGGAGCACTGGTGGAATAATACTGACAGGGGAAAACAGAAGCACTCAGAGGAATCCGCACTGAGCGGCACACACCTCACATGGAATGGCCTTGGATGGTACTCCGTCTCCACAGTGAGAAGCCGGCGAAAATCCGCAGCGAGAACAACGGGATGAAAGCGATAACAGAACTTCCACTTCTCCATAAAGGCTCAACTTAAACAGGTCTTCTGTAGTGTCACAGAAGAACACTGAAGACAGTGTTCTTCTGTGTTGTCACAGAAGAACATTGAAGACAGTGTTTTTCTGTGGTGTCACAGAAGAACACTGAAGACTGTGTTTTTCTGTGATGTCACAGAACAACACTGAAGACAGTGTTTTTCTGTGGTGTCACAGAAGAACACTGAAGACAGTATTCGTGAGACTAAACGACTCGATCCTTCCTTCAGACTAGAGTATTTAGTTCCGACTAGAATCAGGATTACACTTTAAAGAAATCTGACACAGACATACGGACACAATCTTGACTAGATGTTTGGACACTGTCCATCATACTGGCCAACAAGCTACAATGTTCCGGAAGTTGTATTTCCCGCCATCTTCAGTTGGCAGGGGGGAAGTTGGTTAGCCCGTTCGAAAGAGTTAGTTTTACCCTTCTCTTATTCTCGTATAGGCCACACTGCTCTGCATAAATTCGTCACTTAATCCAGACATTCCAAAATCTGCCGGTACCTCTGTCAGCCTTCATGTTCTCACAGTGGTGACTATGAAGAAGGCTCCTTTTTGTGATGTGATGTGACGTTGTACTGTCCGGTACAACTTCGCCTACTTTTTCGCCTCTCTTGCTGCCTCAGTCATCATAGCACACGTAGTTTTGACTCTGATTACATTAAAGTAAGCCTATATGTGTCAGTATTTCTTTGCAAAGGCCAATTTCTTGTCAAAGAAGTGAAGGTCTGTGGTGAAATGTGTGTATTATCACTGATTTGTAGTTATGTAGTTCGTTTGTGGGTTACTGTATATTATATCTCATTCTTTGGTATATTTTACTCACGTTTTATATACCGAATTATTCGCTTTATATCTTTTCGTTCTTTGTTATGTTTTAATTACTCGTTTTATGTTTTATTATTCGTTTTATTTTTGTTTGAATTGTTTTGTATATTTTGCTCTCTATTTTGTGAGTTCTGTGTTTTGGTATCGCTTTGTATATTTTCTCCGTATCTATACAGCTGTTTCTTTTCTATTTGTGTACAAGTGTATGAACCACTGACACCGGGTCGACACCCAACTGCAGTTAATAAATATCGTATCATAATAAAGAACGAAGTACAGAAACAGTGGTATGTCTAGAAAGGCCGCGCTTCACTAGATGACTGTGGCCCTGCTAAGGGGTTTTGATTAACGTTTAGTTAAATGCAATATAAAAACAAAAAAATAAATTTAATTTTTTGTACGTACCAGTAGTTCACTCTACACGAAGTCTGAAACAAATAATATCGTACTCTATATCCGTCCGGTTAAATCTTCATTAGCTACATCGAAATGCATATACGTAAGATTCTACAGCCTTTAATCATATTATTTTTATATATATTTTCACACAGTAAACAGCTTGCTATTATCGACTGATTCGCTGTCGATTAGTGGTGAAATTTATTCACTTCGGATTCAGCGACATTCGTAGAATTTTCCTAGGACTGCAAGAAACGAAGCTGGCGAAAATTTGAATGTTCTACATTCCTGGTACACAAATGAGATACAGTAACGCGGCCATTAAAGGACTGGTTTAGCTATTAGAATTCAATTACCGGTAACCCTCTTCACCTCTACTGCACACAGCTGCATGTATAACAAGCAAGGGAATATTCCACAGGCTTAATAAGACCGCAGAGTGGATTTGATCACTCTCGTCCCTGTAAAGCCAAGGTTAAGAAAGCATCAAACCTGACTTCCACGCCCTCCACACTCCTACATGGCGTAGTCACCTGGTTCCGTGGTAAGTTTAATCGCCTTATCAGTTAGTGTATGTTAAGAGCCACAACTGGTCATTAATACTAGGCGGCACATTCTAACAGTCAGGTTTCTATTCCATATCTGTTTCTTAGGGGCCACAAACCTTTCCAGTGAGATGTGACAGCAGGTCTCCTACCTGTTCCGGATAACAGCTTGTTACCCTGGCTTAACAGTGGCATGGTCGTCCGTTAATTTAGGAAATGCAAGGCAGGCCACTTGTCTCCCATTCGGGAAATAGGAGATGCTACACTAGAAAATTCTAAACGTTACTGCTAATAATAATAATAATAATAATAATATTATTATTATTATTATTATTATTTAAAGCAGGTGAAGAGTGGGCAAGTCTTTTACAATTCTATTCTGTTAAATCTGTCACCTATTAAAATTAATATCACTACTTGCTTATTATCTTAAATTCTGCCAACGGTAAAATTACAGTTTTCCCTACATTCATTTCTAGATTAACCACAGTGTTAGCATCTAAAACAGTTTCTCTTTTCTGTGCTATTTATGTTTTGTACAATATATTAAAATCGCAATTGCCTCTGAAAAGCTGAAACGGATATAATTCCAGTCCTTAAACGCTATATTATTTACAAACAAGAGACCCTGAATAATGGAAATATGATGGAGTGTAAATCTGCTATCTTATATGACACAGTGAAGTCTGCTGTGACACTGTGCAAATAGATTTGTCAGCGGTCGGTTTACAACTCCCACATAATCCCTTTCTTTGCCAAAAAAAGGCTAAGTGTATAAACTTCTATATAATATATATTTCTGTTTTTTTATCCTACTTCGCAGCAATAAAATAAACTGTAAGAAATGGTTTCTGCTGCTAAAAGCCTGAACAAGCCTCTTACACTTAGAATGAAAATAGGGAAGAAAAGAACATTTCTACTGGCAGTAGAGAAATCAGCCTTCATCCCCTCCTTCCTCGTGGCACTCTAACAAACATAACATTTCCGTGACCTGCTACCCAAACGTAAGCAGGAGGAAGGAAGCGGGTTTGCAGCCAATATAACGACGTCCCATAGGAACTGAATGACCTCACGAGACGCCTCTAAGGCCTTACAGAACAGTACCGCCACTGTAAGGAAAAACCGACTGCACTGAAAGGTAAACCTCATTTCTATATAATAAAGATCCACTGTTTCTTAAACTCAAAGGGAATTCGCTTTTTTATATTTCAAAATAGAGAAAAATTGGATTACGATGACACAAGATGTAGTCCAAAGACCGGTGGCGACGTAACTGTCATATTAAATGGGAAAGCGGAATAATATAATTAGGCAAGGCAGCAAAAGCCCGAATGTCAACATCCACAGCCACCCTTCTTGCAGAGTAAATACCGAAATGCAGTCTGACAGATTTGCCACTTTGCTAGATGAAGGTAATCGCCCGCACGTCTGCATGCGCACTTGTAATTACTCGTACACTTCACTATTAGCTTCAGATTAATTTATTTTAATCCTTATGATGATATTTGCCAAAAGTTTCTATACGCATTTCTCGTGTCATCCGCCTTAATGGTAAAACCTTCCAACACAGAATTTTGGAATTCAGTATCCCACAACACTAATAAATACCGAACACATTCTGTGCAAACGATATCTGTTTACTTACTTTAGTTTAAAAAGCTAAGAAAATTCATTTTTTAAAAGTAGGTTTCAATTAAAAATTACACGTAACCTACGTGCTGAACAAAGAGACCCCTTACACGTACCACAAAAATCTGCATCCTTTAAAGAAATAAATCTGCGGTATTTCTAAGAATCTTTCAGTATAATTTGATTTCATTTAAATGGCGTAAGCATTGCTTTTAATTTCAGAAAATAATGTCGAAAGTAATTAGCAAAGAAAGAAACTCTTAGTGATGTTCCCAGGTGTTCCAGCGTTAAAACAAACTGCTGCAGATACTCTTGTTTGGTTCGATACATACGTCTTTGAAGCTCAGTCACCTATATGGAGGAGTCTGCTAGGTTTGTGTTAAAAAAAAGTGTGAAAAAATATTCGCTTCAAAAGACTGACCGATCTTCCCTTTATATCAACCCGACGTCCAGCACTCGGTGCGCCTGTCGCTATAGGCAAAGCAAGAGACTACTGTTCGGCGGGTTTGTATTTTTCAGCCTTGCGTCTGGCACACAAAAATGGAAGGGAATTTGCAACTCGTTAAAAATAATTCTTATACAGAATGAATTGGAAGCTTGGGAAACATAATTCAAATTAATGCAGTAAAGAGACACAGAAATTGAAGCGACACTAATATTGCTTCGGTGAAGCGAGCAAAAGCAAAAAGACTAGAAAATATAAGGAAGTAAACTGCTTTCTTCCGAAGTGAAACCCAGCCATTTCACCATGCCCTGAACTAGAAGCTGAATTCAATCAAAGTTCAGTTACTCAGAGTTATTGTAACTAGGCCTATGTGAAGATATGGACATAGAGGGATCAGTTCATTTCTATTTTGAAATAGATGGGATATACGTACATATGTCATGTCTTTCGAAGCTGTTATAAACCATCCACTACAATGTAATAATTAAAAAATCCTACAACTTTAGCTGACACAGAAATTCCAACTGTTATTTTCAAATTCGAAATTTACTAGTTGCGTTTCGTGCACACCTTCGCATATACCTGTTACCACCGTGTTTTTACAGTACATACCCATTATTTTCAACACTACTGGCTAAAATCTATCTAAACTAATTACTACTTTCTGTCAGGTGTTGACCTGATCGGAGTTTATATACATACAGACATACAGTAATATATTCTAATTGCAATTCATCCTCTCTCATTTCCTCTAGATAATTCCCATTATTAGTTCTACGGATAGTTTATTAAGGGAGCCAAAGAGAAGGTTGTGGAAAAGCAAACATTTATTTCGCCCAAGGCAAGTTGTTTACCTTCTACAGGCACTCAGGCGTGCATTAAGTCTTGTTTGTTCCTAAGACGAAGCTTCCCACACCTTATGCAGGAACTGATGCCCTTAGATTAATATTAACTTACGAATATTATATCCGGATTTGCGTTAAGCTAGTACACTGCTGTTGTTTTATATGGGTGTGAAACTTGGCCTCTCACCTTAAGTAACGAACTTGTATGTAGAGGTTTAACGACGGAGTGCTGAGGAAAGCATTTGGTTCCAAGCGAGCGACATTAACATGAGCACGCATAGCATGTTACGGTGGGCAGCTTCACATTTGTACTCACCAACACACTTTACTGCGATAATGATATCAAACGTGACACGCAGCATGCACGGAGAGCAGTAAGGCATAGAACTACATGGAAAGATGCTAACAAAATGGATGTTAAGGGTATCTGACATTAGATAGTGAACTGGGTTAAAGTGGTTCACAGCAATCCGTGAGGCGAAATGTTCGAATATGGTGATGAATCTGTGGTTTCTTAGGCGAGGAATTCCATCACAAATGGAGTGACAACTAGGTTCTCTACTCCTTGTAGTATGTATGTACGTACCTACGTACGTACCTATGTATGTATGTATGTATGTATGTATGTATGTATGTATGTATGTATGTATGTATGTATGTATGTATGAACGTACGTACGTACGCATCGTGTATGTATATATGTATGTACGCCTATATATGTATGTACGTAAGTACGTATGTATGCATACCTATATGAACATAAGTAAGTAGTATGCAAGTGGAGATAGGAGTATTTTAATTGGCCTGCTTTGAGATTATAAAAGACAATTAATTAAACAACATCTAAAAATCATAACTAATAAACAGGAATATTCTTGACCCAGTGCAACATCCTGACAGCTGTGCGATTTCCGTCCATTTCCGTGACGTGTGTTGTTCTGACTGTTGTAAATTGTGATTGGATGTATATCGGAACCATGTACATTACGGAACAAGGAACAACCAATGGGAGTTTATATTGTTACGTCCGAGCCTTGTGATGACTTAGCTAGAGAACGCTGAAACACATAGCTGGTGGTGCTAATAAAACATAAGTTATGTTCTACGGATATACGTACTGATTTTAATGTAACTAACAAAATGGGATGGGTCAAGCAAAGATAGTTTCTATGTTTAATGAGTGGGGGCAACCGAAGAAAGCACCGATCGGTTAATAAAGAAGACTTCATTAGCTTAAAGCAATAATTAGAAAGAAAAACAAATACAGGAGACTAACAGCAACTGCGAAATTTCCACATACGAATGCTCTAAAAGGAACAAGATCCATCAGCTGTGTTTATGGCAGGAAATTTCACACCCCCATGTGAGTATGGTAAAGTTTAATTCAGTCCTGAGACCAGAATCAGTGAAGACACCTTGTTAATTTTTATGACTTTTAGAGGTTCTTTACGAAGCAGAAAAGAACGCCTTATCTGTCTCTCTGTGGCCTAGCGTCAGCTGCTAGACCGCTTGCTCGGTTTTTATGCCATTCGATATAGGAGTTCCTTTGAAAAGGTTGTCTACGGATCTTCAGTTTCGAGATAAATGATGGAGTAAAACCATAATTTAATTAAACGAGTAAATTCAATTTACCTTGCTGTCTACATTTTTCGTCGATTTGGACAAAATTCGGTACAGGATATGTCCGACAAACTGTGTTGATGTAATATGAGCTTCACGTAAAGCGGTGCAGTGACAGTCGTACTTTACTTGGGGATTACATGAATTTCTATTCGTACTCTCAGCATTTGATATGCGGTTTCGGTGAAATCGGTGAAAGAAATCCGACCATAATGCTGTTGTACATTCATGTGTTTCTCGAGAATCGGCGAAAGGAAGGCCATACTCTTCATATAAGCGTACGTGAAACCTTGTTCTGAAAGAATACTGAGTCTTGGCCAAGTCTGTGTAGTGCGTCACAGAGTTCAAAATTTGCAGAAATGTTATGCTGTGAATTGCAATGTACAATGTGAATAAATATGCAGTTAATTTCTTTACACACGCGTTAGTCGCTGAAGTATCAAGAGGTACGTTTGCAGTGCTGGGATCATTAATGTGCTCTGCTACAGTGATGCTTAACCTTTTACAGCCTAGCGGTAACTTTACATACGACCAGGTTTAAACATTAAAAAATTCTACGTGGTGCCCACATTGCATTTATGTGTTTTCTACAGATCTCAGAACAAACAGCAACTTTTGCCTTATAAAACATTAAGAGACTGGTTTCTATAACCGAAGTGGAGAGTGTTTACAGTGCGGTACGCACTAAGTCCTATACAAAACAGATACGCTTCGTCTTTAAAGGGTTAAAAGTGTACCCCGGCACCCTAACGTAACATGAGCTTATGCCAACCGTGCGGCTAGGTTTTGAATACAAGGATGATGGGTCCCAACTTCAAGGGTCTTCTTGGACTGCTTGACTATTTAAGATGGGGCACAAAGGTTGACCCCAAACGTCGGTAACAAACTACCAACCTACGCCGCGTAACATCCCAGAAGAGCGTAGATCTTATTTACACCGCCAAGGAAGCCTGTAATCATGCACGATTAAATTAAATACGCGAATCAACATTTTAGAAAAGAACTGATAAACGTGTTCCTTACGTACACGCACATACAAAACGTTAGCAAATGGAGTGGGAGTTCGATGAAGGGTTTCCTAAGCCGAGGGGGCACTATTACATAAGTCTGGAAAACACTGCACTCATTTAAACTTCCAATTACCCTGGGATTTATAGTCCAACTACTGCCCAGGACAAAGGGGGTTTAAATTTACAGTACACTTAAACGCATTCAAGAACCTACAGCGCACCGAGGCAAACCCTGAAGGGTTAATCTCTCTAAAACGATGGGTGTATTTGCATCAAAGCATTATCAGTTTTATGGTCTAAGATAACTTTATGTTTAATAAAATCAACAAATTTTTAAAAAGCCTATTCTTATTATAAACCATAGTTTCAATTTTACTTGTAGTGTTCCGCCAAAAGCAAACGAGAAACGCAAGTGTGCCGCGTGCATCGAAAGATGGGAAAACCTGCAGTTGTGCCTACGATTGTAGGGGTTAAACTGGTTTAAACCTATAGTTGTCAACCCTGGTCAAGATAACAATAATAACAATAACATTAAAAAAGTAAAAAACAAAATTGACACAACCAAACGTGATACACAATTATCTTGAAATATTTTCTCTTGTCCCCTTAATCTGGGTAACCGAACGCAAGGCAAATTATCCAGTGCCACTATTCTATTCAACGAGTTCCATTCTGTTACATTAGTTTCTATTTTGTACACGCTTTATTTAATTTGGCCCATAGACCTTCTTACCTAGAACTTGAACTAATAAAAACGCCAAACCTGCACTTTTACCCATTTCCCTCAACACATTTGAACCCCAAATCTTAAGCATTCCGGTCATGAACCATCGGGATCCAAGGTTGCTACTGACGAAAGAAATGATTAAACATGGCCCCTCTTCCTCCTTTAAAAACAGACCATTCCAGTCAGTTAAAACATCTGTGGGCAACCTGCAGATAATTGTCTGGACACGAATTTCACTAAAGACTTCTAATTGAAAAACACACCTGTGCAAGCAGAACTACATTCCAATTGTTGTTGCCTAATTACTTCCAAATATTTTAAAAAACGCGCAAATTTTAAATAGGCTTAATTACCCTACTTAATTCTAAATAATTCAGTTACAGAAAGCTTTAAATTTCACAGAGTTTAATTACATAAAACTGAAGAGGTGGTCGCAATTAAAAGACCCACTTGAAAATGGCAGCTTTTGTTAGGGAAAGGAGAAGTTAGCAGACTAATATTCAGTTGATGGACGGATGATTATAATTTTAATAATTATAATCCATCCTTAATTGTACCTTAATTAAAAGCTTATCGCTTCCCGTTATTTTATTTGCGTGCATTACAGCCGCAATATCCCTTATGTAGATATTCAGTCTGCAAGAGGATTCCACCTAGATGTTCTACCAACCAGTACAGTCACCCAGCCCTTTATATCTACGACCGTCATTGAAAATAACAGTCTAAGCCAATGATCGATTTGACTGTAGGATCTTTTAATGGAATACTTCACTCTGTACACATCTGTGGCATGAAATCCTAAAGAATTACTTACACGATTTCACATATTTATTAGAGTCATGTGCAATTTTATCAATACTTATCCAGCGCCGAAGTCGTACTCCGTCGCGTGCAGCGTATAACTTTGTTTTACGAAACACAGAAACTTCTAATATTTCTTACTTATATGGGAAAGTTTTTTTCCTATGTGACTCATCCAAAAAGTTTGGATCAGTTTTTACTGGTCTTCAAGTAATTTTAAGGTCTCTCGAGATGTGATGATATTCCAGAAATGAAAGCAAGAAAACACGTGTCTCAATCGAAAAATAATGTAGTGGAGAAACAACACGTTTACGTGCACGTATTATTATAATACTACGCCGACAGTACGGGACAGACACTGATGCCTCTTTTGTACATTTACCATTTAAGGGCCAAGAAAAGACATCTATTTTAAAGACGTTGTCAGTCCTTAACCGTTAGAAGCATGAAATACATGTACACTGTAAAAGCTACTTAAAAAGAACTCAAGTCCTGTTCCAGAAGAAAAACTGTCACGGAACTCGTATGAACTTTTGTAAAACTGATAGCCTTTAAAAGAACAAATTAAACAGAAATTATAAATTATATATAGCTTGCGTTTATGATTCAGGGTTCTTATAATTTGAGGCCCTACGCTGCACTTAAAAATCAGCATTGCGAGGTTGTAAGTGACATAAAACGTGAATGTCTGCAGAGGTATTTTCGTTTAACTCTAACGCATGTCTGAGAAATAAAAAATCTGGAAGTGCCTTAAAACTATTGCAGAATCCAGGACAAATTCCATGTCATGCTAATAATTCCTCAGCCAGCCAAGCCATTTCTTACATTTATGAAACTCGAATATTTATTACTCTGTTCAGAAGAACCCACCACTTGTCCATGTCTTGAGTCAGACCAATTCAGTTCACGGCCTCCCAACCTATTTTGAAGAAACATTTTAATATTATCATCTCGTATACACCTACTTTTTCAAAACGGTTTTTTCCTTCAGGTGTGCCCACCAACATTCACGCCACACCCCCTCTCACCATTTCATCCCCCTACAAGTATCACAGACATGTGGATAATTACTCACATACACTAGCTTTTCGCTTCGGTTTTTGAACGAACGTAAAAGGTACGGCAAACCAAGAGCTTTTTAGAACACGATACGTTGTGTCACAGTAGATCCTTATTCTGAATAACGCCCGGGGTTTGTTAGTGTGTCGAGTTACAGGACACAAATGTGTTGAAAATTGAGCAGAGCGCTTCATAATCTAGGAGCAAACACGGGTGTAGATAAACAGAGGGACCGTTAAACAGCTGGACATACACAAACAGATTAACAGACCAGACAGTAAAGCACGCAAACTAGCAAACAAACAGACAAATTGCGTAGGAAGGGACCGAACACACAAATTTTGGCGAACCGGAAATGAAGGGGCGTGCTGAAACGGATGTATCTGACTGATAGGTGCCTACCTACAAATACAACAATTAAACTGCTTACCAGGAATACTAATACCGAGCATTACCACGCAGTTCATGTATACCAACTCTGCCCAGTTTGTATTATTTCAAATACTCTTTCTCTGAAGAACCCAAAACAGCCATAAAAAGAGGCAGAATAAGCACACAAGTTTACCGCAGTGACAGTAGTCCCTGCTTGTTCTATACAAACCTGTAACAATTATTAGGCTTTCATTTCTTACGCCGTCTTCAAACCCTGACAACATTAATACGACCATATGTAAAAAAAAAAGTTGAAATTCCGTCATTTTGACCCACGAAGAAGGCCATTCTTATTATTTCGGATACCAACGCCAGATGAAGACAACTGCAGAAAATAAACTGTCGTGAAGAAGCAGTTGAAAGTCCACACTACAGCCTCGACCTATAAAGATGAAACATTATCTGCAGATAATAGCCTGTAACGTCATCATTTTTCAGGGCGTCTTTCAAGAGCATTTTTAAGTCCATGGCCTACATGTTCTGTGAAACTGCATTTGGGAATGCCTCAGTGGCTGTAATATACTAGAGTCGATCAATAAAAGCATTATGTGTGGAAATTTCTATGTCCCAGGCCCTTCCATTGCTGAGGCACTCAGTCACCGGCCTCCCACCGCCGAGGGCCGGGTTCAATCCCGAACCAATCCATATGGAATGTGTGGTGGACAACATGGCATTCAGAGAAACTCTCCAAGGAGGCCTACTTTACTTCTTCCTATCAATATCGTTCCGGCAATGCACCTTACTGATCCTTACCTTTATACTACTCTTATTGGAAGAACAAGCGAGCAAAGCTTGAGAAACTTCAAAGTGACGCTTTTTAGAAGAAAAAATATTTTTAACAACCCTATCGGACACTATAATCTCAATACATTTCTTTCGCATGCACACATTTTAACATTTTCATTACTGACATTCTGGCCTTTAGAAGTACAACAACTTATAAACCTGTTTTATGCTGATGACAGAAATAACAGTAATCGGAGAGGCGGTGGCGATAAAGCAATTAGTTAACCTTTTAAAGCCTAGCGGTAACTTTACACACCACCAGGTTTAACATTAAAAAATTCTACGTGGTGCCCACATTGCGTTTATGTGTTTTGTACGGATCTCAGAACAAACAGCAACTTTTGCGTTATAAAACATCAAGAGACTGGTTTTTATAACCGAAGTGGAGAGTGTTTACAGCGCGGTACGCACTGAGTCCTTGTATAAAACAGATACGCTTCGTTTTTAAAGGGTTAAGGGACCAAATCATGGCATAGGTATCTTAACACTCTGTTCCAAAAATGAAGGATTAATAGCGAAACTTCCACGATTACCCTATTCCCCACAGCATTTCTTGACGATCACCGCTAAATACACAGCGTACGAACTTTCAATAAAACCATAAACTAGGCCCATGTAACAAAATATCGTCTGATAACACTGTATCCAGAACGAACATCCACAGTACAGGTCTCTCGCCTGTAAAGCAAACAGCAGTCTGATGCAGCTGTATCCTGCATTACACAAATTTCGAGCAGGGATATTAACCTGGCCTCTGCCCATATCCACACTTTCAACATAAACAGAAATATGTTTTCCCCGCCCGTGACTCTGTTGCTGAGACGCGCGTCAATAAATTACAGAGGAAAAAGGTGAAGTTCGCTCTATAACAGGCCACGAAGGTGCCGGGGGGGGGGGGGGGGGGAGTACAGCTGTACTCTTTTAACTTCGGCGCTAGGTGAGGGTGGGTGAGCAAGGCCACGCCCCGGCCGCTTTAACCCCGGAAAAGAGACCCGGTACCCATTATACGGGACGCTGGCTGCACCCCAAGGCCCGCCTAGACGGCTGCGGAAAATCTCGCCCCATCGGGGTTCGATCCCCGGACCGTCCGGCTCGTAGCGAGGCAGTATAGCGACTACGCTACCCTGGCCCATCAATAAATTACAGACACTTCAAAAATGAGTCCTTGCAGTAATAAAATTACCAGTAGTAACACTACAAAAAGTGTGCACGAACAGACACAGATATAATTAATACGAATTGCGTCCACAAACTAGTCAGACCAGTACCTGTATCAAAAGTCGACAGGCAGTGAACATTCCAGAATCAAGAATTAGGGTAATGCGGTTTTGTCAATAACAAATATCAGCGTTTCTGATCCTAAGTTGCTGATTTAAATTCACCTATAGGAATGCATAATCATAGCCAAACAACATAAGGGACACAAGAAGGTAAATTTTTGTATTAAACGTTCCTTTAAATAATCCCCTTCCTCAAATAAACACTGAAGATCAGAGGCAGTGATGGTCTCGGTACAGTTTACTAGACGCCTGAGCTTAGCCTGAAGGTTGAAAGCACAGGAGGTCAGATCAAGCGGTCGCCTATGCTGGACCAAATATAAAATTTAAGAAACGAACGCAATCAGCTAATAAAACCGTTGATACGACTGGACGTGCAGAAAACCTGTTTAAGATATTCAAAGACAATCATTCAAACCCGAAAAGAAGAATTGTTTAGAAACGTAGGGTATGCGACCAGTCCAAGTGGTTGTTACTTTTCCAAAGGGCGAAAAAACAAAAAGCCACTGTAAAATATAACGTGTTATGCGAATCGTTTGGCTTTCGCAGTGGTGCAGTTGGGGTTTGCGTTTTCCAGGCACCTGGTATCGCGTCACAGGGTGATTGGTGTCTGAAACTTGGAGATCACGAGATGGTATCATCTTCACGTTTCGAAAAGCCCATGTGCTCTTTTCAAACAAAGAAATTAGCCACATAGGAACAAAGTTCATGGTCGTGCAAGTGACCGCCGCCCTTCTATCCAGATGTGCGTATGCACTCTGAAGTTCCTGCGACCGGCCAACTCGATTTTTTTCCGTAGTTCTCTCCGGTCCTGCAACAAATGCTTAGTTGGTGCCCCAGTTCCACTTTGCCTTGCATTCTTCTGCCAATGTTAGCATCAAAACAGTACAGCGATTCAAATATTAGCCAATTAGCTGCTCGACTTTTCTTCTCTTCTCCGTACTCGCAATAGTTTATCACACTACTCCACCTTCTTCTTTTCTCAGTTACCTGTCCGGTCTCTAACATACATTTATCATCAGAATGCAAAAGCACTGCCTGGGAAGCTGCTAACAGTTACCCCAGTAAAGGTACTGTAACGGCTGCGATACCATTCAACCTTCATATCAGAAGTCATTAATACTCACTCCTTACTTACTAGATGAAGTCTTTATTGAATTCAGCAACACTTTTCAAATTAAAATCCGGAAAAGTGTATTTTCTTGAATTCTTACGTGTATACGATTAGATTTATATAGAACCCCACACACAAATATCAATAAATTTTAAAACACGAATATGAGTTTCATATTTTAAATGTACAGCACATATTTAACCCTTTAAAGACGAAGAGTATCTGTTTTATACAAGGACTCAGTGCGTACCGCGCTGTAAACACTCTCCACTTCGGTTATAAAAACCAATCTCTTAATGTTTTATAAGGCAAAAGTTGCTGTTTGTTCTGAGATCCGTACAAAACACATAAAGGCAATGTGGGCACCACGTAGAATTTTTTAATGTTAAACCTGGTGGTACGTAAAGTTACCGCTAGGCTTTAAAAGGTTAAAACTCCAAATGACAGGGATATACTGACAAGTGTGTGTGTGTGTGTTTGTGTGTGTGTGTGTGTGTGTGTGTTTGTGTGTGTGTGTGTGCGTGTGTGTGTGTGTGTGTGTGTGTGTGTGTGTGTGTGTGTGTGTGTGTGTGTGTGTGTGTGTGTGTGTGTGTGTGTGTGTGACGGAACTGCATTGGCCTAGACAAACTGTAGAAACAACTATGTAAAACAGCACGAAGCAACAACCAACATTAATCATACTTGCCTTGAATCATACATGTACATAAGCACACATGTATATCTACGTGTGTGTATGGTGTTACGTACGTATGTACATATGCGTACACGCATGTGTACGTAAGTTGGTGTAAGTGTACATGTATGTACTTATATGCGTATGTATGTACTAATGCATGTAGGTATGACGCGCGTGTTATAGGGTTACACGTACATTTACCAACATATACGGGATTTCATTTTAAACTCAATCGTAATTCTCGAGTACTGTTTGTAAAGTTCTAAATGAAGCTGCAATTACTTGGTAGCGAGGCAAAGAAAAATATTTGACATCGACAAAATAATTTACGCTCTGTACTTACAGCGTAACAACTTCAACTCCCTCTCAGCAGTGAATACACTCTTTTTGAATATTCTCGTGTCTTACCTGTAAGCAAACACATATTACATTCACTTACGTACTTCATGAAATATATATAGGTATATATAATATATAGAAGCATGCAGCTGAGATGCTCCACGGTCTACATTCTATGCTCCCTGCTCAGAGAGGATTGGCAAACAAAAAAATAGCAAAGTATTCTCCCACTAAAGTAAATAGTTACTTTCAGTCTTGTTATAATTTACCGGTTGATAAAAGTTTAAATGGTTCCAAAAAAAAAGTCTGTCCGTCTATCTGCCAGCAAGGAATAGCTCCAAAAGGTCACATCTGCTTTGAATTAAACCTTAATTAAATCTAACTTGTAATTGCCACTTTACCTGAGAGTAGATATGCACAGTGTGAGTCTTTAATTTGATGGCTCTTGATTCCTGGTACTTCCATAACAGGATTGTTATCACGTGCGAGTGTAATTAGCCTTAATTAAATTTGTACACAACCTTTCACAAAAAAATTAATTATATTTGTTTACATACATAAACATCCTAAAGTGCTTATGATTATCAACACACAAATACAGTCGCACCCGGTTATAACGACATCGGTTTATACGACCCCTCATATACATAGCATCAGATATTCTGTGGTACTAATTAATTATTCACTTTTAACCGTAACATTACTCTCCTCGGTTATAACGACATTCTTTTATAAAGACACAATATATTCAGTCCCTTTCATGACGTTCTAACCGAGATCGACTCTATTTCAATATAAAGAGTGAGCGAGATTATAAGTTGTGATGGAAGAACATAAGTTAAGGAAAGTGTACAATATTATGAAATTATCTCACACTTTATGTATTTTTAATAGTCTTAAATGCGAAATGAGTGAGCTATACAACATAAGAATTTTATTTTGACAATATTTTAATATGCATCTGTCATCTCTATTAAGAGTGAAACAGTATGATGGTAAATGAAGAATATTTCTTCGACTATACCGAAAAAAGGCAATTCTTTCCAATATAAGTGACTGGCTGAAAGTTTCTCTGCAATCAACGTAAAAATTAAGATTCAATGAAAGTCAGCATCTCTTCCTTATTCTTCCCAATCTTTTTTCCTAATATTCGTTTATCCATTCTTTTACTTTTTCATTCATTCATTCACTTTGCTCTGTATTTTCTCTTCCCTCTTCACTTCCTTATTCACATAATAAATTCACTTTTCTGTCCTCCATTTTGTTTTATTTCATCATTCCCTTTCAAGATTTCTTTCCAGTTCACTCCTCATTCTGCTTTTCAATTCAAAATTTTTTACACTCATCAATCATTCAGTGTGTGAGGATGATTATCTAAAAGATTATACATGCTGACACGCGAACAGGCATTACATTTGTGTACACACGAACACAAAATGCGTACTTTTGTGTGTACGAGAGTGGTTTGATTTCTTCATATTATTTAAAACATGCTCATTGAATTTTATAAATAATTATCACCTTCGTCAGTCTCAAAATTACGAAATATTTTCGGTTTGATTTTATTGTGCATTTTCATACATCCCAAACAATAATAAAGAATTGAGCTTTTTCCTTCTGCCGGTCAGAACAAACTTAATGCCTGCACCAGACATCACTTGCCTTTGGCAGGTAGCATCTTCTATTCCCTCAGCATGTAAACGAGGTACGGCGGCGTGATTCTCCCCTTCTCTCGACCAACTGCACATTGATGTGTGGTTTTGTTTCTACTCTCAGACTAATCTTGTGAATAATGCATCAGGGTTTCTCTAGGCACTACCACCAAACCCTCGACAGTACCTCCCTTAATGGCAACCCTCTCTTGGTTTTCTAATACGAATCGTGTATGGAGTGCCAAGTGCACATCTACGTTTCCATTCCCTAACCACCGCAGTTCTAACGACGGAAGAACAAACCGTTGTCACTACATTTGAATCTGAATCCAAAATGCCGTCGTAGTAATGGAAAAGAATGTGTTGAAAAGAAATTGCTCTATGAATAATGTGTAAGTTCTCGCTTTTATTTCGAAATTCACTGATGCTTTTAACGTTTACCCTATAAATGTTTCACTGCACATTACTTCAAGTGGAATAAATCAAGAAGCATAAATTAAAAAGAACAGTATACTCCCGCGTAGTGGGCTTATAGGACTGATAAGGAAGCTTGTCCAGAGAGTAAAGACTAACGAAATTAGTTTCAAAATGGTGCTCTAATTTTCAAAATTCGCGGGATCTGGGTCCCACTTCCTATTTTTAGTTAACAGTGGCTGTTTCCCAGGGTGTTTAAAGAGGCCGGGGTGTAAAGTGTACCACTCATTTCCATCTAGAATCGAAGTAAAGGATGAGTGGAGATACACCTCTCCTTCCCCTATACACATTCATGGCGTGCGCAGGGACAACTTTATCTTAAAAGAGAAGTAAGGTTCATAGGTATGATGTCAGCAGACATTGAGTTGGTTTACGCCTTGATTCTTCATTATGTACCACTCAAGTTCTGCAATATATGACTGTTGCAAAATTTTATTTAGCGAATTGCCATTTGCCTATTTTAAGAGCAGTCCAAATGGCGGCAGTACCTACCACCGTGTTATAATTCACGGAGACTGCTTGACGGCCTATCAAGAAGTAAATTTCAATGCTGGTTTCTGTTGTGTCGATTTTCAGCCTCCACGAAGCAAAGTGTTACTGTAGGTCAAGTTAGAAAATACAGACCGGAAAGCCGTATGAAAGTTATACCTACATTTCTGGACTGCACATAATGACTTTATACCAGGCAAGTCACATTCGTTGGTTTCTGCTGGCCGTAGTGAAGTAAGATATTTGAAGTATGGCCCCAAAATCTTGAAAGTAAATAGAAAGGTACTACTAATGCCGTAAAAAATCACAATGCCTTCAAAATTTAAATCCATAAAAATTTAAAGCATGTTATCCGAGCGTGTACTATTCTAATACCTGTCTTCTAATCCTTTATTTTCGTTTAGCTTAATTTCAGGCCCAAAATTTTCAGTGACACTTTAATTGGTGATAAAATATTTGGTGTGTATGTTAATCGTGATTCATCGGTGCTCTAATTCTTTTTCTGAGCGAAAAACGATAATTTTCAGGCAAACATGTGCTTAGTTCCCGCTAATATATCCAAATATAAACTAAGACTTATTCCCGTGAGCACAGACACATCGGAAAACTTGCTTAATTCACTGAAACAACGCCGTAATTACGCATCCGGTGTGTGTTAGGCGATCAGTTGGTCATATGCTGCCGCCGTAAAAATTCAAAAATATTATAAAGTTTCAATTAATGTTTTTATAAATAATTTACGACATTATCCAACCAAAAATCTGTATTTATAAATCATAAACTACCGGCTACATTCACAGTTTGTTTGGGAAAATTTCAAAGACCGCCTAAAGAATTAAAATGTGCTATATTAGGCCCGAAGGGCGACGATGTAACGTATCTGCTTTATACTGCCATAATTTATGTCATTGCTACTAACAAACGGAAAGTTTTAAACCTTCTAAGTGGCCCATGCCTGAAACATTCTGGCCCCAGACAAATAACCCTTAACCTTAATTAACGAACGTACAAAGATATAATAAACATGTAATGGACTAAATAGCAAATTTCAAAAACTTTGTTGCAATTTTCGGCAATAATCTTTATAGCCGGAAGTTACATGATCGTCGAAAAGCAACCTGAGATACGCGATAACAGACATTCCATGCGTTCGCATTTGAAGGCCTAAATAATTCACACTAGCTTATGCATCATCGCAGAAACATATGCAGAAAATATTAGAAAATACTCCAAAACTTGCGTTCGTATCACTTATTTCCGAAAATCAAGTGCATTATATGAATACAGCTACAGTCATTATGCCCAACTCACAATCTGGAGTTCATTATCTTTAAAGTTACTGGTGTTAATAAGGAAATTATTGTCTCCAAATATTCTAAAACGTTTTAATAAAAATTATTCACTGTACAAAACATTACAGGAAATCGAATTAATCGCGAATATATCCCTTCAGATAGCGATAGTATGACCTATGTGCCCAGTACGTACCAAATTAACTCTTCTTAACAAATTTTAGCAAGAATCGCAATACCAACCTTTAACAAATTAATACGCACATCTAACTCCATGGCAATTTTTCTGTTTCTTTAATAAGAAATAAATTCTTCAAATTTCAACAGCAGCATTGGCTACCAGTACACTTCTTTTAGTTAAATGCAAAAATATTACACTAGACATGGATAGCTTCCGTAATATTATTCCTAACAACTATAACACAATCGACTGTGTCGAGGATCGACAGCTGATGCAGTATAATCTAACAGGAATTGAAACGAATTCAGAACTGTGGATACAAACACGAATAAATACGGTGAAACTAGCAGTCGCTGGAGCAACATAATAAAACGTACCTAAAATATTCGAAACAGCGTAAAATACTTCTTCACAACAAATTGGGATGTATGTTAAGTGAAAACGACGAAAACTATGTAAAAAACACAACGCGAAAACGTTCCGGGGCCACACACCAGACAGTAGGAAGCCACAACCATAAAAAAATCCGCGTGTAGAATAAAACCAACACTGTAAGTGTGATACACAGCAAAATCGCCCCCCCCCCCTTCCTCCCACTAATAGCACTTTTCTTGGCCTGGTGCCTTTGAAACTGTTGAAGGCAAATGTGTGGTGGTTTGCGAGAATAATATCAATCGTACAAGCAACTAAAGTGATACGGGGAGAACATTCCGGGCGAAATTGAATTTCACGCATGCGCAAGCATTAGTTCACCCCTTTACTCACTAGCTATCCTCAACCATTTATACTCCTACCAGATCAACCCCTGCAGACACTCCGATAATCTACATAATGGAACCCACCTAGTAAAGACTTGCGAACTGAACAGTAGCATGGCTACCGGCCTATAATTAGTTATGATTACAGTTCTGTCTTACAGCAAAATGTGAAATTTTGTATAGAGCTAAACCACTTCATCAAGATGTGCATTAAAAATTGCATATGTCAAAAACTTCAAACCTGTCACAGATATGAATCTTTAAGCCCGTACCTGGCAAATTCAATACAGCAATAATTTGTACGAGTGGAAAATACACAAGAATCGGTCACCAACAGCGCAACAGCCAACTTACAGTGCGTTTTGGCCTCATTGTGTTGACTGAAACATCTGAAGGACGGTAGTTGTCATCAGTTCTTGCAAAAAAAAATCTTATTATTCAAGTCGTTTCTTTCTAATTTTTCGAAAGAAATACATGCAATCCGAATTTGGTTTGCTCCCAATCACGTCTTTGTGGTCACAGTGGCACTGGTGTTTTCACATCTAACTTGTGTTGGGTCATCCCCGTTATGTCAACGTATCAATTAAAACACACACAATAAAATACCGTCAGACACATCTGATTTCACTATTCTTCTATCATCCAAAAAGTCTACAATCGTAACCAGTCTGCCTCTATTAGTCAATACAAACACTAGCAGGCTACAATATTTGGGAATTTATTACTTGTCTGTAACATAGACTTCCATTAAATTTTGGAATACACTAGAATCCCGATTATCCGAGGTAAAGTGGACCGAGAGATCCCCCGATAATCAAAAACTCGGATAAAATGGAAGGTTTGGTAAATTATTAAATATTAAATAAACTGGATTTGAACTCACTGACGTGATGATGTTTTTCTATTCAAATTTTCACTATCACATGCAGATGCTCTTTATGAAAGCCATTTTTCAATTTCCGCTCTCTTTCGCCTCCAGTCCCCTGCAGTCACTTCACCAACATCTAAGTCACTAGCCGCCTTTTTTATTGTTTCTCCTTGACACAAGCGTTTTACTGTATTCCAGGTACTCAGCGAACGTAAGTCATCACTAAGTTCCTGCTGCGTACTTAACTACGTACTCTTGTCTTTGATGGCAAAGTACATACAACTTTTCGACAATTCCCCTCGGATAGTGCGGAACCTCGGTTACACCCGTCTCGGTTAATCGGGACTCTACTGTATTCAAATTCGTTCAAAACTTGACCTTGGGGGTAATTTACAGAGTATGAGTACCTGTTTCTGTCCTTATTAGGTAATTAAACTTGTATGGTGGAGCCCTGAAGCTTCTGGATATCTGACAAAGATTTCCTGATTCAGCAACACAGAATTCTGGATAATCCTTTGTATTTTGTAACATTATCCTTTGTAAACAACTATAAACATTACGCTTATTATACGACTACGTTCTCAAATTTTATACTTGACCACCGACAGCCAGATTTAGCACAAGCGTATTTGTGCGTAACCATTACGTGCCAGGACTGACCTACGTGTGCTATATCGCTATGTATTTAACAGTTCACACACTGTGGCACTTTACTGATCGCAGAATAAAAGCATAGACGCTTTGAAGCTTGTCAGCAATAGCAGAACGTTATATAAATTAAATCTAACAGACAACAATATGGAGCGAGCAACTTCAGATTTGTATTCCGCGAGGGCTGGGGTAGGGGGAGGGGGCATTTTGAGTCTCTATCGAGTCACTGACTATAATGGTTCAGTTTATTTATTATTTACCTGAGTCTCTCCAAATAACTTCAGTGACATTACTTCAAAAGAGGCAATTGCTGCATCCTTCCATATCCTTTCCAATTCACTGTGCACTATTGTCCCACTACCATTCGACACTGTACAGTCTTAAGTTACTGGCAACTTCCTTATAATTACCACAGATTGACAAATTAAGACATCCATATGCTGGAAAGAAATATTGTATTTAAAAGCGTCGATCAAAAATAAAAAGATTTCATATTGTGGAATGTTTACTAAATACGACATACGATGGCTTTTTTTTTTGTCAACGTGTTGCTAAGTGGCTCAATACTTCACTCGCTGCCTAATTTTACTGACAAAAACTTCCAAATAGAAATCAACACTTTTATTTTTCATAGACAATTTTTAAAGTAGTATTGCGATCTTCAGTAGTATACCCAATACACGAAGGTTATTTTGAAACAACGTTAACTCTGTTTTACGTACTTTAGCTAAAGTCCGTTCTAATTTAGAGGGCGTAAAAATTTATTTTCGGAGCGCACATTGTAGAAACAACTTATCCTTCTGGGAACTATACTTTCTATTTTTACGACGGCCCAGTCTTTTTTTTCCCCCAGTTTCTTCTTAATTTCGCTGTCACAGTCTTCAGTGTTGAGCCACAGAAAAAAATACAAATTCAGTTATACTGTCCATGTCTACTTGCCGCAACCAAGAAGAAGGGTCTGAGTCAGCAACATGCAGGCTCAACGGACCGTTCTGGTAATCCAGGGGCATCCAGGAAAAGGGACAGAAAGCATCCCACACATATGTCTGTCGCTGTATCGACAGAATCAACGGGCTACACGCTATAGAAAGACGACTGAGTCCAACTCAATTTCACAAGGATTTACTCCATAAACGAAAGAAACTTTTTGGTAAATGTGTTTAGCGGGGCACTAGTATAGCGGTATATCGTAAAATTTCGAGAACGGAATTTCTCGAACCCCCTTTCCACCATCTACTAACTGCTATTCTCTGTGTACCACATCAAAGAAACAGAGATCAAGGGGTTTTGTGTTTTTATTCTTTCTTTTAGATTTACTATAGATTGAATCCGTTGCTACCTTTGCTAAATCCACTCACAACTATGTCCTGGATCTCGCATGATGACTAGTGAACGTGCCTTGAGCGACTGCAGCAGTAACCCAGTTCCGTTCTTATCAACCTTACGGTACGCTAGCCAGCACTGACTAACGGAAGTTGGTGGAATAACCACACCGCTCTCTCGCGATCAGCACTTTGTTCTGCTGCCTACAGTACAATCACATTTTATGATCTGCACATCAAAGTGAACTATATGTTCATATGCTCGTTTCATTTCTTATCCTATTTAATATACAGAGGGTTATAATTAAATAATTATAAATTAAATATGTATTTAAGTAACTGCCAACCACAAAAAAATCATATATTTGAAACAAAACTTCGTTTACGTAACACAAAAAATGAAAATTCTAAAAGCGACCCGTTAGCGACAAGGAACACATTCACCTTTCAATAGTCTACGAACTGATGTCTTTACCCGAGTTCAGACACCACGTGCTTTAGAACACAACCGCACTGATTAAATGTATACACTTCAATCGAAAAGAGAGATATTCCTCTCCGTGCTCAAACTACAACCGTCCTTTCCCTCACAGACAAATTATAATAACTCATTGTGGAATAACATCCTACTTTCAACTGTACGCAGTTTGACTTACAGAGTGGACATAAAACTCTCACTTTGTGAGTAAAATGTGAGACTTGCTGCGTACAACCAACGAAGATGTTTTCACTTACAATTAATTTTAAATTTTTTAGAAAAAAAAACTACAGCAATAAACGCACATTTTTAATATTTTATACATAAAACTGCAAATATAAAGAAAAATGGGACGCAAAAATTTTAACATATTTTACAAGACATTTCCACAACTAAATATTCCCCGACAGATTTTAATCTTGAATGTGCTTGACCTGATAATGTCTCTGATAAAATTCTGAAACGTGTAGTCACCTTATCGTTTAATAAATAAGTTGTGCCGACTGAAGTATTCTTATAATGACTTTTCATATTTCGTACACTCTCCACTATACACACTGCGTCACTAACATACCGCACTCTAATCTGCATTTTACATGTAGCGGAAACCGGTTTAGGCCCACCAGAATGAATTACTCTAGAACAGCCAATTGCAATTACATTGTCGAGATAGCAATCTAAATTTCGGACGCATTATAATTAGATATGTATTATTATTATTATTATTATTATTATTACTATCATGTAATTGTGTTTGTTATTAACTTCATCAATTTTGAACGCCGCACGAAACTGGGCTCTTTTTAAATGTCAGATTCCCCAGTTGTGGTCTAGTCTTAATAAGGGGGTGTGAAGACAACTGTCTTAAGTCTGGAACTGCTGCTTGGGAATTACTCTGAACTTACCGTTTCCGGGTCAAAGTGTAAGCAATCTGGTTTAGCTATGACGCACTATACACTACGAGTGGTGAAGGGTGGGGGCATGAAAATGCGTAGGAAAACTGGGAAAGCTACCATCCGCCCTCATTACTGAGGCAGATATTACTTGCATTCACGAGGTGCATGTAGTTGAAAGATGGTCGTTATGTAACCTAAAATATGCACATAATTAGACTAACTATTAAAGAATACATTTATTATTAAAATATGTCACATATAAAAATTTATATTACGCGAAATACATCTCTAATAAATTCCGCTTTAACCCTTTTAAGACGAAACGTAATCTGTTTTATATAAGGACTCAGCCCCTACCGCGCTGTAAACACTCTCCACCTCGGTTATAAAAAACAGTCAGTTAATGTTTTATAAGGCAAAAGTTGCTGTTTGTTCTGAGATCCGTACAAAACACACAAACGCAATGTGAGCACCATGCAGAATTCTTGAATGTTGAACCTGGTGGTACGTAAAGTTACCACTAGGTTTTAAAAGGTTAACACGATGTCGATGTTGGCGGTTAGGACAGCTCTTCAATAACTGACGCAAAATATCAGGTGCGACATCAAACTGTCACAATGCAGGCAGTGGTGCATTGAGAGAAGTGTGTGGTGTTTATGGCAGCCGTGAGAAACACGTGACAAGCTTCACAGATATGACAGGTCGGCGCACTCATGCACAGCATTTGCTTTCATCGGGCTGTCGGAACAGCACCGTTATTAGAGGCAGAACGTTCCTAGTACTCATAACAAAACACTATAACTCTTAACAAAAATTTCCTTTTCTTACTAAAACCAGATCTGCCCAATAATGAAGAAGTCTAGAGGACGAGGTGCTTTTGACATTGATTTTTCACAATAATCATGATAGTTTTGTACCAGTTATTGCAATACTTACCATAACCAGACTAATACCGTACATGTTTTTTATCTTATACAGGCAAAGTTTGTTAAATTCGAGTAGAACTGCATTAACTTCGGTTAAAATCTTCCTTCGCACAATGTAAAACAATGCGTAGGTGAAATCTGGTTTTCATGGTTACAAATAATTATTTGTATAGTATGGGTGATTATAGTCAACCATACTTTTTTTTTCATGGCTCGACAACGCTAATCGGCCTAGGCCTCCTCATTAGTGCGGTCTCAAGAGAAATCTGAGACACGCCGCACTCAGTATGATACCTCTTGACAAGTGATCGGCCCATGACAGAGACCTCTACCTGAAAGTACACAACAGTCACAAGAGACAGACATCCGTGCCTCTGGCGGGATTCGAACCCGTAATCCCAGCAAGCAAACTACCACAGACCCACGCCTTAGACCGTGCGGCCACGGGGATCGGCTGGGAAAACCAGTGGATACAAAACTTAAAACATTTATAACTATTTTTGTTATTAGTTGGTCAAAATTTATAATAAAATTATCTTTCAATTTCTTACGTACGATCCTACGCAGTAAAAGTGCAATTGCGTAGCACATACATAGGGTTCATATAAGCTCTCAAGACGAAAGGGTTTTGAGCTCTGCGGCAAATTACTCCTTACGAGGTACGACAATCTGGGAATGATTTGTTACGTACTGTACAAGAGAAATGCAGTAGCAGCATTTTCATTTTACTGGCACATCTTATTCATTTCCACGAATTCTTCTGTTTTTTTTTATTTCACGCTGCGAACATTTCATTACATCCAATGTAAAACAAAACTGACAGTTCACTGGCGATATCACTAAAATCCACTTAGGACTATCACATGAAAGTTCGATTTCGATAACATTCTCAAAACCTGCTTCCAGGAAATACTCCTTAAAACGTTTTTTCTTCGTACCAATATCTCTTTCCTTAAATTAAAATTATGTGGGCCTCTATGGTTTCTCCGATGCGTACTTAAACATTCCGCCCGCTCTCAGATTCATTTTGTTGACCCTTTCAATACCGCATGATGAATACAAATGACAATGCCTTCTATATATATCCTCACCATGCGCATGTTATGTAGAATCACCACCATCAAAATGGGCCTATGTTATATGCCACTAACAGAGTGCCAATATACAGTAAAACTTGGCACATAGGGAGGTTAACATGCAGGGCACTTTCCACGCATATTCCTTAAAATATGTCTCACGAAAGAGACAGGATCTCAGCGCGCAAAGAAAACAGAACGGTATGTTGGTCTGTGTTGGGAAATAGATTACGATGAAAATGGAAACCATATGTCAAACCTGCCACCGAATAAATAATTGATTGATCTTCAAAAGAAACAGCGTTGGTGTTGGTTTGAAGCAGCTTTTAGGATTCATAACTCGATTCAAAATATGGCTGCATGCAAAAGTTCCTGTTTCTTGTCACTTCCCCGATGTATGACCGAAGGGCATTACGTTGAGGCACGCATTATTCATTGTCGGCTACATCTAAAACGTCATAAGTGTAGAATATAAAGAAATTATAGTTTAAACTGATGCTATTGCGGTGCCAAAAGTAGGCATACAAAAAAAATTAATTCTGCGTAAAGTGTAGCGTAGTTACTAGGTCTGAGCTCATTTTTTTGAAGAGCCAGCCTTATGCAATGTTGAAAAACGTATGAAGTTGATGATCAACAGTGTTGGTTCGGATTTGACAGGCAACTTTCCTGGTCTATACGAAGGTAATAACTGCCAAATCGACTGGAGAAATAAAAATTACTAGTTAAAAAGTCGATAAGACGTCATATAATATAACGTTATTGTGTATAATACCTGAGTTAATAAAGCAAGCCGTAGTGTTGGAATATTATTTATAACACGGTTCAGTTGAAAGATATGTTTAGTTAACATTATGCTAGTTGGATTATTCATTTCTAACTCACTGCACGCAATGTGCCCATGAGCTATGTTTAGAAATTTATAAATAAAGCACAGCAACGAAATACAAGTAATGCCCATAGGCTGTCAATCCACACGGAAGGTTCCTTTGTGATCCTCAAAACTCCAAGGTAAATGCAACTCTGTAGCTGAGGTCTTCGCTCTTCCGAAACGCCGCGCGGCGTTGGTTGGTAGTCTGTTACGAAAGGTTCGGGAAAATGTATCCGTCCCATGTTTTTTGGTCAAGCAGTCCAAGTGTACCGTTGGACTGCTTGACCCTTAAAGACAGGACAAATATTTTATATTATTCACACTGTACATAATCATTAACCCGTTACAGACGAAGCGTATCTGTTTTATAGAAGGACTCAGTGCGTACCGCGCTGTAAACACTCTCCACTTCGGTTATAAAAACCAGTCTCTTAATGTTTTATAAGGCAAAAGTTGCTGTTTGTTCTGAGATCCGTACAAAACACATAAACGCAATGTGGGCACCACGTAGAATTTTTTAATGTTAAACCTGGTCGTATGTAAAGTTACCGCTAGGCTTTAAAAGGTTGGGCAAGCACAAGTTTGTTCCAACTAATGCACCGTTGTTATTGAAAATATTCTTACATTACAAAACTTTGTTCCAACATGTTTCGACCCCTATTGGGATCATCTTCAGGGATAAGTTTAAAAACTAAAATTACACATGCAGCGTGGCAATATATTGCCGATTGCGACGCTGCATGTGTAACTTTAGTTTTTAAACGTATCCCTGAAGATGATCCCAATAGGGATCGAAAGATGTTGGAATAAAGTTTTGTAATGTAAGAATATTTTCAATAACAACGGTGCATTAGTTGGAACAAACTTGTGCTTGCAGAGGACAAATAATGTGCAGCAACGTCGGCAACCAACTACCAACCTACTCACGCACACCGCGCAAAATCTCACAGCACCGAAGCCTCAATTTAAGGTCAACTTTGTAATATTTCCTGAAACTAACATAACAGACTCGCTTACTTCCACACAGTTTTCAATTTGCTACTCACATCCACCCTACACAATACATCCGGCACGG
Source organism: Coptotermes formosanus (assembly GCA_013340265.1). Taxonomy (NCBI): domain Eukaryota; kingdom Metazoa; phylum Arthropoda; class Insecta; order Blattodea; family Rhinotermitidae; genus Coptotermes; species Coptotermes formosanus. Next base: position 1,085,053 of record BLKM01011093.1, on the reverse strand, counting down.
AACATGCTGCCGAGCGTTTCCGTCGAGTGGGCAGTGCCGGTACTTCTTCGTATTCAAAAAAGGCCGCCTAGAAATCGGTTATTCTATGGGCTTTCGTATTTCTCTAAACTTCCTCGAGAAAACTGAGGGGCATTAAGTTAAATACACCATTATCGCTCCAGCCCACATCTTTTTCCCCTCGTTGTTTACTGATCCTGTCACTTGACGCTATTCCTAAACGCAGCAATGTCCTTAAACAAATCAAGAACAATACGGGGAAATACCAGACGGCCTCAAACACAGACAAACGTACAGCTTTGATCTTCATGTACGAAGCTGCACTTCATCACGTCCCAGAAGATAAAACCTTCATCGTCACCGCCGCGAGAATATCAAAGTAAAATTTCGATTAACCACGGTCCTTTGCGTCTGCGCCGAAATGTGTTGTTAAATTCAATGTTCATTCTTATCGGACCTAGTTCGCAGATCGCTTTCCATAAAAACATCAAAAAATTCATGGCGTAATTTAGGCCTTCCCTTTAAATTAAACAAGCCCAGGGGTAGGTACACGCATAGCCAGGCGTAATATTAAAAACCTGGGAATTCTGCCTCCAGAGAGTATTTCTGTGTTCGTATGATTCTTGTACTAAATATCGATTGCTTTCCTGCAAATTAACAGGCTGCTGTTTCTAATGGAATACAAACTGCATCCTCTGTAAAACAGGAACACTGCCTGCGTACATAACGTAGATTAATATCAGACGTAATAGGGTTGAAATGATGTAAGGCACTGTGTAATGCGACGACTTAAATGGAATGAGACTAACTCTTTTACACAACACATATACTTTGTGTGTAATTAACCCTTTAAAGACGAAGCGTATCTGTTTTATGTAAGGACTCAGGGCGTACCGCGCTGTAAACACTCTCCACTTCGGTTATAAAAACCAATCAGTTAATGCTTTATACGGCAAAAGTTGCTGTTTGTTCTGAGATCCGTACAAAACACATAAACGCAATGTGGGCACCACGTAGAATTTTTTAATGTTAAACCTGGTCGTATGTAAAGTTACCGCTAGGCTTTGAAAGGTTAATGGCTATAAAAGGCAGTCAAATATGAACAACAGCAAACGCATTTGCAATTACACGTGTTCCAATTTAGGGTATATAGTTTGCACTGTTGTTTCTACCACTATCATACGTGCAGTCTATATTATCCTTCCTAATCTATAATGTCACAGTCATTCAAGCCTCCAAATGAGTCACAGTGCCCAAACAAATAATATGTTATTTATTGGGACAGAAACTGGAAAACGTACCAGGGACAAGCATTGCCGTCATTACAAAACTGTTATGCGGGGTAGAGATAAACTTCCCTTACGCACTTTGTCGCCATGTGTGAAATTTCTAATTTTCTTAGTTGTAAACCGATTTAACATGGTGAAACGCTTACATAAAAAAAACTGTTACTGTGACTTATCCATTGCTTTCGTAACTTGTGTTCTGCATCGGATATTATCTAGATGATAAATTCACAAACTCAAGAAGGCGCAAAACATACAACACGCATGACAAAGTCAAGAACGCAAACAAAATTCCAGTCAACCCGAATGGAAAAGCTAATTTCGAAGAACTCCATTTAGTAAGAGAGGATAGTATTAATACGAATCTTAAAAAATATAATGCGAAAATATGGGCTGTATCCTTCTGGCTCAGGTCACGTGTCAGTGGCAGACTCACGTGAAACCATCACTAAACTTGAGGGTTCTACAAATGGTGACCATTATTTGACTAATTTAACGCCTGTTACCTTCTGCAAGAGAGCAATGCTCCAAAAAGTTAGCCACATTTCTCCACAGGTACAAGTACAAGTCTTAAACAATACAACATCCATCCTGCCCCGTGTGTTACAAGTAACTAATCCTAAACCACAATATTATAGCTTTTAAATTGCGTACGACGCAATAAAATATCTGTAAATCGTGTTCTGATACACATTCCGAAGCAGCAAAGCTTTTTATCTTCAAGGAAGCTGCATGTTGAAATCCTATTGTGTGTGGGTCCTGAATGTCAGCCGTGATTAAAGAATAATGTAGGCAGTTCGGACCAACTTTCATCGATTTCCTGTGTAATTCAAGCGAACAGAATGAGACATCTGACGGTACAGCCATTTCCCGAGAGTTTTTTTTAACAGTCATCCCTTTGGTTTGTTGCTTTCGAATGGGGTGAAGTCTTTCATTCAAGGAAGCAGAACTTTGAAGTTAGAGATACAACGTCAAATCTGTATGTGGTTAAAACTCAAAAGAAAGAAAAATGTAGTAAGAATAGGATATATTTTGGTCTTTTCAAACTTACTTCTTCGTACTTATTTCAGATAGCGAAATGTATTTGTTATATAAGCATGACAGGTCATCGTGCACTTTCGGACATGAACCGGAAACGTGCCATAGGAAGCGTTAAAACTTTTTGCCATTTAATGTCTTATTGTTTCCGTTTTATAGCCATGCCACGGCCATTACACAACTGTCATTAAACCAATCGCTGAGTGTGTACACATATATGTGTGTGTGTGTGTGTGTGTGTGTTTGTATATATATATATATTCTACGCGATTGTAATGTTATTTTTATTCTATATAAATCAACTTAAAAATTCTGCAAATTCAACGACGCAGCTTTCACAGAAATTTGAAAATTCTCGTAAGAGTAGTGTCGCTCCTCTCTAGAAAGCTGTGACAATTGCAGTTCATATTATTCACTGTTACGAACTTCTTTGACCCATAATGGCTGGTCTTCACACTATCAAGAAAGTGCGTTACGTGGTTCAAACGTTTAATGGAAGCAAGCAAACGCACGAACGAACCCCATACCGATACAGAGTACTTATCCATTTTCAGCACAAATTTTATTATGATTAATAAATAACCTATCACATTATCATACCATCACACTCTCTCTCTCTCTCTCTCTCTCTCTCGCTCGCTCGGGTTAGCATCTATACATGTTTATGTGCCCAGTCCATATGAAAGTTGATTACAAGATGTTACACAGGCAATGAATCAATATATTTTACTGAAACCCGTGTATCTGCAGTTCTGTAGGGTCCTGATGACGGTATATCGCATACGTTAGCACTCACTTCTACAATCTGTCCACTGTCCTATTTAAAATAAAATTCAAACCACTACGTTTCGGGGTCAGAATCGGTTCCCGCCTTCAGGTGATATTCGGAGTGAAACATCCACTGATTTTGACCAAATGGGCTACTATAGGCGCAGACTTACCGAATAAATTTTTCTATATGGCCGAAATTAGTGGGTAACTCACTCACGCTTTAACTGAGGACAGGAAACTATGCTTTCCGTGAAACGTAATTCCATTAATTTTATTTTACATACGCATGACGGACTAAAGTTGAAAGAGTTAATGACTTCAAGTTAGTGTATTCGGTTCACTTTAGAACTCACACAGGATATTTGTTTGTCACAATTAAGTTAGCTCTCCAACATTTATAATGTTAACACCTTTGCATATCTCATCAGACCGCCTACTTGCTAGCCACGTTGTTCGGCCACATCCCTGGCTGTTACATCGTATGTACGATAGCATCAATAGAGTGAACATAACCACGAACGTAGTAGACAAAGGGTCTGGTGACATGTATTGTGTTCGAGTTAGGAGATAATAGGAATTATAGGCATTTCTACTGTAGAGTGCCAGACCGACTGACACAGGTTTAGACTATTCACACTGTGTACTAGTGTAGTTATAATGTTTGTAATCGTATATATTTGGGAGTGGCATAAAGGGGGAGCATAGATGAAAAAACTTTGTCGCCTATGACAATTCCGCGGTCATAACCAACAATTACCACTCCCTCCATTGTTATTTCCCGAATATTCCCCGCCGACAGCTACCATGGACGTACAGGCTCGTACACCGGTCTGATAAAGTAGAAGAGGATAGTAAAAATCTGGTATCAAAATAGAAGCATCGAATACACTCTTTAAAATTACTGGCTGCAACACCCACAACACTGTAAGTAAACACATCTGGAAAGACTTATTACACCTGCTTCTTTCAATTACTTCGATTTATATGATGATGCTAGCAAAAGTGATATATCAGACAATAATTATTAAAAGTTATTTATGCATTTCTAATCGTAACTTTTAAACAGGTGAAACAGGTCTACAGTAAATCTTCCCACTACGTTAAACTTTTCTGTTACGAACAAAAGTTTTCTACAGTGTCGCCATATTCGTAACCCCCAGGATATACACATTATTCCGCACAATATTCGTACCTATACTTGTTCTCTACCTATGTACAAATGTAACCTGCACAGCTACCACAATACAAAATCATAAATACGGACTTCTCGAGATAATACTAACGTGGTGACAAAATAAATCATTGTTCATAAAATCAAGAGAGGCTAAAAACATGTCTCTCTTTATGCAGAGATTAAAGTTGTATAGGCCTGCTTCTCTTGCTGACGTTGTGGACTTGTCTATAAAATACAGAAAGCCCTGCTTCACGCCTCATCCTATCGAAACTGGTGCGCCATTTGACCCTTTTGAAAAGGAAACTCCATCTGCATTTCATGAAATTTTTACAATAAGTAACAGCGCAAACATTTTTTAAAGTAGGCCGAATTATAACTAGTGTTACGTAATGCGAGTATCTATGTATGAATTCTTATGATATACCACAGAAATGTGCGAAATTACGAACAATACTGCATGTGAATCACACCTTTGTTATCAGTGAGTTACACCACTGGTGTGCGTGGGTCACATCCTTGTGAGACAGTTGGTTGCAGTGGTTATAATTGCTGCTGTGCTCTCTGTGAGGTACGCGTTCAGGCAGAAGGAGCAGTTGAGCATCGAACCTGTGTTCTTCATGGCCAATTAAATGACAGGCTAACAAGAGCAAGACATTATCACAAACTTAAAGTTTAAGTTAGAGATAAGCGGTATCAAACAATGGTTTTTTTCAGATGGCCGAACATTACGAAAAATGTTGTAATGACAACTAAAGTATAGTTGCACTTTTTATGACACGTGTGTCAACTTTCTGCAGTAAAATGATGGCGTTGGGATATGTTAAAATACGATAATAACTTAATGAACATTAGTACAACAACTTTATAAACAATAAAAAAATACGAAACAGAATGTGAGGTATGGCGTGAATACCATTGCTGTAGCTCACCGTATCACTGGAACGTGGCCAGTAACGTCTAAGTGCAGCATTATTTCACGGAATGCACCTTGAGAGCAAGCCGATTGAGGCGGTGCCTCTACTGAATGACAGACTCGAGTTCGACACGGTCTGTCTTTACTGAGGGTTTGCAAGGTTTGCTAAGTCCACCTACGTAAGTGCTGAGAAAGTAACTAATTCAGGCCATGACTACTCACAACCAAATGCATTCTACGTACGTATTCATAAAGAACCCTACAATTCAACGCCATGCACGCTGAGATACTGCTAGCGTTGTGAAACAAATAACAAACAAATAAATAAATAAACATGTAAATAGAGGGGTGTGGCTACTATTTACTTTTAATTTTAATGCCATTCACTTTAGCCCAGTAAGAAAGATATTGCATTAGTCGTCATACTGAGCCGAAATATAGGATACTGTTTCAAATGCCACAATAAGTCGGAATTCGCTGATGTATTCGCACCAAACTTCTAACGTAACAAATAGGCAATTTACCGAATTTCAGATGCTTTGTTTACGCAGTTAGCAGGTGCTGTGTACTGTAATAACAACAATGAGGAAATATGAAGCACTTATTATGCTAAACGCTAATTACTGCAACTTTATATACGAACTTCCTGTGTCAGCTGTTCTATTCGTAAAGCTTATTTCGCGCCTAGTTAACTCCGTACTTATTGTTTCGATGCACACATCTGAATGTGCAGTCGCTGTCATTCGTTATCATCACTAATTAACACACAGGCACGAACAGATTTTAAATAAACTGAATATTAGTCCGGTACATAAACACTAATCAGCAACAAATATACAAAGAGAGTTTTATCATCAATTGTAACACACTCCTACATGTTTCGACCCTGCTGGGTCATCTTCAGGGAGAAATTTTTGTTATCGTTACACTAAGGTTGCACTTTATAGTTGAGTGATAATGTGCTGTTGACTGCATATTGTGTACCGGAGGCGTGAACTCCCTACGGTCCCGGCTTGCAGCCGGGACCGCAGACAGTTGACGCGTCCAAAAACAACGCAGTACACAGTCAACAGCACATTCTCACTCAACTATAAAGTGCAACCTTAGTGTAACGATAACAAAAAGTTCTCCCTGAAGATAACCCAGCAGGGTCGAAACATGTAGGAGTGTGTTATAATTGATGATAAAACGCTCTTTTTGCATTTGTTGGTGATTAGTGTTTTTGTATAATATAGTGCACGGACATGGAACACATTAAATTAGTCCGGTAATTTGACATACAAATAGTCACACACATCCAAGCAGAATCAGTCGATCTAAGCCAAAAATGGAGTAATCAGAGATACGAAAATAATTTTAAAGCCTATGTAAAAGCAAAACTGCACAGTAAGTGAATACAAATCATCATAATCATCATCTACAATCACTTCACCTTACTGCTATTTATCACGTAGTACTATCTTTATTTTGTTCAACTCTATATGCCTGATATCAGTATTAACATACTTGTATAATTTTCAATGTATACAATTCATTACACCAACCAAATGCATACTATTAGTTACATATGCGTGTTAAACACGTAGCTCCGACATGTTTCGGTACAAGCGCACCATCTTCAGGGAGTGCAATATGCCAGGTTTAAAACCAACTGCCAGTGACAAGCCGCTGTTTACATGGGCCCACTCTCTGTAATAAGCTCCACTGTTGGTGCCATCACTGATCTCTACCCTTTCTTGCACTTCATCTTCCTCTAACTTCAAAGAACCCTCCTGCATTAGTTAACCATATGGACATTTGGTTTAACTTCCTGAGCGGGTGCTTGACCACTATAAAGGTTCTATCCGCAAGAGGTAGTAAACAAAAATGGCGACATAATTCCGTCAGGACCTGCGAACGTAACACGACCACGCTGCGAATTACTCAGTAGTAAGCCCTGCATATTATCTGCACAGCATGTATAAATCATCTTCACATGGTGTATGTACGCATATTCTTGTACCCACATTGTATCATAATAACAAATATCACTGAACACCAGCATTTTTCTTCGTATGTCTAAGTTGCCGGGAAAACGAGACACAATTTCTGAAGTAATGTTAAGTTCAGGTTTTATTTCTTTTGGAAACACGAAAAGTAAGCTATAATTAAAACATACTTTATGGCTAGTCGTTTCTTCATTGCATTCCAGTAGAGAGTTTTTAGATAAGAATTCCTAAAGAAAAGTATATCATAAAACACAATTTAGTGGAACAGAAATTGTTTCTCCAACTCCGGAAGTTCTCAAAAGCTCCTCTGGAGCAAATTAGATTTCGCGTTACGGAAGACTAAGCAAATTAATAAGCATTACTTCAGTAACCGTTGATACTTTGAGCTTCTTCTGCTACCTGGGACCGAGAATGTAATTACAGAAAGTTGTTTCACATTCCAAGATTTCACTTTTCGATTTTGTGTACGACGTTCTGCGGGACGGAGTTTAACACGAAGAACGCCGTCACCTTTGAATATCACGGCGGTTACAATGGCTTCCGGACAGGCACGTAAGGAATGCGGAGTAACAGGACTTGCTTCTCTCTCTCTGGTACGTGGTGTTCCGACACCCCAAAACTTCTCCGATGTCGCGCTCCGTGGTCGCTTTGGAAATAAGCTCCTTATTGAACATGAACTTATAGGAAAAGCTGTTTAATTACACAAGGGTGGAAAGTTACACTACAGTCTGGAGTGTCATACACACATTTGTTAGTTGTATTGTGTACTATTTTTAATTCTTCACTGGCCTTGGTGTTCAATCAACAGTGCATTAATAACCTTGCCCGAACGTGATGTTTTCGTACCCTCTTTTAATACATCAGGTGCAGATCTGCTTTCCTGACTACAGCTACTTGTGATTTTTCTCAGTCACTTAAGGCCAAAGTCACAAATTGACCATGGCTCCCTTCCACACATTTCTCTTCACCTAACAATCGTTTAATTGAACACTGCACAGTATGAGTTACAGTGTGGTTAAAAAAGTCTTAGACAAAATAGAATGTATACATACTCCTTTTTATAAACAGAGTTTATTCCTGTCTTCAGGTGTTTTACGTCATTAAATTCATCACACTCAATGCTACATCTCGCTTAGCTTTCAAAAATTATTAATAAAGGCATGGATCCAACGCCTTATGTTTTGCATGCTAAGATAATACGCTAAACACAATGTCACCAAGAGTAATCAATTAAAGTGTGCGGCCCCTTTTTTAAAATTAAACTGATCAAGTGTTAGGTCTCAATTAAATGCACAGTTAAAACAATATAAAGCTTAATTACAACGTTTCATGGCACGTCGTTTTAAGTTAAATTTCGCATCAGATTACCAATCAATTACGTAAGCTCTTTTAACTCAAAAGAACTGATAACTGATCTGATGTATTAATCTATTGTATTTTACCTCCCTGAAGATGGCCACATGATTGGCAGAAACATTTAGGAAGTCACTGCATACATAAACGAATTTTAATTTACTTATTGCATTTGTTTGTAATATTTTTGTATATATTCAAATAATGCACTTATTATGGATCATATAAAGCTTATCCTAGGACCTTGTAGGGTCCATCTTCAATGTATAACAAAATACTATTCTTTGACAACCATGAGGATGGAAGTAGCTAACTGTCCTTCTGCAACGTTGGTACCGCGTGACTTCTCAAAAGACTGGGACCACCAACAGAACCGCTGTGAGAACCTCAAATCTCGCAACACATGGTCTTGTACAACGTGAATCATGTTCTAACTCGAGTCATCCATGAAGTTATAGTAGCAGAAATATCAGTGACCTGCTTCGGTCTAAACCCAAACGGGACCTTTACTTAACCTTTAAAGCCTAGCGGTAACTTTACGTACCACCAGGTTTAACATTAAAAAATTCTACGTGGTACCCACATTGCGTTTATGTGTTTTGTACGGATCTCAGAACAAACAGCAACTTTTGCCTTATAAAACATTAAGAGACTGGTTTTGATAACCGAAGTGGAGAGTGTTTACAGCGCGGTACGCGCTAAGTCCTTATATAAAATAGATACGCTTCGTCTTTAAAGGGTTAAAGCCACATTTCCTGCATTATCATCAGGGATATTCTTTAAATACCCCCAAGGCTAAGCCGAGCTTAATGAAATGGTTGGCTGGTTTCATGCAAGAGGCAGCGTTACGTTCGATATCAGTTCTGTCTTTGGTGCGTGGTGGTTGTCATAAGAAGTTCGGTCCTCATTGCAGGATGCTTTCTCTAACCCTACAGTAGCACAATGGGAACGTGAAATCAAATTGGACGTAAGGAAATGAATTGTTCAGTGTATCATTTGCAGAAATCTGATCTCCTTAGAACGATGGTGCTACAGTGATTAGAAACGGACATATATATTGGTATAAAGACGGTATAGGAACACAAATCCATGAGATACGTGGATGGGTCTGTGTGTAACCGGTTTTAGCAGCAAAACGATAACACTAGATGTAAGATATCAGAAAATGACAGGACCGTAATGTGCTCTGAATTGGTAGCGAACAATAGAGATTACATCAAATAAAGCTGAGCTCTTGTAAAAACATGACGGTATATAAATAAAGTTCCTTCTTACTACTCCGTACAGGAGATTCCCTTTGTATGTACGGACCAATAGGCCTTCCTCTCTCCTGACGTGTTGCAACAAATCAATTTAACAGTGAACATAAATGATTTCTAAAACTGATCTCACACCAGGAAGAGATCAATCTGCTGGATGAAGTACATAACACTCACAACAGATTGAATCACTGACTGATTAATGGATTTAAAATGAATGCAACTCCGTTATTTATTTGGGATGGTAAACACGTGAAGAAATCAAATAAAAAATCCAACACAAAAAGCAAAATTTAAAAGTAACAGATCAAAAACAACTCTTAGCATTTTCTCCTCAAAAAAGTAGCAGTCATAGTGGCCACGCCTTTATTCCCAGATCCCCATTTCCAGAAACAGATGTCACAGCGACCGGACAAATGTGGATCATGATAAATTCCGTGCAGCACAGGCTTTCTTAAAACGTTACTAGTCCCAAAGCTAGTCAACAAATTCCCGGCATTATATTGACCCCGAGCAGTCTATGCCACCCCACCCTATATCTTGAGGATCCATTTCAAATTATCGTTCCATCTACGACTAGGTCTTCCGACTGGTCTCTTCTCTTAATGTTTTGTACCAAAATCCTGTATACCTCTCTCCTCGCCATCATACGTGAGACATGCCCCACCATCTCATCCTCCTTTATTTGATCACTCGAATAACGTCCGGTGAGAAAAACCGGAACATAATACAAAATACTGGATTATCACATGCGAGTAGCTCAGTTTCCTAATACCAACGTGACACTCCTGCCTCGTATTCGGAAAGTACATATTTCGTACGTCGAAAGACTCGGCTGTCTTGGATCATAACTCCCTTCGTGTTCAGCCGCACACCTCACTACTGCATTAGACGTGCAAGTTATCCCGTGGGTGCTAACGGCACACCTACTAACAGCACTCTACAGCTAACACGTAAACGAAAGACAGTTATCGCATAACCGAAATACTCACATCACAGACAACGCAGTCTTTAGTGAAAATCAAGTATACAGGATATTAAATTATCAAAGAAAACTATACCAACAATAAAATTATAATATAGTAGCAAATATTACGTTCACTTAAAATGTTCTAATAACAAAAATATCCGTGGCTAGTCAATATTACAATACCCTGAACGTACATGACAAACTACGTAAACGCACTAATTAGGAAACCTTCCACCTACATACACTTATAATATTTTTAGCTATTAAATCCACAAAATAAAATTTCAACATGCAAAGCATATAGGCCTATAAGGAGAACAAATTTAATTAGTTAATTCTACGTACCTGTGTATAATTTTCATACACTTATTTTACAATAAAAATTAAGGAAGGAAACATTATATTTCAACAATAATGCAAAACAACACTGAAAGCAACATACTACAACCGTAGTTAGCACAGAACAATTTATGATTGGTATACCCCATGACTGGCGGCCGGGTCGGGATAGGGTAGTCGATACAGCAAGTCGCTATGGACTGGACGGTCCGGGGATCGACTCCTGGTAGGAGAGAGATATCCCATGCCGTCCAGACCGGCTCCGAGGCCAATCCAGCTTCTGGTACAATAAGTATCAAGTTATTCCCGGGGGTAAAAAGCCCGGAGCGTGGTGCTGACCACCCTCTTCCTCCTAGCGCCGGGCTGCGAATGGGTTGCAGCAAGACCCCCGCGTTCCCTCTGTGCCTGCATAGGCATGTCATGTGGTGACCTTTATATACCCCATGATTGCGCAAAATCCACTTTCGGAATAACCTTTTAGAGTAGGCGGTTTTTAGAAACAATATAAGAGATTAAAACCTAAGCTGAACACTTAATTCCATAACCGTTCATCACTTCGCCAATTCGATTACGTGTTATGAAACATGTAATATGTTTTCAGAATTTAATAACGCGTTACGCTGGCTACAATTTGAAAGCCAATGCTGTAATCAAATGCCGCATAACTCACATCTCCTGACAAGATCACTGCGCAAATCCTCCATGTCCGGCCACGACAGTTCTATTCTCAAGCATACCGTAAGCCGAGAAATGAAGATCAGTGGGAAAACACGGGAGTGTTGCTTCTGATTAAAATCTGTACTCTGCTGGGTCTTAATCGAGCAACAGATGCTGTCGCTACTCTGAGTCTCAACAAACGAATTTGGACCGGTTCGAAATCATTTTCTGATTAGTCCTAAATCTGCTTCAGGCTATATTTTCTCTGAGTTCTTCGGATTTATCAGTGATTACATCTCCTGTTTTAATCTGCTGAATTACCTTCTCCAGCATAAGACACTATAAACGGCCTTCTACGTTCACATAATTAACATTAGACGAAAAAATTAAATGCATCAAAAAAGAACAAACAAGCTTACGCACTTACGTGTGGAAATATCAGGTTTTGTAAAATAGCATAATTGCTGGTATAAAATAAATTAGCACAAGATAAGAAAGTAAGAATGTGTTTTGTTCCTTGACAATAATTCCAAATTTGTGATACACACATCAGTGATATATTAAACAAGAAGCCTTGTGTTTAACAAAGTTTGAGAACAATACGTACTGTGCAGCAAGGAAAGGACTACCGTGTCATACAACAATACACAGTGTTTTGGTTTATTAGGGTGTTGTGAGGATGCACTCTGTGATAACCACAAGAACCTGTACTCTGACAGGACACCGGAAACAGGAGCAGATACGGACTTCACCACGAAACATCTCATTGCATGCAGCAGAACTCCAAATGACAGTTGTGTATAGTTCATCTTGAACACTGCACGAAAACATTAAGTGCACAAGACCCAGGCCCTCATTCAAAGTGGTGTGATAGTTATACAGCCTCCCTGCGTACAACACAAGTTAGTAAACAGCTAAATGCATTCAAGGTGTAACAGAAGACTGCGGAAAATGTTGCAGGCTGATATATAGAATCTTATTTAGCTAATAAGCCAATTGTTTTGCAGTACCCTCAGTCTTAGAGCAACAGATAGATACAATGCTGATGCATCCCTGATTACAGACGTTTTCCTGTGAAATCGATAGCTATTCTCCAGTTCCAGAACCTCCCTTTTGCTGCAAAATACCACGGTTTATAAACGTTACAACGAACCCTCCCTCCTTCTCGGGTCTTGTGTGTTGTCTGCCGGTACACAGTCTAACAACAAATTTGCCTAGCTTGCTCAATTGTTCTTCTAGAGAGAAAGTAAATGGTCATTTACTTTTACGACGGCAAATAATGTACTGACAGAACTTATAAACTGTAAATGGCCGTGCCTTGGCTTAGGCAGTGGCCCACGCTCGATCCCACGCCAGCGTATGTGTATATTTTAGAGAAGACACTGCCAATAAGAGAGGGGTTTTTACAAGTGCTTTGAAATACTCTGTCAGTTTCATTCCACCAGTGCTCCATACTCATGTTTCATTCACACGCAACCAACGCTATACTTGTATAATCTTAGCGACTGACAGCAATTGGCACCTCTGTGTGTGTGTATGTGTGTGTGCGTGTATGTGTGTGTAATCTATGTGATTAAATTAAAAAATCGAAAATCTGCGTAACACACAAAGAACGATCTTCTAATTTCCTTTAACTCTTTGAAGAACTTCTTCTTTTTCGTCTTCTCATTCTTCTCCTTCTTCGTCTTCTCATTCTTTTTCGTCGTCGTCGTCTTCTTCTTCTTCTTCTTCTTCGTCGTCGTCGTCTTCTTCTTCTTCTTCTTCTTCTTCTTCTTCTTCTTCTTCTTCTTCTTCTTCTTCTTCTGATCCTCTTCTACCTTTTGGTGTAGAGGTTTTGAAGAATTACATGCCTCTTATTTACATACAAAACTTCGGGTCCTACCTTACAGAGAACATGATCACTGTCCATTAGGAAGCCCAATCAATTAACACTGTATAGACAAACGGTACTTGAATCACATGAAACATCGAAACACTATGTTTTCAAAATGCTGATATTTTTTTTGGTACAGCAGTTGGTAGACAGAGTTGTTACCGAACTTTAAACAGTTAATATACGGTAATATTACCAACACGCTTCATCAATCGTACAACACCAGAGCTTCATTCGTCATATCCTGTACATAGTTAGAACAATAACAATTTGATTACCGATCCGAATGCACAAACTAACACATCCATCACAAAATCTTCTTCCCTACATATTTTTCAGTTCTCTGGAATTTCATTGCCCTAATATTCCAGTAGTTTGACCTCAACATTCAATGCCACTTACCAGTAATTTTAATTTTTCAGGAATACACATTTTCTAAAACAAATTTGTATATTTTTCATTACTTATAGCCTCATCTACACTATTTCAATTTGATTTGACATTGTACAAATATAAATGGTAAGCTAACAGTTTGACCCATTTTGAGTTTCAGTAGTATACCGAGGTATGAAGCCATTATTTTTTGAAAATCGTTATTTCTGTAGTCGAACACAGATTACGCGTAGTATTCAGTTTCATATGGGATGCGACATTTGCATCACTGTCCGCTGTAAACAAACACGACAAGCCAAAAGTAGTTTAGCAACGGTTTCACATCGGTTACTGCACACCCTACGCACGAATTATAGCACCAGTTGAAGTACTCTGCAGCAAATAAGCAAATATATCTACACCGCCTGTCAACCCAGGAAACGGATTCATAACAAAAATAACCTGGGATCTTCAGAAAATCGTACGCACACTTGGTATGATGCTTCTCTTAGCCTTGCTTTCGCAGGTGTCAGATATTACTCCATAGTATAAACAATTCATTATACATTGAGATATTCGCTCTTCGGTGATGTTAAGCAGCGTTAATTTGTAATTCTTTACCAATTTTTCGGGACAACCTATAGGTTCCATCTTCAATGGTCAAGAGTCTTGGACTTGCAAAAAAGTAAAGTTGATGTTTCCATCCTCACGTAAAGATACGGTGGAGGCACCTGCTTAATTTGGTCCTTTAAACCGATCTCCGAGCAGGCATTGTCGAGCTAAATAATGCTATGTGCCTTCCTACATCTTTAACTGAGGACGGATATAGAGAAAGTCTCCGGAACGCTGCGTTACTTTTGAACTTGTAAAGCAACAGAAAATGGAAAAATTCCAGGAGTCCGGTAGTTCTAGAATGTATGGTAAGTCGTCACGAAGGCTCAAATTTGATAGCTGTGCTCCTGGAACCACACTAGCCAATGAAAGATTATCACCTACAATTAGAACCAGACTTAATGTTCAAAATAAATTAGAAACTTTACTGTTAGCGTCATGAGTGGAGGAACGAAGGCAATGAAACTCGACTTAGTGGCCAAACTCAGGTTCAGAGATCAGCATCTGGTCACTCTATTATCAGGCTTGGTCCGTACACGTTTGCATTCAAAACTAGTTGGAAAGCAGAATATTTTGACCACGCTGGTCACAGCGTTGAAGGGATCAGATGCATCATATAGACTTACGTGACCATGTGTTACAGTCATGTGGTCCGAATGAGACCCGAGGTTTCTACTGCACAGCTTTTCTCCGAATAAGGGGTTTTGATGCTAGTTTAACACACTCCTCTATCCGTCAGCTTTTACAGCATGTAATTTATCGCTTTAAATTCATAATCACATTACGCCACAATTACTTACTCTATTATGTATTCACAAGGATTTATTTCATGGGTCGACAGCCCTAGTGGACCCAGGCCTCCTATTTGTCAAGGGTTCGAGATCACACTAAGTTATACAGACCACAATCGGTACGGTAGGACACACCGCCACGTAATTCCAAGGTTGAAATTCCCTCAGTGCTTTCACGGCATTTACGGGACAAATTTACCGTTATTCTGAACCACTGCATTTAATCTGGTACAGATATTAGCCCAGGCCAATGAATGCAATAACACAGGTGTCACATTTTTACTTTACAATACGTTGTGCGTCTTAAATACAAACAAGACGACAGAAAATGTTGAATACACGTGCCGTCCCAATAACATACGCCAGCCACAATCCGAAAGTACAATGCGTTTGTATGTAAGCCGAATATGTGAAACGGGCTAGTACAAAAACGAGAATTACTGAGATCGAGCAGACGATGGAATGTGTCGTGTTATTTACGAATGATGGTCACATATGCTAATATATTAATTACAAAATACTAAATTCACCTGTTCTGCTGTCCCTCGTCAAAGCCCATTCGCTGCAGCTGATTTTGTGCGTAGTTAAGCGATGGATGGATGAATGGATGGATGGATGGATGGATGGATGGGTGGGTGGGTGGATGCATACCTGGATGGATGGATGGATGGATGGATGGATGGATGGATGGATGGATGGATGGATGGATGGATGGATGGATGGATGGATGGATGGATGGATGGATGGATGGATGGATGGATGGATGGATGGATGTAGGTATATGTTGATAAAACACTGAATGATTGTTGTCGGACAGTTGCTGGATGATCCGTACGTGGTTGGTCTTTGAATTGCATAGTGACGCTGTTTCAACTGCATAAGTCACACACAGCCAGGTAGTAGTATGTGAATTATGAATTGGATAAGATTGTTGAATGGAGTAAAAGCGGCTTATTTAAAATGCTGTCCCAACATCTGCCTGGAGGGAAAGAATAAAACCTCGAAAGTACGAGTCAGGATTTTTGGTGTTTGAGAAAAAAATTCGAACCCCAGTGCTCCCGACATGCAGCAGGTGTGCTAATCACATGGCAGTGTGCTTGGAGTTGCCTGGGCAGGCGACGATATGTGGAAGAAGAATGAACAGAGAACGGATAAAAATATGGTTTAATAATAAGACGCAAGTTTGAAGGGTTGCGCAAGGAGAATCCGTTGGCTGTAAGGATAGAAGGAAACTACTGCATCAGCAAGTGTTAATAATATAACTGTATATTACAAAACGGGCAAAGGTAAAGGTCGCCCCCCCCCCCCAACAAGCCATGCAGGCATAGAGGGGGAGTAGAAGTACGGCTTAACGTCGGCGCTAGATGGTGGCGGATGATCAACCCCCCGCCTCCGCCACTTTATCCCCAGGGAAAGAAAATCCGTAACCATGGCGTAGGAGGTTAAATGGGCTGCAAGGCCGGTCTGGACGGGTATGTATAAGAGAAAATCTACTGCGCTCACTGGGATTCGAACCCCGAACCTTCCAGTCCATAGTTACTCGCTACATCGACTACGCTATCCCGGCCCTATGTTTTAAAGTGGGTAGCTTGTCTAGCTCAGTTTTATAGTAGAACCAAAGTTCAAATTTCAACGAATATAAAATTAAAAAGCGTTATACAGAAGTTGTGTGTCTCAACTCAGCAAGTCCTACAGAGGCTGTAGAATACAGACACGCTGATTCTAATTACAACATATAAAGACGTAATATATAGTTAATGTTCATGCTACACCTAACACCAGCAGAGTGGGACTCATTCTGGCCCACAACAAACAGAGTAGTAGCTAATATCCCTAAAACGAACGTCTCCTCTGTACAGCTGGTTGCGGTATTTTCGTTACGTGCGGTTCAGCTCCTGCCTTTGACATCCGCTCAGTAACTGTAAGATTCTATGGAAAGGAGGCATGGTCCATGACTCTGCATCAAAGCTGCGTACTTGCCTGAATGAGTAGAAATACTAGCTTTGATATAACTGCATCGTTACAACTTGAAATTTTATCCCTCTTTTTATGATCTTCTGAGTTAAAAACATGTAAAGTTTAATCATAATGTTTCGGAGTAACATACTGCCTCTATGTCCAGTGTAGGTTCTAAAATTCATAACCACAATACCATGCTGCAAACTGTCATAAGGTAAACCACATTATGAATGGCAGGTTGATTTTCTTACAGCGAAATAGTTGAAAATTCAAGACTTATTAGACGTTACGCTCCGTTACGTTGTAAATAATTAGTGACAGTTCGGAGATTCGTACTGCCTCCGTCCTCAGGGTTTAGCAGTTCAGGAAGAACAGGTGGTTGGAGAGATATGAGCAAATTGTTTTAGTATGGAAAACATGGGTGATGAAGGGCGATTGGCTTGGTAAGCCAATAAAACAGACTGCCGATTACCAATCAGTTTACCAATGACATGGTATTAAAATCCCACGCAATTTAAAACGTCTACATTATGAACCTACATCTCCCTGAAAATATCAAATTTTAGAGGCTGTATTATCCTTTGTCCGATTTACGGAATGCAATTCGACAACTGAGGATCTCGCGCATTGTGAAATTTACAAGACAGAAGTGCCCATTCTACAGGCGGGATATAGTTGCTTCCCCCCATCAATACAGCATTATATAAGCGCCAAAACTAATGAAGTAATAGTACCCCATTACGATACAATACTACGTAAATTTAAAGCAAAAGCTTCCGAGACTGAAACCGGAATAACAGCCAAAATCTTTACTGCAAGACCTGCACATCGCTTGAACAGCCGTCTATCACACGACTTAATAGGAATGTTGAGTGAAAAGATAGAGTTGTCAACGTGCAAGTCATGAAGACGCATGAGGAATGGAGGTATAGTTCCACGCATTCTTAACCTCCATATTTGATGGAGGGGAATCCATTGCATAGGAAGCTGTGGGGGGAGGGAAAGGAACTTTCCAGAGAAGAGAAAACTCTCTTGGCGGTACAGCAAATCTCTAGTATTGAGTAGCTTTTATTATATATGTGCGTGCGTGCGTGCTTTATATCAGGTCTGCAATAAGAAAGGGAAAACAATAAACAGTGAAATTTTAACATATATTACATCAATGTGCAAGAACATGGATAACGACAGTTATCTCCACTTTAAAATCTCGCCTCTTGCTTAAAGGCGCTGATGAAACGCAGAGAACTTCTCAAGGCGGTGCAGGCATTCTTTTCTCTAAACGTACTGACGGAATACAAGAAACGCAACCGCCAGGCCTAACTACGACACAGTGAGGCTGCTCCTAAAACAGCAACTTCACAAAACTACAGTAAAGTTGCCATATTTCTTTCTTCTTCTTTCTCAGTCTGATCTCTTTTCTATCCACTCACTGTACGTGTAAAGGGTTATCGCTGCGCTTGATCACACTCAATGACACACACATCACACTCGGTAGAATTCCTCTGGACGAGTGATCGGCCCGTCGCACAGACCTTTACCTAACAACACACAACACTCACAAGAGACAGACATCCACGCCCCCGGCGGGAATCGAGCCCGCAATCCCAGCAAGCGAGCAGCCGTAGAGCTACGCCTTAGCAGCATGGGACCCGGGATTGGCCACACACCCCATTTACAGAACTAACTTCTCAGCGTAATAACATAAGGAATATATGTGCATCACGCTTTTATTCAGAGTAGAATGGTAACTTGTGATGCGGGTTAATTGGCAAACACATGCACAAAGTCTGAGGACAGAATGTTGCTCTGATAATGTAAAGAATTTTGTTTTTTTATTAGTCATATACGCTTTTTATCTCCCTGATACCGTCTGCAAAATCACCATAATGGTAGCAGTACAAGCCTACCGCAATAGGACACCAATACCGTGAAACGATAGTGTAAATTTTCGTAGGTTTATTGAAGTCAGGTAAACCGTAATGTGATCACGTGACAACAAAACGCACAAAGTTCAATTTTCTCTCCTTGATGAATATTGGACGTTGCCGTCATTGTCTCCATTGCCACTTAATTTAACCATCGATAGAGAATGATTGATCAGTTAAAAGAGAACATAAAATACCCACGGGTTTATAGCCTCTGGAGGAAGGGAAAAATCCATTACTCTTATCTAAAATTGAGAATAAGAATAAGAATGAGTGCACAGGAATGGGAAGTGGTCTTACGTCATACCCTTCTTCGAACCTAAGCAGCAGCAGGAGGGAATACCGTGTGACCACAAGCGAAATACACTGATGACGGCAAACGTTCAATGACCGAGCAGAGGAGAAAATTAGACACCTCCAATGTGCCCGCATTAACCCTTTAAAGACGAAGCGTATCTGTTTTATATAAGGACTCAGTGCGTACCGCGCTGTAAACACTCTCCACTTCGGTTATAAAAACCAGTCTCTTAATATTTTGTAAGGCAAAAGTTGCTGTTTGTTCTGAGATCCGTACAAAACACATAAACGCAATGTGGGCACCACGTAGAGTTTTTTAATGTTAAACCTGGTGGTACGTAAAGTTACCGCTAGGCTTTAAAAGGTTAAGCCGCATTACACTTGAATGTTTTACATACACATATGTGTATATATGTCTTATATACGTAAATGCATATTCACGTAAACAGGCGGGCCGTGGGAAAATATACAGCAGAGAGCTTCTTAAGTCAGAAGCAGCGCCTATTAAAGCCAATGAAGCAAGAGGAAGTTTTGTCATGGGAGAACGAATGTAGGGAGCACCCACTTTTCATTTACCCTCATTTCGAAAACTACAGTTAGCACCAAATGTTTTACCTTCTTTTATAATTGTTACTTTTCACTACACTTAACCTGTGTAGAAAAGGTGCGATGATTTAGGTCTAATTAATTTGTTACGACTTAATGTATAACGCTGTTACGTAAAGGTAAGGTACAGCTATCCCTGCACAGGCCTGGACAAGCCCCTAGGGTTCCAGGAAGTTGAGGTTCTCAGATGTTCCTGGACAACGGGTACATGAACGTGGTAAGGTTGTCAGCCCTACGCACTGACCAGTTTACCCCTCAGGAAATATTCCTGGTTCTCATTTCTCTCAGAGACTCCGTCGACCCCAGGGCTATAGAGCGGCCGGAAGAATTAAG
Organism: Coptotermes formosanus; assembly: GCA_013340265.1. Classification (NCBI taxonomy): domain Eukaryota; kingdom Metazoa; phylum Arthropoda; class Insecta; order Blattodea; family Rhinotermitidae; genus Coptotermes; species Coptotermes formosanus. Next base: position 1,064,540 of record BLKM01011093.1, on the reverse strand, counting down.
TCAATGAAGAATCCAAATGATTCCATCGGGGATCGAACACACGACCTTTCGGCTTGTATAGCAGAGCCTCCACAAACCGCGCTACCGCATATTCCCGTACAATTTAAGTCTTTCCCTTCAAATTAATAAGATGTTCAGTAGGATTTGTCTATTCAGGTACTTTTTTGGATTGTCAGTTAAAACCTGAAGCACCTAGTGCAGATAAAAATCTTCATAGGAATGAAAGAACCAGATATGTCATATAGATAATCACCGAAATCCAAGCACTTAAAACGAAATGTGTTTAGGCTGCATCTCACCTTATCAACAGTTCAGAAGTTTTTGTTATGTAAACAAATAAACACAACAGCACGCATAGGATGAAAAGTAACTCGACACTCGCTGCACAATCTTTTTCCTCTTGGACCATGTACCTTTCTCGCCGCCATGTATATTTACAGCGTCTTCAAATAAAACAGCTTTTGATTATTAAAATTTCATATGTTTCGTCAGACCCCCTGCACACTTTGTGCGAAGCTGCTGTCAGGCTGGTCAATATATGTCAACAATAGCAGGCGAAGTTGCCAGTGTGTTCACAGAGACGTCGTGTAACTTCAATTACGAAACGGTCACCAACACTGAAGTTACAGCACGGGGGCACAAAAGACTCATACCTCCGCCCTTAACATGAAAGGCGTGTGTGCAATTGTGGGCAGGTTACAATGGGAACAAATTTTCGGAAGTTCACATGTACTGCTCGGAACTGAGTTCCGTGGCTCAAGTTGACCAAATTTCACTACTTCTAGGGCGCAAAACTGAGCCCGGAACTGTGGTTTTGGCTCCTATTATCTTTCAATAATAACTGTGACATCAGCCAACGAACAAGCGACGACTGTACGATGTTCTTGTCCCATACATTGAAGCTGACCTATGGCATTGATTAAGTTGCGTACACAGAACTGCAGCTAACATATTGTGGCAGAAATTACTGTATAAAGGTTTTCGACTTTTTTTAAAAGAATCTAGATATCCACTGCCCCCTTTGATACCAAAAGATATTATATAAAAATGTTCCACTAACAGCTAAGACAGAAGACAGTAGCGTTTGAATTAGCAACACCAATCAGCTAATACTGCAAAGAAGAGCAATTGCCTTTCATTATAGAAATTGCATGAAACATATTTCCTGCAACCACGTGTACACCTAGAAGCGCGCGCGTCTCTATTCTGAAATAAGATAAAATAATAAATATTTGTCCATTCAGAGACACATTATACGGCAAACGACTTATTTATGAATAAGATATATATTAAGTGATGGGAAATAATAGAGATGGCGCAGCAATATTAGATTTACATTCTGATAATGGGCAGTTCAACTCGACGTGAAGGCGAAACTGTCTCTGTATACGCTATGAAGATACACAAAAGGGTGGTACACGTATAGCTGCCCTCATTCTTAACCTCGGAACGAGACGGAGGTGAATGGTCACCATCAGAACCCAGCCGCTCTACCCCCGGCGAAAAAGACACCGCTAGCCAGTGAATAGGGGCGCCTGAGTGAATCCCAGAACCAACTGGACACTTCGGAGAAAAGAAAAACCTCTTACAACTGCCGGGCTTCAAACCCCGGTTGGTCCAGCCCGTAGCTTAGTCGCTATACTGAAAACAGTGTCATTTCGTGAACACATCCCCGCACTTAAAATACCACGTTTATTTCAGGTCTTCTTATTATAGCGACATGAAAGTCTTGACATCGTTGCCACTTATTAGCTGAAAATAACCTCCACTCAGCAGGGCCGGATCCCGCGATTAAGAGCATGGATTAAGGTAAATTCATCACGTCTGAAACAAGCACTACACAGGCGACGGGGTTCAGTACGTAATTAGTCGAGAATTATTGGCTTCGGCTGTCGAAGAGCCGGAATTTAATCGCTAACTGTAATTCTCGCTAGAGAAAGACACACTCGCAGTCATATTGCAGGTCAGGCTTCGGATTAATCGCTTTTTGAAATTTTCCTCGAGTTCCTTTCTTGCCTTCCTTCGAATCCTTGCTCGGTTTTATTGAAAATTTTCCGCTCCCATCTGACGCTACATATAGCCCCAGAAGTTGAATAGCGTCCTTAAATATCCTGAAATCCATCAGCCATATTGTACATGTAATTTCTTGATTAAACATATGACGGCCCCCATGACATTATACGTCCTATATTCTTCTGAGAAGAGATGAGCAAAAGGACTTTCAATCACTACTACACTTGGACAATTATTTTCATCATTTGCAATATATACTGAAATAAGCTGTGTGTGTAGCTCTTAACATTAATTTATAACCTTGAAAATTTTAAGCCCCTGAAGGTGATCTAATACCGATCGAAACATGTCGGGAAAATTATAACGTTGTAAAAGTTGTAACACAGAGATATTAAAACGGTGCATTAGTTGTATAAGTGTTATAATTGAACAGCGATCATGCACGGAACAAACAATATAAAATCAATTATTCTATTGTAGAGATTGCTACAAGTTTCGGCTTATTCATAAACCACCATCAGGCACACGCTAAAAATATATATGACAAAAATCAGTTATATTCAACACATTAATTAAAATTGAGATATCAAACGCACATAACTTAAAATATATTTTTATTGTTGTAATTAGCAAAACTGCGTTAAATTACTATCCAATTATACGTTAAAATAATATATCAAAGTTATATGGTATGTTTGATCCATTACTTCTGCTAAAGACTTGTTCTGAGTTCGTCCTTTTGATGTGTACGTACAGTGACTGCGACCGTAACGTGGGTGCCTCGAAGGTATCTGTTTACTAACGCATCACAACGGCATGTCTTGCCCTAAGATTCATATGTCTGTCTTAACATGTACTTGTATTGTTGAAATAATTATTCACGAAATGCTAAACGTAATAATGTTAAGAATAATGAACTGCAGGGTTTATTAGTGCCAGTAAATACCAAAAGGAAGGTTGCATGTAGACGCCTACATACTGTAGATACGAACAAAGATTGTATCAATCTCTAACTCCATTCGCCATTTTATCAGTAACCAATTATTTATTTCAGAAGAGGAGTAATGCCACATTTGATATCAGCTTTACTAAGCTTGAGTTGTACATATATTAAAGTACTTGGATTAACGTATTTTTCCCTCGTCTCAAGACACTGGATATCGTTTTTCCCTTCATAGACCGACATTCTACACCACCTAACGAGGTTCTTTCTACTGCAACAAGCCATTTATATTCCCGGTTATCTTATCAAGTTTCCTGCCACATCCTTCGTTAACTCGAACTCATTAAATTGACGAAAGTTTAACGTTTTCCTCCCCTCTGTCTTAACAAGAATTTATGACCCAGATAGATTACTTATGTCAAAATATCATATTCAGACAGCCTAATATCGCCTTCACATCCACAAAGTTCTCTCCGACATTGCATATAGACGATTTTCATTAGGCTTACTGCAGATCGATGAAATGTTATTTCATAAAATTCCTAAAATATTACTGTTGTTTCCAAGCTATGACTAGTGGTTCATACAGTCTCAGGGTTACTCACAATACTGTAAAATTCAGACGAAATCGATCACTATTGCAAGCGATTCTGCTATTTCTTTTCCTGTCTCATGAGTCATGTTATTCAAAAGTCTTAGTGATTTTCGTACATAAACAGCTATAATGTGGCTCTACCTCGCCTTCCGGCGCCTTGCGTGAAGCGATATCTTCCCTTTAACAAGGATGTATAATAGAAATTGGTACTCGATTCAAATTAACATTTAACTAAGCTTCGGTAAATGGTTTAGCAATTCATGTTACATATTTCACACATTCCTAAAAAACACGCAAAACATTTACTTTCTAACCGTTAATTTTGTAACAAGTGCTCCTTCTCTGATAAAAGGAGCAGTAAATAAAACGACTATTTATTCTCCAGCTATGCTTGAGATCCGATCTCAGTACATGCCCACCTGTAACGATGCCGCATTTTATACAACTTCTAATTCAAAAGAGTTCTTATCTTCTAAGCGGCACGCCAAACTGAAAACATCGACACACAGGTACAGTAAGACAACTATGTGATAGAGTGTTTAAAATATGGAGCATACAAGCAACAATAATGCGTAATTTTTAATATCGTAATGCTGAAACTAGTGTCTGACATGGCACATGAAGTAAATCAACGAGTAACAAGAAAAGCACGCGCACGTTGTCTTAAGAATGGAAGATGCAAGTACCTTACTTCCTGGATCGTATTATTTTACAACGTTCCGTATGCGTGAGCATAAAACAAGTTTTCCAACTCTTCATATTTTTCTTACCATAGTCTAGAATTTATAAAACGGTAGGAAAATTAAGAATATACCAGGAATCATTAATAAATGACAACCTAGCACACACAGCATTAAGATTACAACTACATATTCTAAGAAGAGAGTATGCCACAGATATAAATAAATAAGAAAAAGGCGCAATTTTAAAATGTTCGAGATGAAACGCACAGGTAATAAAAAAGAGATCTACTCCGCGGTAGATTTTTCTATACTGATGCAGCAGTAAATTACAAACACAAAGCAAATCACTTAACAGGGCTATACAAAATCTCACTGCAAATATAACACCATCTTAACTATTACAGCAAGTGCCACAGGCGTGAGCCATATGAATTTCATTGTCAGAGGCACCAGTTTAGAAACAATGCACGATAAAGACTGAGCGATGACGTATGATTCAAGAGAATGGGTGAGTTTCCGGTCGGGGTTAATTTAGAAATCCTTTAAAGCAAGATGGTTCACTTAGCGGAATTAACCTAAGGGTGAAGCATCTAACACGTGGGGAAGGGAAGTGTGTTTCGCTTCACTCTTCCCTCCCCCACGTGTTATATGCTCCATAACTCTCATTCCTCTTAATCTGATTACTCCAGTAATATGTGATGTAGGGTACAAATCATGAAGTTCCTCTTTGTGTCATTTCTCCTGCTTCCTCTTACGTTACTCCTACCTTCATTCACCACGTCTCACCGTTATTATTTATCGCTTTCAACTGCTTACGATAAAACCCAACTCCCAAATTTAACTTAATTCTATTTCTATAAAATAAACAATTTCTCTTCTCCACAAGAGTCCAGACCGACCCAAGGGCCCACTCAGCCTTCTGTACAATGAGAACCAGAACTCCATCCTGGAACTAACGCGGCCGAAGCGTGACGTTGAACACCCGCCCCAATCTACTCATGAGTAGAGTTATCCCTGTACTCCCCACCCCTGCCTTCATGGCACGCAATGAAGGGCCTTACCCTTTACAAGCAGATCATAGCAAGGAAGGAATTCTAAATCAACGCCGACAGGAAATACAGCCATACTCGGATTTTATCCTGCATAGCAACACATACAGAGTCGTGGTCGCAAAATCTGAAAAAAAAAAAACGCGTCGAAGATTTAGGGGTATGTGAGAGTATAATATTCAACATGGTCATCATGAAATTCATTAAAGGCTGTGAACTGCTTTCATCCGCCTAAGGACTGCGACGGTCGACCCCAGTGGCCGCACAGTCTAAACCATGGGTCTCAGGCCGTTCGCTTTCTGGGACTGCGGGTTCGAATACCTCCGGCGGCATGTATGTCTGTTGTGAATGTTGTGTGTTATCAAATAGAGGTCTCTGCGTGGGGCTGTTCACTCGTCCAGAAAAGTCCTACCGAGTGTGGTGTGTCTCCCAGGTGACGGCGATTGTGAAGCCTCGAGAGTGAGGACGACCTGGCCCGTTAGGGGTTGTCGATCCATGGCAGAAAAAAAGACCGAGAAAAACAGCAGCCTCTTGCGAACACGGTGAACGATAAAATGTCATAAATTTCTCGACCAGCTGAGGAACTATCAGTTTCTCAAGGAGAACTCTGCACTTTCGAGTTAGGTAATAAGGTGGTAATAATAATAATAATAATAATAATAATAATAATAATAACCGGGGCATTTAAATAGAATTCCACGGCTTTAATATCACTTCCCTTGCCGCAGTCTGTAACTCATTCCTAGACATAGTCACATAATCCTTTTAAAAACGCACGAATTTTTATAACCTTAACTCCATAAATTCAGCTCACAATTTTCCTAATGTGTGCTCAGACTACATAAATTTAGTCGTTCCAAACATCACAGCGTAACAAACTGTTTAAAAGCACAAAACGTGTTACACATTCAAAACTGTCCATACCGTGTGCGTATGAACTTAATTTGTATTATCAGGAACAACTCGTACACAAAATTCAGAGTACATCAGGTTTAACATAAGTCCCGACATGTTTCGGTGCGGATCTACACCATCCTCAGGGTAACCTTTATGGAACACTTTGAAACTACTGAGGAAAATTTAATAATGCACCACCTGTACGACAGTGTGTTAAAAAACCAGTTTAGCATCATCTTCAGTGTTTTTAAGTGGTTTCTAAAGTGTTTTAAGTGCTTTGCTGGAGATACAAGTATGCGGATTCAGCGGTGCATCACCTGGACAGCAGCGATTTTAACGAACTTTTAGGTAACTAAACTGTGTTTTTCTTCAGTAGTTCCGAAGTGTTCTATAAAGGTTTCCCTGATGATGGTGTAGATCCACACCGAAACATTTCGAGAATTATGTAAAACCCAATATATTGTGACATTTTAGTGTATGAGTTGGTCCTAATAAAACAAATTAAATATGTTACACATATTTTAACAGCAAAGTCCCTACGTACTCCTCTGCTTGATGGCAACAGTCCTAAGAGCAACTTGACAACTGCAGCATTTGCCAGCAGTTCATCACTTGCTAATATCTGCAATACACAGCTACGAGATATCAAGTTAATACATCTGCTAAATCTCAGAAACATTGTGGTGGCATTTTAAATATGAAGTTTCTTCAGGACCCTTGGTAATTCATCACGTATATTACGGTAACGACAAAGGCAAACGTAAAGTTCTTACTGTGCACTCCATGGAGACAGAAGGGAGGAAACAGATATAGTTCCGTGCATTCTTAACTGGATATCAGATGAGTGTAGATGGCCCGTTTCACGTCCCTATTTCATTACCCCGGGGATAATATCCTAGTACCGATTGCATAGAAGAACGAGTCTGCATCCTCAAGGACAAGAAATGGTGCAGATCTCAAGGCCAAATTAATTAAAAGTGATCTCAGATTAAATCAGAACATAAAGAGAAATGTCCTGCAATTTGGAACACTATTTTCCGAAAGCATTCTTTTTGAGTTTGCGTTTCTCTTAATTATTTATGTGCATTTAATTCAGATATAGTTTGGTTTACACATAAGCACTTTCACTACGGCCCTTCCGGCATACGGCCAGAATATATTTGTTTTTAATTCTTTACACTTCCATTAGACAGATATGTTAAAAACAAAATTGCATATCTCAAGGATGTTAATATTGTGAGTCATGTAACAATACTTCGAACAACCTCTTAGCTTTTAATGAAAAGCAACAAAACTCGTTTTGAGGTGCACCTAAATTAAGCAGAAACCAAAATACGAGTACAATGCGCCAAAATCTTACTGTCGATCCCATTCGACAACAATTCAGGGTTTAATTAACATCCGCTAAACTGTTTCCGAGATGGACTATGCGGACAATCATGCAGACAGCCAAACACACAAGGTGTCCCAATTATGAATTCTTAGTAAATAAACCAACAAATCATAAAACGTATTCTACGGTTAGTTACTAAAATTTTACAAATAAAGGAGGGTGATATATGATATACTAAAAGCACTCTCAATTATGCCCATATCTTGTGTATATATTACAAAGAACACGATTAAATGGACCGATTTCTTACAAATACTTTAACGAACTTAAATGGTGCTCCTTTCACGTACCCTAAAACTTTACTGTAATATTCGCAAATTATTACTTCCCTTATCACAAATTTAAACGTAGATTGTGCGAAGCATTAAAAAAGCAATATTTGCACTGTCACGGGTGTGGTATAAAAGTCAGCAAGAATTCAGATACACTACACTCAGGTAACCCATATATAGATGTTGCGTTATATGACGCAGGGCGGCTTGAAGACCGGCCTTTATTATAATTAATTGCCACTGCCGTCCCGGTATCGCCGTCGCACATACCTGGGGCGCATGAGATAAGGTAATCACTTACTGCATAATTACTCTAGCACTGTGCTGATAGCATCACCAGGCCTTGATGTGATACTGGCGAACTTGTGTAATACATGACCAACAATTCATAAAACCAATCAGCAAGGACACATAACTCCAGCCTTGCTAACCACTCTCACACATTCGCCAACCACCAATACCACTAAATCATTGAGTTGGAATAATCATTTGTGTGTGTGTGTGTGTGTGTGTGTGTGTGTGTGTGTGTGTGTGTGTGTGTGTGGTGATGCATGCGATTGTATGGATATTAGAATTATCTGGAAAGTGCTGTGTTATACTGTTACCTCTGTGATGCAGCATTTCATTTATAATACTTCACCGAGAATGTCTCGCCCAGCAGCATCGTAATGTCACGTGGTATTAATACCAGTGTTCATATTCAATTCGGAATACAGGACAATAATTTATACTGTCAGTACTACCGACTGTTCAAATTACTGAATTTTTAAAGCGATGTACTGGATTGAAATCTTGATTTCATTGTTCCTTTGTTAACACGTGTGATACAGGCCAACAACTAATTGAACATGGAATTGCTTCCCATCAGATCATAAATGCTATTACACACACACACACACACACACACACACACACACACACACACACACATATATATATATATATATATATATATATATATGGAAAGTACGGAGTTAAAAGTAACCTATTTGACAAACAGGTCCCGGATAGCATAGCCGGTACACTGACAACCAGAAAGATTTAGTTCGATTGCTGGCAGGAGAAAAAGTTTCTGTCTAGTCTAAAGGGTCCACACCGGCGAGTTGGCCCACTAAGGCTCCTTTGTAATGAGTGCCGGAGATTCTTCCTCAAGGGTTAAAGCGGTCGTGACGTGAAGCTGACAATTCACTTGCTTCTACTGCCGAGTTTGCGCGTGATCAGAGCTACACCTATACCCTCCTGCATGACTTCATGGCGTGTAAAGCGACAAACTTTTTCGACAAATGGTTAGTTAAATATTTTATAGTGTAAAAGAGGAAATCCACAACACTTTAAAACTTTTGAAACAAGGACAGGAAAGCTGTCAACAAATACAACTCATCTTACCCCACAGAGATCATTCATAACATTAGAACCAATGCGTATTCTTAGATTTTTCTAATTTTTGCAAAGTTTTTATTGCAAATTCTGTCCAACTCTGAGTCTGAATGCGTTCTTAACCTTAGCTACAGTGTGTTTACATCACGCAAGACTTTAGATTTTTACAGCAATATTAATGAAGATTTAAGTTTTGTAGGATGTTACGCCGTGTCGATTGGTGAGCAGCTACCGACGTTTCGTAGGAGTGTAGTGGCTTCACCTTTGATTGCCTGACTTTCAAGGTCCTTCCTAACATTATGTTGCTTCAGGTAAGATACTTTCTTTGAAGAAACTGGAAAGCACGACCCGATTGAAAAACAGGAACTAAAAATGTCATGTGGCCGAGCTTTTATAACTGAAAACTACACGCAAAGAAACAAGTCGTAATTTGCCAAGTAGCACAATGCATTCTACCAAATACCATGCATAAATGGTAAGCTAACCACCCCAGCAGTTTTTGTAGACCACGCGAAGGAACACTTCATGTTCCAATATATCTAACTTCGTCCAGTCTTTTGCAAAACCCGCCTCTGGAAACAAATGTGCTTGTATGACTTGGAAAAAATTTTACTTCTATTTTCTTAGCTTAGTTTATGGAGCATTTATATGTTGTTGTCCTAATAATATGCCTTCCGCCTAAAACAGGGCAGGAGAAGCGAGTGTTAAAAGGATATAAATTGAAAACAGAAGATGAAAAGTGGCACGGATTCCCTACTACGTCTTCGTGTCCTTATTTAGACGCATGTATTTTTTTAAATAGCGTAGTAAGTCATTTGTTTTAATGGATGTGCTGGGGCTGTAAACCAACGTTTCTTCTCGCTTTAGACCAGCTTGTTAATTAACAAAAAGATCCAGAGAGCAGAGTAAAATGAAATGTTTCTAGAGTCATTTTTTCCGTGTTAATTAAAGATAATGAACTATATGCGTATGATATATAGAAAAAACTGAAACACGCTTCAAGGTACATCAAAACTCCTCCATACACAATTTTTCAGTGAAAATTCCTACCTACAGCTCGAAAAATATCAGCGACAACACTTCAGCAAAACAGGACATGCAAATAACATTAAATTATGGGAAAATTATTTTATAGGTCAATACAGAGACAATAATGATGTAAAATATTTACGGGCACCATAAGCCACCTCTCAGATTTAAGACTGCAAATAAATGTTACGAGAAAATTAGTACCTTCCACAAACTTTCAGGATATTTCTTCTATTTATTTACGTATGTATTAAATAACAATATTTCAAATAGGAGAAAATAGGCGATTTGGTATCTTATCCTGTATTTGTACTCTATATACCACATTTCACTCTTTCATATTTGACCTCAAAATTACACAGACTATACAACAGCGCACATTTCTTTTCACAGCCACTCATTACTCGAAACACTTTCTGATAATTCTGAGTTCCAGGCCATTCCGATAAAAGAATGCTCATAAACAAAATTCGGCCACATTCAGTCATAGTCAGTGATGTGCCATATTTACGCATTCATGTATAATCTCTCTGTACTCTTCTATGAATCACATCTCTTCTGCCTGATACTGATTTTTGCGTCGCGCCACAAAGGCGCGAAGCATTTTGGACAAAAATTATTTATCCGTAAAAAGTGAATAAATTATACCATCAATAATGATAACGTCATCTTTATAATTCCATCGAATTTTACTTCTAGTTCACATTTTATATCAATTTTGCAAATTTCAGATTTTAAGCCACGTTTTAAATATAAATTAATAAAACAGTATTGGGGTTTTGAAAGTCCACTGAAATGTTTTAGAAATACGTTCACATAATTCGTTGTAACGGGCCAGGGTCCGTAGTTCAAGCCTCTGACTAAGCTTCAAACAGATGAGACGATAAGCTGTGTGTTTGGCTGTTAGGCAGTTTATTCAATGACATATAAATTAAATCAAAATTGCACTATTCAAAATTTGGAATGTGGAGTAGGGTTTAGCAGTTAAAACCTCTAATTGCTCTACACACTTAATCTTCTACGTCATTAGGATGGGTAGAGTTCTAACACGCTTCACTTCCATTAAAAGCTTAACATCATTTACTTGTCACAGAGACAGATACGTTGTACGCAGGTAAGTGGTTCTTGTATTCGGAAAGGTATCTTCGGACGGGTTATTATAATTCGACTCAACTGTACGAGAAATACAACCGTGAAGGAATACTTCCAAAGAAATAAAAACACTTCTGCGATATATAAAACTGCTCGCGTAAGTAACAATTTTGTAATCACTTTTTGTTAGCATCTTTGGAAATATTTACAGTCCTGTATCTTTAAATTGCTATACCCTGCAGATCAGAAGTTACGTACCTTCAAGGCATATTCCCACTGTAGCTACAGTGACTCTTCCTCTTAAGGCATGTGCTATTAAGGGGAATATTTTAATATGGATTTCGGTCGAAATGTATGAAGCAGAATTTCAAAATTTATTAATCACTTGGGAAATAAGGGAATTGAAAATTACCACAGACCGAATTTAATTGTTTCTCTGGTGCCATGTACAGGGGAGCAAAATGTCAGGTTGGATGTAGGCCTACCGCGAGAAAAATAGACTTTGTACACCGTACATTGACACAACCCAATTTGCGTGCGCATATAATTTATTGCACCGCCATCCTCTGTGCATCCCTGTTTTTATTGGAAAATCGACGAACACTCTTTTTTTTACTGTCGCTGTGATAGATGAGTGTTTAAACAGGATCGTACGAGTTACATTAATCATTATTTTCCCGACCAGAAAACTTGAGTAGTGTGTGGAAGGGAGGAAATCCTGCTACCCAATTCTACAACATGAATGGCGGCTGTAGTGGAAATGTCTACCATCCCATGGCATCTATCATGTTGCGGTGGGGAATACCTGGTGCATTCAGTTTTGTAAAGGATATGGCGCGTGGCAGGGGGAGTGGCTGGGGAACAAGAGAAAGATGGAGGCGGAAATGTGGAAAAAAAAGTAATCAAAGAGTAGATTAATTAGAACATTCCCCTTAAACATTTCGAAAACAGCTACGATTCTGTAAGATACAAACACTCTGTACTGTTACTCAGAAAGGATGGGAGACAAAAGATCCATTCCAGTACTAATTAATACAACAACAGTAACAGACAATTATAATATATACAATTGTATATGCAGTACAGCACCTTTGGTTCATAAAATTGACGGTTTTAAGATTTCTGATGATTTACAAAAATGTCTCACACTTGCAGATATTTTTCTCCGCGTATGTTGAATTAATCCCTAAGACTGCTACCAATAAAGAAGTGTCATATATTCTTTTAAATAAGTTACTGAATGATACACGGTGATTCATAAAAAATATTATGATATCGTTGTAGCGTATCTCGTTTACATGTGTGTTATGGCTACATAATCACACGCAACAAATAATTTGTTGCACTTCATTTTGCTCAGAACAGTCATGATCTGCTCCAGTCTAACAGATATTATCCGGAAAAAATGTACAAATACATGTTAGATTTTTCATTCATCTCACAAGCATGATCGTCCAAATAGTTTATTTACGTTCATTCATTAATCCATTTTCTCCCATCTCTAAACTTCATGGCGTGACTGGAGTTCTTTCATAACCTTATTCAATTGGCTCATATATAGAGATACACGATTCTCCGCTTATCTTTGCGAAAGCGAAGCATAACGTGTACCGAATGCAATGAATACAATATTAGTTGGAGCCCAAGCTATGAGCGGGCAGGTTCTAATGTCGTTACTACACAAGCGAGACGCGTGCTGTAAAACTTAAGGGACCTTCTTTGCAAATTCGGTGCACACGTACAAGCACAAGCGAGAAAGATCAGTCTAAATGCACAAGCAGTTCGATTAACATTTGTATTTCACATCCGTTTTTGTTTTCTGATATAACAAGAGCATTGCCACGCACGGGATGTGCCTATGTCAGTTTTATAATAAGTAATGGTAAAAGATAAAGCTATGCTTATACAGGCCTGGCCTCCACAATTTCTAGATAATTGGCACATGAAGTAGGCAATGTTTTCAGCCCTATGCACCAGTCGCCGTTACTCCGTTAAGACATCCCTGGTACTCATTTCTGTCAGAGGATTAGCCGACCCCAGGGACATAGTGCAGCGGGATCCCATGACCCCATCGGGAAAAGAACCCGCGACCTTCCGGCTTGTAGCACAATTCCTCAACCAAATGCGACACCGCGTGCCCCCATGACCCTAAAGTAAAAAGCACCAGTGTCGTCCTTACTCCACAAGCTCGAGTGTTCGCCATGTTAGTGCCACTAATTGTAGGAAATTATACAGTACGGCTTTGGAGTGCCTTCCAGTAGTACGGAGTTCACATAAATGTTCTTGAAAATCGACGAAATATTGTGAGATTTGGAATAGGAGGGATATACGCCAATACACATACATATGTATATATATTTATATAGTATGGTAATGGAAAGATCAAAACGGTAAATCCAACCGGAACACAAATAGACCCATCACGTAAATTGTTTTTATATTTAAAAATTAATGTTGACTTGCTCCAAACCGTCAAGTACTTCAAATATCTTCAAACACAGCTTCATAAAAAGTGTATTCAGTTTTTATAAATTTAACTCCTGATACATTATCCTACTATAGCCACTGATTTTCATATACCATGCACATTACAGTAATTGTTATTGGCTTCATCCCGATTGTTTCTCGTGTGGTTGATCTACCATATAAAGCAGTCGAGGCACTGGAAGTGAATGATAACAGAACAAGCTTCCGTTGTTCAAGAGGCAGGATATCATACCCATAAGACATGCAATTACTGTGACCCCACAAAATGTAATGGCGATGGCGGTTAGTATCGGTAGAATAACATCTGGTAATGTTTGCAACAGGACCACAGTAGCTTGGAAAACATTGCCTCCACAGTACTGCATATTTGTTTCAATTATGCCCTCTTTTGCTTTATTTCCTACATTGTGTGGACAATTATGAAAGAGTAAACTATATCTTATTCTTCTGTGTTTCCAAGGTGAGGTACGTTAATTTTCGGAAATTCAGTAACTGGTATACTCGTATACACATATAAATAATACAGGCTTGTAAAGCCCAGTCACAAAAACAAATCACTTAGTCTAATCATTATATGACGTCAGTCAGAAGAGAAAAGGGAGGGGGGAGTGGGAAAGACCAACTGACGGCGAATATGTGATACAGACGTGATGCAAGTAACATACACTAATGTCTTTCGCAATTGTGTATTCAGAACTCCAGGGTTTTGGGGATAATTCATATTAACACAATACCTTACCAGCTACTAACTAGCTAAATTAAAATCGCCATTTTTAATTAATCTTGCCTTAGCAGAAACACTATTTACAATAACTTTAAACACCAACAAATGCACAAAGAGTTTATTCTCGTCAATTATAACTCACTCCTACATGTTTCGACCCTGCTGGGTCATCTTCAGGGAGAAACCTTCCGTTGTCGTTACACTACGTTGCACTATACAGTTTAGCGAGAATGTGCTGTTGACTGTGCACTGCGCCGTTTATGGAGGCGTGAACTCTTTTTAAAGAGTTCACGCCTCCATAGTGCAACATAGTGTAACGACAACTGAAGGTTTCTCCCTGAAGATGACCCAGTAGGGTCGAAACATGTAGGAGTGAGTTATAATTGACGAGAATAAACTCTTTGTGCATTTGTTGGTGTTTAAAGTTTTTGTATAATATAGTGCACGGACATGGAACACATTAAACTATTTACAATGTCCCATTTTAGAAAACATCACTACCCTAATCATCTTTTAAAAGTTCTGATGTTATTCGTACTGTTTGTTCCATGATGCAATTTGTTCTTACAATATATTTTCTGTGTGTTTCTGTCTGTGATTTGCTATTTGACGTATTTTCCCATATGTTCCTATGGTATCATTCTAATTGGCCTTATGGCTGTTAGGACAGCATATTAATATTATACAACCGAATCAGTACAATTATTATTATTATTATTATTATTATTGTGACATTAATGCTTCCTGTAATAAGGATTACAGCTAAAATTGCTCATTATTTTGGAAACGAGATAATATCAGTTGCATCAAATTAAAAATTTCCAAAAAGGCTCAATCGTTCACTCTGTTTCTAGGTTCTGTTTAACATGGGCCACTATTTGCCATAACACATGACTTTTCAAAACCAACGACTGCATGTCTGTATATATCTAAACATTTCTTACTCAAGTTTTTTCGCTAGTCCGTTATCTCCACATCTTGCCAAGAGTAATTTACCTGGCGTTCTGGTCATTCGATGCGGGATGTACTGCGTTCCCTGTGACGCTCTTTGTCGTGCTTTACAGGGTTAACAAAGGCAAACTAGTATCTCCATTTAGGAATACTAACAAGTCACTGTCAGAATTTAGTGAAATAAATTGTTGTGAGGGTTCGGAATGTAGTTAAATAAACCGTAAGTAAAAGCAAAAAAAGACACAGAGACCACACAAGATATGTGACAGACATCAACAGGTCTGTGTCACTTGAAAAGACGCCTACATAAATTTGGTTAAGCTGAAGATATGACCTATTGCATACGTTAAAATTCCAAGAAAGTGACCTTACACGTATATCACTATTGCAAGCCCCTTGAGGGAGCCCAGTTCGATCACTTTACACCTCACCTGTTGAACCATATTTACTATCGTAAAGTACAGACAAGTTACGTATTGCAATACATACAAAGTGCAGGCTTATGAAGAGGGACGCACAACAGAACATCACTGTTCACAAAGGGCTGTTGGATACTCATCGTTTTCTAGCCAATGCTAATTCTAAGAAAGACAGTAGAAATTGACTTATGGATTTAAATTCCCATCGGAATCCATACTGAAAAAACACGGATTGATAAAACGGGCAAAAGTGCGTAACCATACGTAAAACAACAGCACAACATCTGACCCTAAAGACTCGTACATAACTAAGTTAACTGCGAACATGTGACGCTGGAAACCATAACAGATACGTAAATCGACGAAAATAACAATTTCCACAAACGACTTACCGATATCCTGAGGCTAAATATGTTTCAATTACAATATTTTTATAACATACTACATACAAATTTTGTTTATGGTATTTATTATTATTTACTGCTTACATATTTTACTGACACATTTTGTGCTTGTTTTCTTGCATTTAATTTATTTTATTGTTTCCCCACTTTCCCATAAGATACCAAAGTAAAAACGAAGCATTCTTGGGGTACATTCTAAAGAAGTACTACGTACCAATTAGACGCTACAATAATTGGGGGGCCATTTTCTTATTACTTTTACGAACAGTGCTGATTCAATTATTCTTGTGAGGACACGTTTAATACGACAGTTCTTCTGTATCTCCTGCAGTGGAATGCAAGTTATGAAAAGTAAGCACACATCGGTTATCACCGCATAAGAATCAGCGTAATTTCTAGTATATCGGCCCAACAATGCACTCTCGGGGATCTGCGGAAATATCTATCAAATATCTTACTATAAATCCATGACTTATGATCCCTACCTTAAGGCAGAGCTAAAATGAACGGAAATGAATGTACGGCCTTCTATCCATGACACAACGTTGATTTACTTTGTGCAACTGTTTTAGCACACGCAGCAGAAGGGTAGGCTGTTCGCGGTGACGTCGTAAGAACTATCGTCCTAGAGAAAATTAGGTCAGAAGTGAACACCTAACACGTAACATGTGCGTCAGCCGGCATTATCATAATAGCTATAGTGACTGGACAACGAATTAGACGACCGAGGAATCGTGATTCCATTCCCAGTATAGGCACAGATTATCTCCTCTCCTAAGCAACCAGGACGGCTCTCAATACCACCCAGCCACACACTGAATGGCTAAGTCTCTTTTGTCGGGATTAAGGAACGATTCACATTATACGGCACGGCACACGACACGACATGGCACGGCAAAATATTCTTCTATGGTTTTCGCATGCTCAAATCCACATTAGTCCGTCACCGACAGCTAACGACAAAGACAGGGTCGCTGGGATTGACAGAAGAGAATATTTTGCCTGTCTATCAACTGACGGTAGATGTGAATGCACGCTGGTTTTTGTCGTGTCGTGTCGTGTCGTGTCGTTGTCGTGCCGTATAATGTGAATAGACCCTAAAGCGGCGTAGGCGTAAAACTTTCTGCTTACCTCTACGCAATGCCAAGATTAAGAATGAATGGAGCTACAGCTCCACTCTCCTATAAGAAATTGTAGGGTGCGCAGGGACGACTTTACCTTTGCCTTGTAATAATGTAGTCATTGACCTTCCTGTTATAACGAAATTCACTATAACAGTGAGAATTTTAACTAATAGTGTCTTTAGTTCTTTTCCCTCTATTAACACGTTTCGAACACCGTTTCAGATGAATGTCTGAGCAAAACATTAACGGATAAAAAGTAATACAAGGCTTCAAAAAGCTCTATAACAATAGGTTTGCGTTGTACTAACCACCAAATACTATTACAGTGACTGCACGAAATGAATGAAAGGGCTGGGTAATTTACTACGCAGGCGTGAAAAGGGAAATGAAAGCAGAATTTTAGTCGTCAAACCCATGGATTATCAGGTGATATATGGGAGGCTAATACGGAAAAGAACTTAAAAAAGAACACTGTGTGTGTGTTGACTGGATTCATCTGGCTCATGATGAGGACCAACAGCGGGATTTTGTTAAACGGTACCGAATCTTCTGTTTTCATACAAGATGGGAAATGTCTTGACTGGCTGAGCGACTATCAGATTCACAAGAAGCACTCCGCCTTATGGAATTAGTTAAGTAGTGTATTATTCGAGGCTTTATAAATGATGTACTTTGGAAGCAGCTGACGCAATCTATAACCTAACCGCGAGAGACAGGCCGTTACTGATAACGTGAAGACACTCCTTCCTGTTGGAATTGAAGATACGTACAACTGCTGACGTAATATTGTGTCCTCAATGGAGTAAACACACCTAGACACTCCAGTGTGAGGGAAGACATTCGGACCCGTCCCAATAGTATGACAGCAATGCTGAGACGAAGAGCTTGGGGACGAAAAATGGATTACACGAGACAAAGAGATTGATTAATGGAAGTGGATATCGGTTTAAGGATACACCGAGAACGTGATTGATTGAGGGGAAGGACGGGAAAAGAAACAGACGAAGAGATGAAGAAGAAAGTTCGTGCATAAGGTAGGAATAAGAAAATAAAAAGTAGAGAACGCTGGGGACTACGAAACGAGAAGTTTGGGACAGAGACGGTGAAAAAGAAAGTCGGCACCGATTTTTCAGATCAATATTTCTGAAATGATACTAGAGCAAAGGCTTGTCCTACTGGAAATTTTCTGAGCGACGTCAAGTTTCGTTTTATTCCTAGCAAAGTGATTTTTTGTATCAGACTTTTCGAGGGCCGGGGGGAGGGCGAGGCGAGAAGTTTTACAAGAGAATAGATTTAGACAGCTCTACACGTTCGCAATTGCCTTCTCTCCACCTATCCTTTCTCCCTCTCACTCCCAAATCTTTTTCTGACCCTGTATGATTTTGATTTACGACATTCTCACAGCCTGAACACAGAAGGGTCCTTAACGCTATCTTTCTTTTTACGAGATTAAATTCTTGTGTTACGAGTAGTGTCGATATTGCAAGTACCTATATGCGACACAATTCGACTATATTTTACGTTCTGTATTTCAAACCCCACACCGATTTTGAGGCCAAGAAGTACTGTATCTTTTTCTCGACAACAGAACTGACCGAAGAATGGAACAGGTTGACTTAAACGACTTCCGTTTAGGAACAGGTGCAGTTAACTGATGCTACCGACAGCCATTAATTTGATGGACTAGGATTCGTAGAAGAAACAGTCCAAACAGATCTTTTTTTTCTAAATAAAGGAAAAGAGTCGCAAGTTGTCAAGTTCTGGCCTACAGAAAATCACTTACGGAATTGGTTAGACCCAATTCAATTTCATAAGCTTATATACGGTACTTTTGTTATACAGCTACTTAAAATTCAAACGTCACAATATTTCATTTAAAATCATCTATAATTCAGAAAGTATAAGTTTATATATGAGTCACTGGTCTAAAATAGAGTTAAGAAGAAGAAGGACAGCCTCTACAGTAGCTCACACAACGGACGTACATAAAAGATGGACTGAGTTCTCCAACTTCCATGATTCAATGAATTAATCATACACAAAAGTTCTGTTAAAGTTCACTTACAGCCTTTGTATCCGTATGTCCGAAAGACGACGTGAGTTATGACGTTAGTAACAAAAAAATTCATTTTCATATTCTGATTTGTGTTATTCCTAGGCTAATATGTTACAACGGTGGCTATTTCTAATGGGCTACTACAATAAAAAAATGTGCTATATCGTACTTCAAACTCAAAGCGTTCGTTTAAATGCAAGCACAAAAGTAGGTCAAGGCTACTCGTACAAATTTGTCTGTCAGTTCTATTCAAATTCAAAATTCAGTTATGAAAATATACATCGTATTGACGACACGAGGGCGGAGGGTGGGGGGACGGCAGTTCGTTTACGACTTATCGCCGAAAGTGGCATTCCTACTGGTACCATTCCTAGTTCGTAACAGGAAGGTCACCTGTTAAAATCCTAAAACCGGCTATTCTGAGATTCACCGTGGTTTTTCTCAGTCTCCCACATAAATGCTGATTAATACCTCAAAGTAAACCAGGATCCCATTCTTGAAATTCCTTCTCAATTCATTATTTACCAATTATCGCACAATTCAATGCTATTATATAGATAGACTTCCCTTGGAACAGCGTCATTAAATAAACCACAAATTAATTAACCAAGTCACGACCTGTCACACGGAATGAATAGAAGTGGATGCTCAGAAAATATGGTCACACAAATGGAACGGCAATTTGTTTCACTACGCGTCACATAAAACAGGGTGTAATAAGACACCAATAAGGATTTAACCTTACAACTGGAACAGCAATAAGAATGACATCAAATGTATTTGTTCTTACGTGAAACCACACGAAAACGGATTAACTTAATGGATACTACTTCCTTCAACATACAACATCGTAAACGATTATTTTCACGTGAATTTACAAGAAAGAACCATCTGGTTACATGCTTGCATGAAGTGATAATGAGCAAGTTTGCGAAGCCCTTTGCAGTCTCCACCATCTACTTTTTCCCAAAGCACTCAGCTCTTTAGGGCGTGACTTTAAAAGCTTTCTTTAGCAAAGCTTGTCGAATGATATATGAGTCATAACACAATTGCAACTGCCCCTTCATACCACGCCTATACTTCAGTCTCTTCCTATACTGAACATATCAGTGTCTGCTTTAAATGGTTTCACAACGCACTAAAATCCTTCTTATATATTGCTTACGTCAGCACTTTAACTGAATTATTAGGAGCAGAAGTGGGCTGCATGTATTACCAAGCATAGGTTCGACTCTAACACACTCAAGAGAGTTCGGAGTTTTGGACGTGACAATATCTAGCTTAAGTACATTCAGCTTATTCACATCATCGCGTGTTTTACAACCGGTTCTTTGGAATTATTCATATTCATATTCATATTATTATTATTATTATTATTATTATATAATAAAATAACAGGGCTATGATAAAAATTACTTTTTCAATACTTTGTTAAAATAAAATATCTCCTTCCATACAGGTGAGCAGGGTACAGAGATATATGCCTTTATCAGCCTTAAACTCCGTCCGGCTCCGCACTTTTGTACGCAAACCCGTAGACAGCATTTACGCTAACGCCTGCCTAAGAACGAATTTCCGTTTCTTACAGGTTTATATTCTATAAACGTTCTTACGAAATAACAAATAAATGAAGGCTCGTGTAGCTACAAGGTCAGTCACCGCTACCTTTCCGCATCTCTCAGTGGTCACAAGCCTTGTAACCTTTTATAATTAATTCGTTCCTCTACCCAATCATTTCAGCATCATCCTAAAATTAATTCCGTACCCTGAAGATGGAGGCAGCACGTTCCTCCGAAACGTCATAACAACTTATCCTACACGGTTTACTGACCCAGAAGACTGCACTTTGGGCAATAACTGCCGTAAAACACTGAAAACTTTTACGCACGCATTCTAGTTAAATATAACTTTATTACAATTTATTATAAAAATAGTCTAATAAATATTCAGTGATGTTTTTTCTGCACCGTACTAACCGACTAGGGTTTGTAAAGGAGACACATTTTATTTCCTCTGAATTAGAGTATGTAGTATTTATACATCATGCAGATGAACTTAATGCTCCAAAGACTCTGAAATTAGTTATTCTATGCGTGGTTTAGAACAAAGTTACTGCCTTACTTGTCCTTATAGCAGTATCATCATAAGGAAGTATGGAGCGGTGGATGTTAAGCTCTTAACTTCGGCACTAGAAGGAAGCATGTCCCCCAGAGAATAAGCCTTCGGTTCCAACTGGATAGAGGCAAGGTCGATTTCTAGGGCCGCTCTGGACGTGATGGGGAAATAAAAACCCCTACCCCTGCTAGAAATCCTTACTCAGCTATCGAAAACATATAATTTTCAAGCCATATCTTAAAATACTCCAAAGTAAGAAGCAAGATGAAATAATCAGGCTATCTAAGAATAATGTCATTAGGGCGCGTTGTGGGAGAAAGGCAAAATTCCACACAAATTTTCAGCATCGATGAGAATGGCGGTGAACGGTAATCTACACATCTCATCGACGGTCACGTCTGAGACATGAATCCCCTGTACGCATTATAATGGAGCCAGTACAGATGCCTAAACATGGGCCGTAAAGTGTTTGGTCTGTCACTTTACTATGAGGTGAATTTGACTGCTAAATTAAATAAAGCATCACTAGTACTAGGAACAACAACTGAACAAGAACCATAAAAACATACCTGTTCCCTCCGTTTGTACGTTATGTGCCTCCTCTCTTCACTGCCATACTATCCATTCGCAGTCCTGTTAAATTAAAGAGGCATTATGGTAATGAGCTTATCTATATGATGTGCCTGTATTTTTACACACAAGCAAAACTTAAGGAGGAATGTACTGCTGCGACGTTGTACGGTAGCTGAAGACTTTCTAACATTCCTACGCCAGCTGCCCTGTGCCACATAAATCCTGCGACGTAGGACACGAGAACTGAACAGACTCTGCTAGTCCACATCTTCGTCAGTCTACTCTTAGATATGGTGCTTTTTCAACACTTCTTGGAAAGTTCTCCTCCTCGTTCCACGCAGATATGGCAGGAGTGTTCTGCTGGATTGCACTGTACCAGTCGCCATCCACAATACTTGTTGCCAATCCAGAGAAATTCTGAGGAAGATTGGTTCCGCATCTAATAAGTGTCAATGATGTGGCCGGATCGCACACCTTACACAAGACACGTGGCAGTCGCAGCAGCTATATCCCTCTCTGTTTGCGAACAACACCGCTCCCTCTTCGAAAACAGACCATTCCACGTAAACACTATGTTAGTTTTAAGTGGCACTGGATAGTGTGTGAATGTTATGTATGTTCTTATGATGGCTAGTAGTATCTCTTGCTTCCCTGCCCTATGCATCTGATTTCAACTTCCCTCACGCATATGGCAGAAAATTTATTTGCTAGACCCGTACTTGTGGGTGATCGATTGTGGCGATTTACAAGCCGTACGTTTCTGGACTTTAATACTCAGATCAGTTATTGGATAGCGATCCAAGCTTCGACAAGAAGTGAAGTAAGATGTTATGGACTATCGGAAAAGACACTACCAGGCATATTGCTTGTACCCAGAGAACGGACTGCGAACGCATGTAACATCCATCTACATGCAAGCTCGTAACACTTTCGCGCTACGTACTTCTTTAAATTTACACGAAATTTAAAACAAGCTTCAATTTATAGGCCGATATAAACAAAGCAGCAGAATATAGAGTGAAAATATTAGTTTAACGTGGATGAGTTTTCAGAATTAACACAATCTTCATTTACTGGACTCGAGTTTGTGCATAACGACCGACTATGATATAAAATATCGGCGGTTTCCTTACTATTTGCAGAAATATAGCCCACGATGGGGAATATAGAAATTAAATTTTCAGGAAAAAAATAATTACACGGAAATTTAATTCCTGTTTCTGGAAAAGAAACTATATCGCCCAGACAGTAAGCATATCCAAATGGCCATCTGTACGCCCTACGTGTACAAGACAGCATCAGCCAGAAACAAGAAAGGTGCTGGAGGTTCGGTTAGAACGCGCATCAACGATGTTCTGTATCACTCTAGTGAGTCCTTCCACCTGCTCGTAAACAACGCTGTAGCCGATAGAAATATCGTCATACTGAAACGCTATTTTCAGCAGATTTGATTACACGTGATCACAAAAATCGGATCACTTTAATGCTCTTGGTCGGTGCATTCTATCAAAGTAGAAGTCACGCTTAACCTTTCAGATCATCATCATCATCATCATCATCATCATCATCATCATCATCATCATCATCATCATCACTAAAAGCTGGAAAGCATCTAACGGAAAGTTTCAGCTCTATGCTTCAGTCATTTTTTCTTACGTTCCTTATAATTATACTTAGGTGTTTGAGTTTCTGAAGTTACGTACTTCACAACTTAGAAGGCATCACTTTGATGCCCCTTTTTATTCATGCTTTCGTGGGATCAAACTTTGTCCTTCCTTGTTCGATACGAATATTGTCAGAGTTCCCTCTCGTAGTATTAGAACTACACCCTTCGCTACACGCAAAACAGCCGCAAGTTTAGTAGTGATACATTTACTAAACAAATTAGTATTCGGAACTATATTTTACGTTAGTAGCACGTTCACTTGAGCTGTGACTTTCAATTTTCAGCTAACTTGTTATTAATTTACTTCGCATGTGCGATTTTTTGTTGACTGTTGTTTTACGTTGTTTGTGTGTGTTTATTCGTATAATTTGTATTTTGATAATTTCGTGTTGCTTTGTTACTAGTCCCTGCGCTGTTAAGCTAGCACTTTAATAAAAATAATTGTATTATTAATATTATTATTTTAACTATTTAAATCCCAGTGGCAACTTAAACGTCCTGCTGTAATAATAAATAATCCTATATTTTGCCCCAGAGAGTATTTGTGGGCGGCGTATGATTCTCACAATAGACACTGATTATTTCTCCACACAGTTAAGCGACTGGCAGCTTTAATGTACATAGGCAATATTCTCTGTGAGAAGCAAATGAATTTCTTCATGCAGTTTGGATGAATGTCAATTTTCAAAGTGTTAAGCCTACCACACTACAAATGATAATCAAAGCTAGTTATGAGTAAATAACATACTACTCACAGCGCTAATTTCTGCCATCTCTTTCTGTGCTTTCACTTCTCAGGTAAATCAAATTTCTTTACCTTCCCTCGCACAGTGGAAGAGTCAATATCTGAATACTTATTCGCCCTACCAACTCAGCACTAACACCTCCCTTTCACTGAAAGCGAGAAGACCCCTCCAGATGATGCAGCATCGTTAGATAAACTAAATCATACACTAATGTTAATTAACCTTTTAAAGCCTAGCGGTCACTTTACGTACCACCAGGTTTAACATTAAAAAATTCTACGTGGTGCCCACATTGCGTTTATGTATTTTGTACGGATCTCAGAACAAACAGCAACTTTTGCCTTATAAAATATTAAGAGACTGGTTTTTATAACACAAGTGGAGAGTGTTTACAGCGCGGTACGCACTGAGTCCTTATATAAAACAGATACGCTTCGTCTTTAAAGGGTTAATAAATACTGGGGTCAAATGTTGGAGGAGGGGATAAATGAGTAGGCTCTCTCTCTTCAACTTACATTTCACATTGAATGGCGAAGTAACGAACCCAAGTTCTCTTGCCTCTAGACTAACGCTAGGTCCACATTCAGTTTGTGAGTAATTTTTGTTTTCCCCGTAATTATTTTCAAACCCTTTCATCATTTTCGAAATGGAGTGATAGTTAAGAGCGACCAACATTTATGGTCAATCCCCACGGGTGAGAATTAGTCCCAAGAGACGTGTCAGTGTGCCCCCTTTTTTGTTGAAACTGTCCAGCTTTATATGGCACCAAATTTCATACATACAAATACATGAAAGCTAGCTCCACTTTAGTAATCATGCTTTTGAAAGTTATAGTCAAAGGTGGAAGGGAAGTGTGCTTTGCGGAAGTATAGACGATGCCAGTTGCCGTGGGGTTGAGTGTGGAGTTTAGGGGCTGATTGCGACAAAGCCGAACGAGGCAGACCGTGTGCGTAAATAAAAGTTCAAACGGTGTCGTTAGATCAATTATGGACTTGTTCCCCATCGTTTCACTCTACCGTAAAAATAAAATAAACTCCATTATAAGGTGGCACTTCTAAAAAAAATCAATCATCTGTAGTGTAAAATTCATGTTGTTCGAACACACAAATAAATTTTCTGATTGTTTCTGCTGCTCCAGTTCGTGCACAGAGGTGAAATACACGGCAGTTCATTAGGCACGCAATCCCGCCCCCACAGTGATAACGTATAGTTTGTAACCCATATGCTCGTATGAAAACGAATTACGGTTTTTCCCAAGCACCACAATCTTCAGGTTCCTTTCCCTGTCATTAGTGGATACACATTAAATTGTCTGGGCTACAGGTTATCGAAAAGAGGAAAAATTCATTCAGTCCTGCCTCACAAAAAAATTTCATATATTATACTTCCTTTTTTGCATTATCTACAGAGCTATCGGCTCATATAATAGTTTCAATAGACAAGCAAGTAGTCAATGGGCGGAGTATTTCTTCATTTAATGTTTCAAAAATTATTATTCACTTGTGGTGGTCGTGGTGGTGGTGGTGGTATTGGTGGTGGTGGTGGTGGTGGTGGTGGTGGTAATGGTGGTGGTG